>CM038677.1:396143779-396559836 GCA_021605205.1 Aegilops longissima | reverse complement strand
TGCGTGCCGGCCATGAATATTCCAACCCGGTTGGGCATATCAAGGGGGTCCAGAATACTGCCACCATCGGAACAACCCCCAATCTGGCCATCTTGCAGCTGAGACAGAGACTTGGTTTCTCCGGTCGACGACTCGTCACCAGAGTAGACGACGTTTTCGCCACTAGATGCTGATCCGTCCTCATAATTTCCTCCGTGGATGACTCCCACGAAAGCATGCTTGACGGCCGGTTTAGCTTGGGCAGGTTTATAGTTGAGCCGCCTCGGCAAGTCGGTGCGGATGTTCGGCTCGGGCCTGGCTCACCGATCTTGCCGATGAAAATGTATGCCACCGAAGGGACCCGGTACCCGTACTCAATCGAGCGGCCTCGGGGCCAAAATTCTGCATCGTCGATGTAGAGCTTGCCACGACGACTCTTGGTCATCCGGCCCATAGCGTAGCCTTCGAGTCCTTCGAGCTTGCCCTCCAAGATCATCAAACCATCGTGCGATAGCCCACGGTGGGCGCCAACCGCCGTGGTTTTGTCACGGCAGATGTCCTTATGAAAGGACTTAGTCGGCGAGCCATCGCTTCGGGTTAACTTAGAGGGGTTAAAGCGGGCGCAAAAGACACGAGAGTTATACTAGTTCAGCCCCTTCGATAAAGGTAAAAGCCTACGTCTAGTTTGTGATGGGATTGATGTGGTCTCGACGACTAGGGAGCAAACAACCGCCCTTAGCCTCGAGTTGTTGTTGTGTCCCTTGAACATACAGGTGCGTCCCCTTATATACACGGTGGCGCCGTCGGCTCGAGAGAGTCCCAACCTCCGGTTCATATTAGTGTCGGGTTGGTCTCTCTCTATTCTAACTTACAATACAAGTTATACATCGGGCGGTTTACGGCTACGTGTTCGAACCGACTACAGGCCTTGGGCCCTTACACTCATGCCTCTTGGGCTTTTACACTATTGAACTACTGATGAAGTTAACCCGGCCCAAATAGGCCGGTTTACACCCAGTAGTAACATCCCCAACAGTAACCATAGAGCTTTCCACCACCCATATATGCATGTAGTATATGCTTATTCATTCCATTATTCTCTATGTGTTACATTGCCAGCATATTCCATGTGCTGACCCGTTTTCGGGCTGCAACGTTTCATGTTGCAGACTTTTCAGACGACGAGTAAGGTGCATAGGTCGTGGTTCTATACTCAGTGATGTCGTTGGAGTTGATGGACTCACTTATTCTTCCAAGCCTTCCGCTGATATCGTTATTAGATGGCCTTAAGCCATATTTATTTTATTAAGTTCTCTCTTGAGACATTCGATTGTAATAAGTGTGTGATTGCTACTCTGTTATAAATCCTTCGAGTACAATGTGGTGTTAGCATTACCGATCCAGGGATGACACTGAGCACAGAGATCAGACTGTTTGATGTCTGGTCGCTACAGTGTACCTGAACTTCACTGTGTTTTTCACGTGATTTTTTTGCTCGTAGATCTTCATCCACTGCTCGTAGCTCTCCATACCACTCATGGGAATTGAGCGGGTGATATACCGATGGAAAGCTGCTGTAAACACGCAACTTTCCCGTGTTGATCATTTTTTCATACTCGCGATGATTTTGAAAGTTTTTCATCTGAAATTCATTTAGCGTAGTAGTTGAACTTCCTGCTGTTTCACGTTGAACTTCTGTGACGTATTTTTGTTTGTAATTTTCTCATCCATTCGTAAGTGTTACACAAATAATATTCCTTTTGTACAAACGTCTCTCACAATATTTTTTTTAACTTTCTCCGACCAAGGACTTGAACTGACACAAATGATATTACTGTCGTTTCGAGGTAAATTAGAAAATGGCGAGATCATGATTTCTGCGTTCGTCGTGAACGGAAATGCACTGCGTGAAGTAGTTGAACTTGTGGAGCATGTCTGTTTGAACTTCACTCTGTTTTTTGACGTGATGTTTTTCGCCCGTAATTCTCAAAACACTTACCGTAATTGAGCAAATGATATACCGATGGAAAGCTATTAAAATCACGCAACTTTTTTTGTGTTGATGATTTTTTCATACTCGCAATGGTTCAAAATATATTTTTGAATGCGTAAAACAACGTCTTTTTTGCCTGTTTCTTACATGTAACTGAAGGTCGGACGTCTCACACTAGAGATCTCGAACTTTACCGGGAGTAGCACGTGAACTTCTAGCAACAAAATCTTTTAAGCTTTTTGTTTTCTATTCTTATATTCCTATCTGAAACGCATTTCGTGTAGTAGTTGAACTTCCCGCTGTTTTCATCTTGAACTTCTGTCACGTATTTTTGTTCACCCTCTGTCACAAGAAATTTAGAACTTTCTCGGGCCGAGCACTTGAACTTCTAGCAACAAAAATTTGGACTTCCCCTTTTTATTCTTTTTTTTTTCTCATATGAAAACACACATCATGTAGTACGTGGAATTCTGGTTGTTATCACTTTTGAACGGCTCTCTGTTTTTTCCTTGTAAAGCACTCGTCAAAATTGGGCATGTGAATCCTAGGTTTTTATAAAATTTGAACCTCTCTGCTTTTTAAATTTGAACTTCTTACTTTTATTCTTAGAAATAAAATGATTTGTAAGTAAACATGGAAGAACATTTTTTTGAAACTCAACTTCATACTTTTATTTTGCCTAGAAAGTGGGAGAATTTAAGTTTTTTTGTACATCAAGCTTCCCCATTTTTTAATTTGAACCTGTTGCTTTAATACTTTGGTAACGAGAAAATCTGAGTTTTTCATAAATATCAAACTTCTCTATGTTTTTAATTTGAACTTCTTGGTTTTATTTCTTTTATTAACGGAAAAAGACCCTACTTACGTAAATAACATTGAACCATTCCCTTATTTAATTTTTTGAAAGTCATGTTTTAATGTTTTTCGAAATAGGAAATATCCATTTTCTTAATAAAAACATCGAACCATTTTGTTATTTGAATTTGAACTCCTTGTTTTCATTTTCTAGAAATGAAAAACTTTTTTAATAAACATTGGACTAACATGTTATTTTAATCTGAACTTCTTAGATTAATTTTAAAAACATGAGAAATCCGCCTTTTATAATTATTTTTTGTATTTAAAGTCTTGCACATTAAGCTTCTTTATATTTTTTTGAACTCTCCAATTTATTCAATTTGAAATTCCAAAGTTAACATTTTTTGGGTGAGGCATGTTTTCTTCTTGGTATATAAACATCGAGTTGCTTTGTTATTTTAATTTGAACTTCTTCTTTTTATTCATGTAGTGACGGGAAAAAATCAGAGTTTTTATGTAAATATTCCATTTTTCATGAACTTTTGTTCGGTGAATTCCCTTTGTTTGTTTAAATTGCCTAAAGAACATTTTTTATGATGCTTTAGTGTTATCTTTTTGGACATTTTTTAATAATCCTTTAGTGTTCTCTTTTTAATTTGTACCTATTTGTTTTATTTTCTTCTAGTAACGAAAAAAATCTTATGTTTTTAATAAATACCGAACCGCTCTGTTATGTCAATTTGAACTTCTATCTCTTTTCAAAAATGAGAAAAATCCGTTTTTTAGTTTATTTTTTAAGATACACACGTCATTTAAATTAGTTGTTCTGCTCATTTTCCAATTCAAAGCTCATTCCAGCTTCATTGAAGATATTTTTTTACTTTCGATGTTACATGTCTTCAGAGGTTCTTTTTTGAAGATTTTAGTGCTTTTGACCTCCCCTGCTTTTTCACAATGAACTTCATCTTTCTTATTTATATTTTGTAGTGTTCTGATTTTTCCAAACTTCCATATTTCGTGTCTCCAAACTATAGTTTTTTTTTAACTAAATGCCCTTTGAACTATGTTTTTCGTAAATGCATGAAATTTGTAATGTCTTTTTCTGACTTGTTGGGTTTGGTAGTAACTCTCCTAAAATCAACATCCATCAGCCCAAAACCTTTAACTAAATTGTTCAAATGTAATTTTTAACTAGTACACTATTCTCGTAAAATCAACACCCATCAGTCAATAAACTTTAATGCAAGTTAGCAGTACCACGTATGTTCTTTTCAAACAAATACAATATTCTTATTATACACAAAGCTGTGCTTGTTTTTACACCACACGTTTTGGTCCTTATCTCTCCATCTTACCTCCTAGAACTAACCACAACCACAAGTTTATTATTTTGTTCTCTCTCTCTCTCCTAAGTGTAACGTGTCTCTGCCCATGCATACGAAGCTAGTTAACTGAATGTTGAAACACAAGATAGAGAAGATCAGGTTAACCTCTGGTTCAGTCGCTCGATGAAGATAGTCAGACCAGCTCGGGAGTAGCTTGGTGACGCTGGGCACCAACGGCGTGGTCTTCGGCCTTGTACATCTTGTACTCCATGGAGCGGTGGCCTGCATCCCCCCTAGAGAAAGATGAATATGTCGACCTGCTACTTCTTCAAAGTTTGACCTGCATACTTCTTCAGAGTCTGACCTGCTACATCATCACGCAGGATGGAGCGGACATGCTCGGCTTGGTGGGAAACCTCCATGTTGACGAGGTGGCGTCCTCAAACGCATCTGTTGTGGTAGGATGGCCTTGATGTAGATGAACCTACGGCAACCGCGATGGAAAAAAGAACGGCGAGGAAAGATGGTTGTCCGCATGGACTTCTCACAAGCGACGAGACGGACTGCCCGCACAGAATGGAAGGGCTGACGGCTTGTGGATGGTGCAGGTTGCAGTGGCGGGGCAGGCCGCAGGTAGCACACCAACCGCCTTTGCTTGGGGAAGCTGCATCCATGGTGTGTTGGAGGAAAAGGGAGCGCTGCATGGAGATACCCATGGCGCATCAGCGGGTCGTGGTGGCAACACAGGGGGGCACACGAGGTGGCGGCGGATTCCGGGAGGCCGACGGCGCACGGGGTGGCGGCGGGTTCCGGGAGACCGGCGGCGCGCATGGTGGGGGCGGGATCCCGGAGGTCATCGGCGCACAGGGTGGCGGCGGGATCTCGAAGGAGGCGCCCGAGTTGCGGTTGCCGGAGGAGGCAGCGCCGTGGCTGTCGCGGGTGGAGGCGGCCGGGGCGTCTTTGGGCGGCGCGGCGGTTCGCTGGCAATCCGGGGTGGGGGCGCGGGTGGGTCTGCGGCCGTGGGATATGTGGGGATCGGGAGGTGGAAGATGGCCGGGTGGGCCGGTTGTTGTTTGTTTTTCTAAGTTTGGGAAACCCCATCGGGCCTATATACGCAGTGTGATCCAAATAACTATTCTGATCCCATGATCGAATAGTATATATATATATATATATATATATATATATATATATATATATATATATATATATATATATATATATATATATATATATACCTATAAACGAAAAAGTCCCCACGGAGGCGAGGTTCATGATGCGTGGTGTGTACTCGCCCCCATTCAATGCGTGTTATATATATACTTCTATTGTATAGTACAAAACAAGAAGAATCGTCATTCCTTGATGGTCGAATTAACCTCTCTCTCGTCGGGTCAAAGTGATGGAGGACAACCTCGTGGGCCCACAGATGGAAGCGCCTCACGTGAGTGAGTTCCTAATGGGCAACCACCACCTCCATGGTATTGGTTGTGTAATGCTTTAAATAACAAATTCATGACTTTGATGTGGCATATATAGGACTCATAAAATGACCAATAATACCACATTACGGAGGCTCACGATTCACGAGTGTCTTGCGGACCCCCTTTTACACACACACACAGACACACACATCCCGCACCACCACCGCCACTCCGAGGCATGTCAAACTTTTTCTGCAGTGAACATGTGACCAAAGGAGTGTCGTGTTAAAGTTTGAAAAAAATAGAGATCATTCGACCCGTTTTATACATTAATTGATTTCCTAGGGATTTAATGTGAAAAAATCAAATTTGGGCTACATCTGCACCAAAATGGATTGCAAAAGCATATGTGTGTGTCCCTAGATGCATGTTTCCTAGTGAAAGAGATTTCAAAACATTGAGAATATTGATTTTTAAAATTCAGTAAATCCAAAACTTACTTGAAATTACTGAAGCTTAGCGTGGTGTCAGATATGGACACCAGTAGACTGTGATATTGCATTTCTCATCAAATTTGAGACAAGTTTTGATATGATCTTCTTACAAACGGGAGATTGTTAAGAACTAGCAACCAATATCTCATACGGATTATTTATTTGGATTGTGTGCGTTAGACCGTGCCATGTTTCGGTTAAGCAGTAAAGGGGCAGAATGAATCATCAAAAAAAATATGTGCCACCACGCGCCTTGTGTGGCGTGCGAGCAGGCATAAGTTGATGAGACGCATACAAGCAGTCCGCTGTGCAGGCAGACCGGGAGGCGTGCGTGAAGGTGTGTGAATTGACTGGAGGCGTTTTCACTGCGTAGTGTCACCGGGAGGCATGCGAGTAGCTGTGTGACATGATGGTAGGAATGCCAGAAGTCCGCCTCGCTCCTGCTGGTCCGTATTAATGGCGCGCCCAAGCCGCTGGCCATAATAGGCGGCCGCACCCCCGGTCCACAGTGGTCACCAACGTCTGGACTCTGGAGTGTATGAGGATGCCGCCGAAGCGCACCATCGGAGGGAGTGGCAATGTCGGGGCTGGTGAAGCACTCGTGCAACGCCTGAAGCCAGGCACAGAGGTTGCTGCCGCCGCCGATGAGGTCTCGCGCGGGCAGCAGCATGACCTTGACTTCGTCAGGGCCGTCGTTCCCCCCAGTCGGAGCCGGAGGTCAACAGCAACTCCGGCAACGACTGCGACTCCGGCGGAAAACCGGTTAGTCATCTATACCCATTTGTGCGGCAAACATATCATGTGTTTTCTCTGGTTACTCCCCCAGCCCCTCTACTTTTCTTGGAATACAAATCCTATGGTTATGTTTTCTCAATCCATGAAATCAGATTAATTAAGATATGTTAGATGAATGTAGTGTATTGATTGTTTGAATGGTATCCATATAGGGTTAGTGATTAATTGTTTCTTACATGCACAAATGATTTTTGCTAATAATTGACTAGGGTTAGCATGCGTGCTAATAATTAGTGGACCAATCTTGAGAATTGATTTGAATGTCCTAAATATATGTTTGCGCCTTTTTTTCTTCCAGATCTTGAGAATTGATTTTGAATGTCCTACATGTATGTTTCTGCCATTTTTTCAGATTGGTATGTACACAGATGAGGCTCCGTCTAGCGGCACCGCCGGTTGTAGATCTTGGACCCGGCAGCGCGGCCAGAAGAGGCCACGCCCCCTGGATCTGAGGAACCCGTAGAATCTCTGGCGGACTGCATCAGCGATCTCCCGGACGCCATCCTTGGGGAGATCATCTCCCTTCTCCCCAACAAGGATTGCTGCCGCACACAAGTCCTCGCATTTCAGTGGCGCACTCAGTGGCGCGTTGCGCCTCTTAATCTCGACTGTCGTCAGCTATTTGTCAATGATGATTCTGAACTCCCCGGAGCCATCATCTCCTCCCACCAGGGCTCCGCTCAACGCATTCGCATCTCAGCATGCTACCTGCTAGACATACCCCGCACGGTGGGCACCTGGCTGACATTCTGTCAATTCAAAAAACTCGAGCAGCTTGAGTTCTACCATCACTGCAAAAATAACTTCTACCAATCATTGTATCTGTGTCCTCACCACCGATGTACATCTCATGGTTTTCCTCCTCTCTCCACACCGCCACCTTGACCCGGTGCCATCTAGCGAACAACCGGTACAAATGCTTGACTCCCACTTGCTGAAAAACTTGCGCTTACACTACTACGGGATGCGCTAACGCGACACTACGATCAAAGACCCTTTGATGAAACTGTGTGCGATGCATTAATCACAAACGGGGATGTAAAAAACCCGTCAAAAAAGGTGCAAAACATTTGCGATGGCGGAGCCATCAAACACGGTTCAGATTTTAGTTGCGTGTGCGATTCAGGGCACACAGTTAACCCGTTCGAACTGTTTGGGATGAGGCGGAACAACAGAAACAGGCATCCATATCAATGTGTGTGCGATATACAGCATACAGTTTGCTCCGATGAGCTATTTGCTATTAGGGAGTGCAACATAAAAGGTTAGCCATATCAAGGTGTGTGTGATATAGGGCATACGATTCACTCGGCGAACTGTTTTCGATTAGCGAGCATGCGAAGCGGTTCAACTTAACAAGATATGTGTGATACGTGGCAAACGGCCGACTCGGATGAACTGTTTGTGATGAGACATTACAACACAGATGGTTAATACAGTTAGTTCGTGTGCAATTCTGTGTGTACAAAAAACTTTGAAAAATGCAAACTAGTTGCTTGCAGTGGCTAGGAGTATCGCACACGATGAGTCTGTGAGTACTCGTGTGCGATGACTAGTAAGTTACACATACGTTTCCTTATGTTAACACTTGTGTGATAAATAACACGTGGCACCGGATACGGTATTCGGGTCGTGTGTGTGCTCCACTTAGTCTTCCCGCGCTCCAGCGAATGCTTCCCGCGCTCCACATGGGTGAATTGTAAAATCCTCACCTATCCCCTCACTGGTTTCCTGCCACCAGCTAACGGCTTGCTGCATATAACCTAGGCGGCAACGCACCGCCGCGACACTCTGCAAAGTTCTAGTCCTCACCCATCTACCATTAGTTATTCCAAGCATGCCAGGCAACAACCAAAGCTTCGACATCGACGCATGTGTGTGTTACATCTTTGGCAAGGAGAACGAGCCGGAGGTCGGGGAGCAAGAACTTCATCGGCCGGTGTAGGTACCATGGCCCATCGGCAGCGATATCAGCGTCATAGTGCTTGGGAGCACAATCGACATATTGCAGAGGAGGTGTGATGAGAAGTTTACCATCCACCGTGCAAAAGATCCAGAGCTGCTCGGTGGCATGATCGACTACCCACCCAAAGAGCCACCATCACCAGTGCTCCCCGAGAGCCTGATGCCCCGCAAGGAATGGGCAGAGGACCTCTGCAATTCAGTCAAGACAAAGGCAGCCTGCGGCTTCATCATTACCATGACGGTCGTGTCAACCTCGATCCCGATGATGTGGTGGCCAGGCCCGAGCGCATCCTTGGCAGATTTGACATCCCCGACGAAGTAGAACATCACCAACGTGATATCTTGAGGATGCAGGTGATCGATGAAATTTACTTCCAGGCCAGAGACATGGAAATGGAGCGGTTCCATGGAGTTGGGATGCACGCGATTGCATGCTGTCAAGATCATTCGGAAGAGGCCAAGCAGCCCCAAGAGCCTCCCAGCACCAGCAGCTCCATATGCGGAGGCGGGTCGGGACACTTGGAATGAACGGCCACAAGGGTGCTATGCTGATCATGGAGTGCGAGAAGACCATCATCGGAAGGCCGCCAGCTCAGCCTTTTAGCTTATATTTTAGTATAATTGTATGCATATGTAGGTCGTGAGTGTTCTGGGCCTTGCGGCATTTTGCATTATAAATTATCCTGAATATGTAAGACAATTATTAAGAATTATTAACCATTGCCATTGTAACTTTGCCTCAACCGCGAACAGAGCACGCATAGGGACGCCAGAGCGGAGCGCACCGCGGCCGCCTCAACGGCGAGCAACCACGTGGTCAACCTTCTGCCATCAACAAATTTTGACCTGTTTCTCGTCACATTGCTGATTACAACGCAATAAGTAATTGCAAATCTGTTCACAACTATCAAACTAATATGTGTTGACACTTAGCACCGGGCTATAAAAACCACCCGCTCGAAAATTACTTCACAGTTCCTCTCCTCATCCCCCACAAAACTGGTTTTTTCTGTCAAGTCATTCCGCCATGACCGGTAGGGGGAGTTTAGGGTGGAAATATAACCGAGCAGCAAAGACCAAGGCCGCGGAAGCACTAGAGAGGTCTCGTCACGAAGCATAGCTACGCAATGAGAAATGTCGGCGCCAACGGATCCCTCAAATGAGCTCTCATGGGCACGAGGGCTCTCACAAGCGCATTTGCGGTGTCGGCCATCGCGACAAGCGGCATTCCTGAAGTCCTTCGCGGTGGCGATGACATTCTCGCTGGCGTCACTATGCAGCGAGGAGCTGGTCGACGGCTTGATGAAGCTGCTCAAGATCTGCGATGCCTCGGTTGACAGGGCGACTGGACTCGTCGAGCAACTCATGGGTGACAATGCGAAGCTCCTCAAGTTGGTCGCCGAGAAGGAGGAGGAGGCCGCTGGCTGGAAGATGCTGCATGAGCGAGTAGTGCCTCGGAGATGGCGCTGAAAGCGGTTGTCGAGGAACTGATGGGTGGCATGAGGAAGCTCCGGATCGGCGCGAGCAGGAGGTGGAGGAATCCGTGGATGCTTTCTAGCAAAGTGGTGAGAATTGAAGAAGGAGCTGGAGGATTTCGCCGCCCGGCGATCCATTGACGAGTAGAGACGGTAGGGACCCAGATAGTTGTCTGTAATTTCCTTCTTCTCTAGCCTCTGTGTCTTCCAGGCTTTGCCGCATGTGGCATTTTAAATTATCCGAAATATGTAAGACAATTATTATCTACGCCATTGTAAATTTGTCGTCGTATTATCCGTTGCCATTTTATTTGTGGTTGTATTATCCGTTGCCCTATGTGGAAATTAAATTAGGGCGGAATACGAGTTGAAAACACAAACAAAGCAAATGCTGCCATGGGATCAGAAGCAAACACCCTCCGTCCAGGTGCTTTAATTAACCCATTAATGGAGAAGTTGTGAGCAAGGCGGTGGCGGCTGGTGCATGGAGGTCAAAGAGATCGCTTTCCGGTGAGCATGGGAGGCCTTGCTACTCGCCGCGTGTCCCGTCGTGTGATTTTTATGATGGTTCAATCTAGTGGCCCAAGCGGTTTATCGACAACAACAACTGTCATTTGACCAAAGGATAGATTCATTGGTCCATCTTATGGTAGGTCATGGCGACATGCATGTATGACCAAAGTATCGATCATTACGTGCATCCGCCCCGCTGACACAAAGTGGGAGGTGGTGGGCCAAGCATCCTAGCTAGGTATAACATTATGTCATTATATATATCCTAGCTAGGTGGTTGTTAGGGTGCTTCCGGGTTTGCGAGGCAGGTGCCACCAAAGTTATGCATTGTGTGTTTAAAGTTTTAAACATCCCCAATATTGGTACATATATTTGGCCACTTCCAAGTGGTTCTTGACTTCTGGCCCCTCTCATCGATCTTCAATGAAGCGCCCAACCATGGGCCCGCGCGGTCAAAGTTGTGCATTGGAATTTTAAACATCACAAACCACCCTTTTCACTCATATATATTTGGGCCACATGCTGGTGTGGCTGTCTTTTGACCCTCTCTAACATTATTTTTTGCTGCAAATACTCGATGGCGCTCAACAAACACGGGTAGAATATCTTAACCGTGTGCAATACAAGTCGATGTGAATCCTGCGCCTCACGCAAGTCTTGAGTAAATTAAGGTGGAGGTACTGACTCAACCGTGTGCGATGCAAGTGCGCTGAAATCACCTGGACCGCGCAAGCGCGTGCAAATTAAGGTGGAGGTACTGGCTCAACCGTGTGTGATGCAAGTGCGCTGAAACCACCACGACCGTGCAAGCGCGAGAAAATTAAGGTGGAGGTACTGGCTCAACCATGTGCGATGCAAGTGCGCTGAAATCACCACGACCGCTCAAGTGCGAGGCAAGGGTGGAGGTACTGGCTTAACCATGTGCGATGCAAGTGCGCTGTAAAACCACCACATGTGCAAGCTAAAGGTGGGTAAGTTTATTTGGAAATTAGGACGAACGGTGTGCGATAGACCAGCTAGCTAGAAATATAAAAAACAAACTACCCGCCTTGAGCGTTGCAAAAATCGATGGATCCGTGCCACTTTTCCTTATCATACACGCATATTGTTATTGGACAGTGCACGATCTTGGGCACTCCCGCCCTGCATCAATTCCTTTACCAAAACTTTTGTAGCGGCCGTACTTCAACCGTCACCCACACTCCTCCAGCACTGACCTTATAGTAAAATTGCAGTAGCCGAGGCATTTGAACGTCGCCCTCCCTCGTCCACCACCATCTCCACCCACCATTACTAAAAAAATTAGTAGTCGCGGCGTATCCTCAAACACCACACCCCCTCCACATTCCCCCACCCGCCCCCTCCCCCCTCGAACCCTAGCTCGCGGCCGCCGCCGGCGCCGCCCACAACCCCTGCCGGTCTGCCCGTTCCTCCTAGCTTAGATAATAAAGTTCAGGTTACCCAGTGATTCCCATGCCGTCGCCCCACTCCCTGAGTTTTTAGATGAGGCCTGCGGTGTCCCTCCCCGCCAGATCCACATCCCCTGCTCTAGAATGTTGCAGCCTAAGCTCGACCACGTATCCCGGGGAGCCCGACGAGCGTTCGGCCAAGAAGAGGTTTATCATGGCCTCGCCGGCGAACGTTGGCAAGGTGGCCGCCATTCGCCCCGACCTGTCGATCCTGGAGAAACACGTCGCGGCAGAAGCCGGTGAAGACATTGACTATGTTGCCATGTCGAAGGCTTCATGTCCGCGGGCTAGCGTATTACTGTATCTTAGGAAAGCTGGCTACAACATCAAGCTCGTCCACACCGACGGCTTCACGCGGGCCATGCCACAGGTTAAGTGGTCCATCCCCAACCCCTCTAGTTCAACCGCCGTCAATCTCTTCGACGGCCCTGCCGTTGATCTCCTCCACCAAGCAGTCAAGGATTTGCGAGCTTTATACGCCATAGAGCCATTTTTTCACTTCTGAAGGACACGTTCTACGGCGGCGGCTTGGGATCCTCAATTGCCAAGTCAGATCTCATTGACCACGACCACGAGGAGGGCAGCCACAAAGGTTCTTCCAAGGTAAAACAACCGATCTGTGACATCAGAGAGAGAACCATGGGTTTGTGCTCTTCCAACTGGAAGGATCCCGTCCATGAAATGTGAGGCACCATTCTATCAGCAAATATTACCATTTCTAGCTTGCCAACCCGTACCCTTTGTTGTAGTAGCATTTGTCGTGCAGTGCTTTAACTGTGCCATGTTTAATTATTTCAATTATGCAAAAATGTGTTGTTCAATAGGTCTATGTGATGTTTAAGTATGAATTGTCCACTTCAGTTTCACGAATGGCTATATTTGGTTGTTTATAATGAGTAGATGCCTTGTTTATCTGTATTTGGTTGTTAGGTTGGTTGGAGTGAGCATTTTTCCAGTTATCGAGCAGATGCCTTGTTTATCCGTATTTGGTTCTTAATTTGGTTGAAGTGAGCATTTGTCCAGTTATCAAGCAGATGCCTTGTTTATCTGTATTTGGTTGTTAGGTTCCTTTTTTAGCATTTGTCTAGTTATCAAGCAGATGCCTTGTTTATCTGTATTTGGTTGTTAGGTTCCTTTTTTAGCATTTTCCGATTATCAGCGGATGCCTTGTTTATCTTTATCTGCTTGTTAGGTTGGTTGCAGTGAGCATTTGTACAGTTTTCAAGCATATGCCATGTTTATCTGTATTTGCTTGTTAGGTTGGTTGCAGTGAGACTCTGTCTAGTTTTCAATGGCTATATTTGGTTGTTATACTGGTCATTTATGCCTTGTTTATTTCAGTCATTCACAATGTGTTGTTCGTTATGTGCAAGTTGGAACTGTGCCGCTCGACTACATCAATACCAGTTTGAACGGCTATATTTGGTTCCAGTTATTCCTAGAGTAGTTAACACATGCCCTTTATTTTAGTTTTACACATTTATCTAGTGTGATGTTTACGAATTACCTACGTTCTATTCATTTTCAACAATACCAGTTTGAATTGCAATATTTGATGGCTGGTAAGCCTGCTATCGGTAACAATGCCTTCCATTTTATATCTGCTTTAATAGCATGCTGAAACCAACACATTCAAGCTATCATTTGAAGATGATGTTCTTTACCTTTTCTATATTTGTTTGATGTTAAGATTGTTGTACTTATCACGCCTTTCCACTACTTATGCAGACAACAACCTGGAGTGGCCACCATTTTCCGCTGAGGTTAGCTTCATCCTCGCTTGTACTCACCCGTCGTTCCATAATATAGTGCATATATATAGATCCAGGCCTGGACACTAGTTAGCTTCTAATATTGACTTGTTGCTTGTAGTACATATGCCCTTGGCAAGGATCCACGCATCGACCCTTTTTGCGTATGGGGCAATGAGATATTGATGAACAAGCATCAAGTGAGGAAACTGATAATGATTATTAGCAAAAAGATACGAATGGTGGCAAGAAAATTATTTGTTTATGCTCTATCCAACACAACAGTGAGCTGTAGGATGGTAACTACAAACTCTGCAACCTTCTTGTTTTACTGCCCATAATGAGTTGTTAGACAACAATGAATGAATCTTTTTCATTCCAAGTGGTTCCCGGAGCAGTTCACTCAACATTACCTCGCAAAGTACATGATTGGTGGACACACAATGAAGGTTAAAGTATTCCATTTAGACTACAATGAGCATCGAGAAGTCCTAATGAAGACAACGAAGGATGGAGGGACGGCCTTTACAAGGGGTTGTCCTAGAATCGTGCACGCATTACGCATGGAGGAGGGCACAATATGGGCATTCTGCTTCACCTTCTCCAGCAACCAGAATGTCTTTTGCCTCTCTCTTTACAGTCTTTAGTACAACTGTGGTTCATCATTCTTTACTTGGTGGTTTTGTAGTTCTTCAGTATATGTACATGTGCATCGAATTATGCATTCGTGGTTGAACCTATATTTGTAATAAACATGGTTGGATATGAAATAAGTGATTGCCTACTGTCAAATTCAAAACATGTGATTTTTAAATTAGGGATTAATTAGGGATTACACTGCACACGGTTTGCAACAGCGAAACGTCTGTGATATACGTGGAGATCAGAAATGTTCCTAGGATCCACCATGTGTGCAATCAATCTCCACTGCGCACATAACTTTCTCTTGAATTTTTTTTGCGTTAGGCCACCTTGCACAAACGTTTACCACATAAAAATTGTGTGTGATGGACAACCTTTGCCACACAGTTTCTTCTACGCACCGTGTGTGATGCATTCAATAATGCAAACAACAAAATTATTAATATCTTGTGCAATGGCAACGCTATCACAAACGATTTAATGGGAAAAATTGTGTGTGATGTACCTGTGAACGAAAACGTTTTCCTTGGAGCGAATGTGTGGGATGTACATACGAATGAAAACGTTTAGCGGGGACTGACTGTGTGGGATGTACTTGCGATCGAAAACAATTTTGCCTATATAATTGTATTTTTTAGCTCTACTGTGCGTATTTCCGTATTTGAGCGCTCGCCGGTCGCACACGCCCTCATTTTGCCGAGCATGTGTGCCAGGAGGGCATATCCCCGACGGTTTCTCGGTCGTGTGGGAAGGACCACCCTATCGCCCACACTCACTTGGCGACGGTTCCAAATGCCGTCGCGGAAAGGGGTTAAAACCCGTTTGTTTAGCACCAACGCGTACCAGTGTTATGTTGGTTGAATTGTTGGAGGCCTCACTGCACAACATTATCCACTCCAGCTGCCCTGCCTTGGAGCGCTTGGTGCTTGTTTTTGGAAATGGAACCAATGTTCCTTTTCTCAAAATAAAGTCGCCTCACCTTGTAGGCATTGGAATTTGATTTGAAGGACAGGAGCTCATAATCAAAGATGCCCCTTCACTTCAAAGGTTGCTCCTTCAATAGTGTTATGCACCTTCGCAAATAACCGTGGTCTCTGCGCCTAAAATGGAGACCTTGGGTGCAATTGATGATCCGTCTAAATCGTTCAAGATGGTGTTGGGCTCCACACTTAATCAGGTAATGTATGTTATTCATGTGCAATTTTGTAATCTACATTTTTCATTTGTGCGCACAAGTTAAATATCATCTAGGAGTACACTTTCGTGCTAATATTATGTTCTATGCTAAATGAAGAGCTTGTCCATGGATGTCCTAGCTGGTGTGCGGAATTCTGTCAAGACCTTATATATTAGTATGTGGTGTCTTGATCTGAACACGAGTATTGGCTTGCTGCGATGCTTTCCATGTCTGGAGAATTCGTATATAAAGGTGGTGTTTTCACACACATTGAGAGCCCATATATAATGTACTAGAATTAACCGTTCAACTGTCGCTTCTTCGACATACTCTATTTTAGACATTAACTATTTTCAATATTTATGTCTGTTTAGGTACTAGCACTTGGAGAAAAACCTATAACCAATAAATGGGTGAGGAAGCACAAGGATTTCCTCAGATCTCATGACATTCGTTTTAAGACAATAATGTTGGAAGGATATGCATCCAACTGCAAACACTAGCTTGTCACATTCTTCATGTTGAATGCGAGGTTACTATTATCCGTGAGGATTAAGTTTTCAACAAGAATTTTCTCAGCGATGGATATGTTGAACAACATAAAAAGAATTTTCAGGTGGACCTAAGAGCTTACGAACCTGCTCGGCTTCTATTTACAACAACTTGTCGTCATCATGAACCAAGAGAATTTTTGTGTGGGGTCTTGATTTTCTCTATTAGACCGATCCATTTGATTGTGACTGCCCAAAACTTTGGTGAAGTTAGAAGTTATTGCCTATTCAATCTGGGTTCTATCTAAACCTGATCAACAATTAATCCTCATGCTTTTGGACCGTTTGTAAGCTGGAGTTAGAGATTGTTGCCCTTTTCAACTCGACTTTGGCCCATATTTTCTTTCATACTGGGCCAATGTCCTACCATTTCTTTAATTAAGACATAATATTATAAGCAATCACAACATAGGGAAAGAACATCGCACACGCAACTCTTATCTGATTCGTGCTTGATGTCTCCGCCATTGCTCGCACAGTTCGTCTTATTTGCCATGTATCACTATGCCAGCATCTGCTCGCGTCCCTTGGCGTGCTCTGCTCGCTGTGAGGCGCTGTGGCACGCTCTACTCGCGTCCCGCGGCGCGCTTTGCTTGTGTACCTCCACGCGCTCGGCTTGTGGACAACTTTTCCTTGCGTGTTCAACTACTATATGCATATATATGGTTGCTCGCTATTGAGGCGACCACGGAGCACTCTTCTTGCATCCCTGCGCGCGTGCTCTTCCAGCGGTTGGGGCTGGCGCACAATCACGTTGGATGTCCCATATGCATGCGGTTGCGCCCAGCGTCACCACAATGCGGTTACATGCATCACGATGGAGTTACGCGTCGCAAATTAGAATTGTCATCCGGGCATGTGGATATTCTAGGCCGTCCGGCTTCCCGTTAATTCCAGCAGCCATTATAACCTTAGTCTCTTCAACCTTTCGATCTCGCCTACAACACAACAATCACACCCACGATGACACATACAGATAGGATATCTAGCAGCAGTCCAATGGAGTTGGCGAGCATAAAGTGGAGACCCACACAAGGGAGACAGATCTCTTGGTGGCATACACCATCGACCGGCCATGGTGACGGACTACATCAGCATCGTGGAGCGATTGCTTGCTCGAGACAAGTACAAGGTGGCGGTTTATCGTCTCAATGTATCTACTTTTCCAAACTCTTTTGCCCTTGTTTTGGACTCTAACTTGCATGATTTGAATGGAACTAACCCGGACTAATGCTGTTTTTGATAGAATTGCCATGGTGTTATTTTTGTGCAGAAAAAAAAATCTCGGACTGACCTGAAACTTCACGAAGATAAGTTTTGAAATTAATAAAAAAATATTGGTGAAAGAATCAGCAGCAGGGGGGCCATACCCTAGCCACAAGGGTGGGGGCGCGCCCACCCCCCTGGGGCGTGCCCTCCGACCTTGTGGGCCCCCTGGACCTCCACCGACCTCAACTCCAACTCCATATATTCACTTTCGGGGAGAAAAAAAATGAGAGAGAAGGATTCATCAAGTTTTACGATACGGAGCTGCCGCCAAGCCATGTTCTTCCTCGGGAGGGCAGATCTGGAGTCCGTTCAGGGCTCTGGAGTGGGGAATCCGTTGCCATCGTCATCATCAACCATCCTCCATCACCAATTTCATGATGCTCACCGCCGTGCGTGAGTAATTCCATCGTAGGCTTGCTGGACCGTGATGTGTTGGATGAGATTTACCATGTAATCGAGTTAGTTTTGTTAGGGTTTGATCCCTAGTATCCACTATGTTCTAAGATTGATGTTTCCAAGACTTTTCTATGCCTAATGCTTGTCACTAGGGCCCGAGTGCCATGATATCAAATCTGAACCTATTATGTTTTCATGAATATATTTGTGTTCTTGATCCAGTATTGCAAGTTATAGTCACCTACTACGTGTTATGATCCGGCAACCCTGGAGTGATAATAGTCGGGACCACTCCCGGTGATGACCGTAGTTTGAGGAGTTCATGTATTCACTAAGTGCTAATGCTTTGATGCGGTACTCTATTAAAAGGAGGCCTTAATATCCTTAGTTTCCAATAGGACCCCGCTGCCACGGGAGGGTAGGACAAAAGATGTCATGCTAGTTCTTTTCAATAAGCACGTATGACTATATTCAGAATACATGCCTACATTATATTTATGAATTGGAGCTAGTTTTGTGTCACCCTATATTATAACGGTTGCATGATGAATGCCATCCGACATAATTATCCATCATTGATCCATTAATCTTAAGAAATATGATAGATAGGATCTTAAGAAATTGCTAGCTAAGTTGAAAGAAAAATCCTTGAATGCTAGAATGAAATATGACCCTGCTTTTGCTACTTCAACTATCTTTGTTACCGATAAGGATTATGAATTCTCTGTCGATCCGGAGTTAATTACTTTGGTTGAATCTGATCCTTTTCATGGTTATGAATCTGACACTGTTTTGGCACATCTTACTAAATTGAATGATATAGCCACCCTATTTGCTTATGAGGAAAAAATTCGCTATTACTATATTCTCAAATTGTTTCCTTTCTCATTAGAGGTGATGCTAAGATACGGTTTAATTCTCTTGCTCCTAATTGTGTGCGTAGTCCCCAGGATATGATTTATCACTTCTCTGCAAAAAAATTCCCCACTCATAAGAACCAAGCCGCCTTACAGGAAATATTTAATTTTATGCAAATTGAAGAAGAGAGTCTCCCACAAGCTTGGGGGAGGCTTCTCCGATTACTTAATCCTTTTCCTGGACATCCTCTTAAGAAAATGAAATACTTGATATCTTTTATAATGGACTAACCGATGCTTCCAGAGATCACCTGGATAGTTGTGCTGGTTGTGTTTCAGAGAAAGAACTGTTGAGCAAGCTGAATTGCTATTGAATAATATATTGAGTAATGAAAATGATTGGAAACTTCCTGAACCAACTCCGAAGACAACACCGAAGAAAAGGAGTATTCTATTTCTAAGTCCCAAAGATATGCAAGAGGCAAAGAAATCTATGAAAGAAAAAGGTATTAAAGCTGAAGATGTTAAGAATCTGCCACAAATTGAAGAAGTATATGGTCTTGATAACCCGACACAGGTAGTAGAGGTAAACTCTCTCCGTAGATTTGATGAAGGTGATATTCCTCATAATAAATCTGCTAGACAATGCTTTGATGAGTTTGATAATTTTATTGTTTAACAAGAAAATTTCAATGCTTATATTAGAAGACAATTGAAACGTAATGCTTACATGCTTGATCTCTTGAGTAACTATATGAATAGTACTGTTAATGATCTTAAGCTTATTAGTAAACATGCTTCCACGGTTACAACTCAAGTAGAAAAGTACTTAAAGCTCAAGTTGATTTGCTTAATGAGTTGAATAGTAAGAATAATGATAATGTTGTTAGGGTTTTTACTAGAGGTGGTAAAATGACCCAGGAACCTTTGTATCCCGAGGGCCATCCTAAGAGAGTTGAGTAGGATTCTCAGAGAATTAATACTAATGCACCTAGTCCTAGTAATAAAAAGAAAATGAAAATTGATAGGACTTTGCATGCTAGTGAACCTGCTATAGATACACCGAGAATCCCAATGATATTTCTATTTGTGATCTTTGAGACACAATCTGTGATGAACATGAACCTAGTGATAATGTTAATAATGATGTACATGTTGATGCTCAACCTAGTAATGATAATGATGTAGAGATTGAACCTGTTGTTGATCTTGATAACCCACAATCAAAGAATCAACGTTATGATAAGAGAGACTTTGTTGCTAGGAAACATGGTGGAGAAAGAGAACCATGGGTTCGAAACTCATGCCCTTTCCTCCTAAGCCATCCAAGAAAAAGGATGATGAGGATTTTGAGCGCTTTCTTTGAAATGATTAGACCTATATTTTTGCTTATGCGTTTGATGATATGCTTAAAGTGTCTCCTTTATGCTAAATATATGGAAGATATTGTTACAAATAAAAGAAAGATACCGGAAGCTGAAATTTCCACCAAGCTTGTTAATTATACTTTTAAGGGTGGAATACCAAAGAAACTTGGAGATCCAGGAATACCAACTATTCCATGCTCCATTAAAAGAAACTATGTTAAAACTGCTTTATGTGATCTTGGAACCGGTGTTAGTGTTATGCCTTTCTCTTTGTATCATAGACTTGAATTGAATAAGCTGACACCTACTGAAATTTCTTTGCAAATGGTTGATAAATCAACTGCTATACCCATCGGTATTTGTGAGGATGTGCCTATTGTGGTTGCAAACATTACTTTTTTTTGAGAAATTATAGAGTGGGAGAGGCTCCCACTGTGTTTGTATTACTCAAAAAGTAGGGTACACTGTACAGTCCATATTTACAAGCAGCTCAACCTCCACTTTGTGAGAGAGTGTGATCTAACCAAATCTAAGATTAACTAGTGGGGATGAAGGTTGTTTACAAAGGAGAGAATAAAGTCTCTCAATTCAACTTTGGTTCTGTATTGAAGTAGGGTGAAGTCTTCTTTGAACCTATCCAACCAGCTATGATATGTTGGAGGGATGCCTCTAAAGTGTTTGTTATTCCTTTCTTTCCATATGCTCCAAGCTGCTTGAAAGAAGATTTCCATGAACAAGGGTTTATTCCAATCATTAGAGGCTTTACTTATCCATTGCAGTCTGGATCCAGTTGCTTCTAGTCTGGATCCCCATTTTTTTATTTGAACTTGTTGCTTTAATACTTTGGTAACGAGAAAATCTGATTTTTTTCATAAATATCAAACTTCTCTATGTTTTTAATTTGAACTTCTTGGTTTTATTTCTTTTATTAACGGAAAAAGACCCTACTTCTGTAAATAACATTGAACCATTCCCTTATTTAATTTTTGAAAGTCATGTTTTAATGTTTTTTTGAAATAGGAAATATCCATTTTCTTAATAAAAACATCGAACCATTTTGTTATTTGAATTTGAACTTCTTGTTTTCATTTTCTTGAAATGAAAAATCTTTTTAATAAACATTGGACTAACATGTTATTTTAATCTGAACTTCTTAGATTAATTTTAAAAACATGAGAAATCCGCCTTTTATAATTATTTTTTGTATTTAAAATCTTGCACATTAAGCTTCTTTATATTTTTTTCGAACTCTCCAATTTATTCAATTTAAAATTCCAAAGTTAACATTTTTTGGGTGAGGCATGTTTTCTTCTTGGTATATAAACATCGAGTTGCTTTGTTATTTTAATTTGAACTTCTTCTGTTTATTCATGTAGTGACGGGAAAAATCAGAGTTTTTATGTAAATATTCCATTTTTCATGAACTTTTGTTCGGTGAATTCCCTCTGTTTGTTTAAATTGCCTAAAGAACATTTTTTTATGATGCTTTAGTGTTATCTTTTTGGACATTTTTTAATAATCCTTTAGTGTTCTCTTTTTAATTTGTACCTATTTGTTTTATTTTCTTCTAGTAACGAAAAAAATCTTATGTTTTTATTAAATACTGAACCGCTCTGTTATGTCAATTTGAACTTCTATCTCTTTTCAGAAATGAGAAAAATCCGTTTTTTAGTTTATTTTTAAGATACACACGTCATTTAAATTAGTTGTTCTGCTCATTTTCCAATTCAAAGCTCATTCCAGCTTCATTGAAGATATTTTTTTACTTTCGATGTTACATGTCTTCAGAGCTTCTTTTTTGAAGATTTTAGTGCTTTTGACCTCCCCTGCTTTTTCACAATGAACTTCATCTTTCTTATTTATATTTTGTAGTGTTCTGATTTTTCCAAACTTCCATATTTCGTGTCTCCAAACTATAGTTTTTCTAACTAAATGCCCTTTGAACTATGTTTTTCGTAAATGCATGAAATTTGTAATGTCTTTTTCTGACTAGTTGGGTTTGGTAGTAACTCTCCTAAAATCAACATCCATCAGCCCAAAACCTTTAACTAAATTGTTCAAATGTAATTTTTAACTAGTACACTGTTCTCGTAAAATCAACACCCATCAGTCAATAAACTTTAATGCAAGTTAGCAGTACCACGTATGTTCTTTTCAAACAAATACAATATTCTTATTATACACAAAGCTGTGCTTGTTTTTACACCACACGTTTTGGTCCTTATCTCTCCATCTCACCTCCTAGAACTAACCACAACCACAAGTTTATTCTTTTGTTCTCTCTCTCTCCTAAGTGTAACGTGTCTCTGCCCATGCATACGAAGCTAGTTAACTGAATGTTGAAACACAAGATAGAGAAGATGAGGTTAACCTCTGGTTCAGTCGCTCGATGAAGATAGTCAGACCAGCTCGGGAGTAGCTTGGTGACGCTGGGCACCAACGGCGTGGTCTTCGGCCTTGTACACCCTGTACTCCATGGAGCGGTGGCCTGCATCCCCCCTAGAGAAAGATGAATATATCGACCTGCTACTTCTTTAAAGTTTGACCTGTATACTTCTTCAGAGTCTGACCTGCTACATCATCACGCAGGATGGAGCGGACATGCTCGGCTTGGTGGGAAACCTCCACGTTGACGAGGTGGCGTCCTCAAACGCATCTCTTGTGGTAGGATGGCCTTGATGTAGATGAACCTACGGCAACCGCGATGGAAAAAAGAACGGCGAGGAAAGATGGTTGTCCGCATGGACTGCTCACAAGCGACGAGACGGACTGCCCGCACAGAATGGAAGGGCTGACGGCTTGTGGATGGTGCAGGTTGCAGTGACGGGGCAGGCCGCAGGTAGCACACCAACCGCCTTTGCTTGGGGAAGCTGCATCCATGGTGTGTTGGAGGAAAAGGTAGCGCTGCATGGAGCTACCCATGGCGCATCAGCGGGTCGTGGTGGCAACACAGGGGGGCGCACGTGGTGGCGGCGGATTCCGGAGGCGGCGGCGCGCACGGGTGGCGGCGGTTCGGAGGGCGGCGGCGCGCGCATGGTGGGGGCGGGATCCCGGAGGTCATCGGCGCACAGGGTGGCAGCGGGATCTCGAAGGAGGCGCCCGAGCTGCGGTTGCGGGCGGAGGCATGCGCCGTGGCTGTCGCGGGTTGTAGCGACCCGACCTCAGATGGTCAAGCCTCTGTGTTGCTGTGCCATCCCTGGATCAGTATGTTGGCACACACAGTACATCAATGTATATATCAAAGTGAAATCACATGTATAATTAACGTAAAACTGATATATACCTCATAAGTCACAGCGGAAACAATTAGTCGGGTATGGAGTCCCATCAACGCCATCGGCAGGTTGAGTGTAGACCGTAACCCTGTATCGTAACTCTTACTCGTCGACGAAATATCTGCAACATGATACGTTGCAACCGTGTAGGTCAGTACATTGAATGTACCGGCAAGATCACAATAAGAGAAAACAGATGATAAAACTATACTATATGCAATATGGCTTTGTGGCTCTGTATCTGAGTTTTGTTTGCGTAAAAGCTGGTTTTACTTTCCCTACATCAAAGGAATAAATGAAGTCTGTATTATGGAGTTTTCTATCATGACATGGTTCCGCCAACCGATGTCTCATAGCCCAAAATCATCATAAGTTGCCCACAATTAAGTTATCAATCCGGTTTTGAGAGTTCCGAGATAGATCCAAGTCCAGATGCTCAAATTGTCCGTAACCGGGGACACGGCTAATCGATTAGGTTTTAACCCTCTGCAGAGGTTTGTACACTTTACCCGCAAGATTCGATCCCTCTCTTTACGTTCTCGCACTTCAGGGTGTTTGAGAACAAGATGACCGAAACATGGTCTTCCGAAGAGTTCCTCTGACCACTGTCCGGTGCTCATCCAATCCTACCGTAGTTCTACATCTGCTAGCACCGTCCCAGCCAGAGTCACCACTAAGGTCAACCAAGCCAGAGCCCATAATGACTTGCGGTTGCACAGGTAAGCTTCCGGGCATGAAGTATTCTTCCGTCTCTTTGAGTCTGGGTGAAGCTTTCCGCAAGATGTCATGGCGCTTCTCCATGCATCCCGGCCAACCACTGGTTTCTCCAGGGTGCCCGTCAACCATCCTTCACCCAATAGTGTGTATTGAATTCTTGTCTCAAGTCTTGAAGTCTTGAGGCCTTGAAGATGCAGTCCTTGCAGATTCCATCATGGAGTTGTCGCCATTGACGAGATCCTCCATTCTCACACCACTCCGAGCACTCATACCAACCCCGTCTACTATAGCGTAGCATTAAAATAAATAACGTCCCGGGCTTGGTAACAGGGTGATGGGTTCCTACCTCATGCATACTACTCAACTACAAGGATTCAATATCACTACTGGATGGATTGTTGCGAAGATGACACTAGATGCAATAAAACACATAGGTATGAAAAACATGGTCAAAGTGAACTTGCCTTGCTGACGATCTTGGAAAACTAGGGACTCGTGGTAGCAAGCTTCGCACTCCGGAAATTCTACCGAGGCAAACAATAATCACAATAAGCATATAGCATATGATCACTTAACACAATAGCATAGTAACATAACACACCAAAACAAACGAATCAAAACCCAAAGGAAAACTCGAAGAAATCCAACTCAAAGTTTTCCTACTTCAAGCAACAACTAAAACTAGTTTTTCATAACAACAATTTTCTTATTAGAACCTAAGCAAGGGTTTATGCTACCTAACAGAAAAGAATCCATCATGCAACTAGGAGCAAAAAGAATCATCTTAAAAGCTATTTTAAAACTCCTATTAGGCCTAATTCAAATTCTAGTAGGAAGAATAAAATAAAAGTTTTATTTATTATAAATAAAAGTTCATGCTCTAAAGTGACAGAAACTAACCTAGAATCATCTATCACATATGAAAAATAAATTTATTTGCTAACTGAAACAATAGGAAAACAGAGCTCATTAATTAATTAAGAATAACATGATTCTGATTAAAACTATTTTCTATTAATCCTAAAATGCCCAATTAAATTCCTACGGTTAGGCAATGTCAAAACAAGGTTGTGACAAAAGAATCACTAAAAATAATTTTCCTAACTCATTTTATAGCAGATTTACTATTCTGTCTAATTCTAAAATAAAGCAATTTTAAATAATTTTAACATAGTTAATTATATTTTCTACAGAAACTATAAGAAATTTGCAAACCAACAAAAAAAGAATCACTTAAAAATATTAAGTAGATTAAAAGATATGAATTTTTCAAATCTGAAACTATTCTGTTAAAACAGAAAATGAAAAATAAAGAAAAACGGCCTAATGGGCCTAACTAACGCCCTGTGCGTAATATAACTAAACGGGCCTAGGGTTTAAACGAATCGGCCGGTTTAAATAAAAACCCTAACTTAAAATTAAACCGGAACTAACCGGACCGAACCGGTTTTATTTAAAGAACATACCCCTTGGGGTTCTAATCTCGCCAGAGAAAACGAATCGGACGGCGAGGGGGAACTCCGGCGACGTACCGGACAGCGACGGCGACGGCGGCTCGGGCGGCGATGGTTCCGCGACTCGGTGGTCGGGGCGTCGGCGGAGGTCTCCGCGGGTGTGCAGCGCGCGAGGGAGTCCGGGGTGAGGTCAGGCGAGCTCGGGGTGGCCGGGTGGGTCGGGACGGTGGCAATGGCGGCGGCGGCGCTCTCGGGCTCCGCCGAGGCTTTGGGAGAGAGGAGAGGTCCGCGAGGGGCGAGGGGCGGAATGGGGTGAGGAGGGTATTTATAGGGCGGGGGCGGAGACTTGCGCGAGGGAGCGAATCGGGAGGATCGGGTGAATCCGGAGATCGCGGGATCTCCGGCGAGCGGCGGCGCGGGCTGGTGGCGTGGGCGAGGGGAAGAGGGAGGTGGGGGTCCACCTGTCAGCGGGAGGGGGAAACGGGGGACGGGTCGGTCGGCCGACCCGGAGGGTTTTCGCTGGGGGGGTTCGGTCGTGGGCTGGCGCTGGTGGGCTCGGTCGGTGGCGCTGGGCTGGGCCGCTGGTGTTAGCTGGGCAGTTGGCTGGCCGGCGCCAGGGCTTTTTTTTTTTTTTTTTGAAAATAAAACAGAGAAAATATATATGATATATAAATATTTTATATAGGACATATATATATCAAAATGATCAGGAAATATTCCTATCATTTGAACATTTTCGAGGCAAAATCCAAATTTTATAAAAATTCATTTTTCAAAATTCAAATAAAACTCAAATTTGAAAAGGGTTTTCAAGATACTTTCAAATGACTTTCCAATTGATTCTTTTAACCTCCAACTCATACTTCATATAATTGAAGAAGTCATTTTATCTTCTCTCATGAAAATCATAAAGTTGCATAAAGCTTTGAATTTGAAATATTCTCGCTTGAAATTCAAATCTTTCCAAAACCCTTTTCATTCCAAATGGAAGAAGTCATGTCATCTTCACTCTAGGGTTTGGTGTTGGAATGAACTTGAATTCATTGAGATCCAAAAGGGCAAAGGGAAAGTTTGGGAAAGTCATTTCATTCCTCTCATTCAACTTTCAAAAGTTTCAAATTCCACTCAATTTCACTCAATCAATCAAACAAACAATCAGACAACAAGCATAGTTATTTATCTAATATAACATTCCAAAATTTAGAATTTTGGGATGTTACACGGGTGGAGGCGGCCGGGAGGCGTGCTGGGCCGGCGGTGGCGGTTCGCTGGCAATCCGGGGGTGGGGGCGCGGGGTGGGTCTGTGGCCGTGGGATATGTGGGGATCGGGAGGTGGAAGATGGTCGGGTGAGCCGGTTATTGTTTGTTTTTCGGAAGTTTGGGAAACCCCCATCGGGCCTATATATGCGCGGTGTGATCAAATAACTATTCGATCCCATGATCGAAATAGTGCTACTATATATATATATATATATATATATATATATATATATATATATATATATATATATATATATATATATATATATATATATATATATATATATATATATATATATATACCCTGAAACCGAAAAGTCCCCACGGAGAGCGAGGTTCATGATGCGTGGTACGTGCTACGCCCCCATTCAATGCGTGTTATATATATACTTCTATTGTATAGTACAAACCAAGAAGAATCGTCATTCCTTGATGGTCAAATTAACCTCTCTCTCGTCGGGTCAAAGTGATGGAGGACAACCTCGTGGGCCCACAGATGGAAGCGCCTCACGTGAGTGAGTTCCTAATGGGCAACCACCACCTCCATGGTATTGGTTGTGTAATGCTTTAAATAACAAATTCATGACTTTGATGTGGCATATATATAGGACTCATAAAATGACCAATAATACCACATTACGGAGGCTCACGATTCGTAGTGTACTGCCGGACCCCCCGCACACACACACACAGACACACACATCCCGCACCACCACCGCCACTCCGAGGCATGTCAAACTTTTTCTGAAGTGAACATGTGACCAAAGGAGTGTCGTGTTAAAGTTTGAAAAAAATAGAGATCATTCGACCCGTTTTATACATTAATTGATTTCCTAGGGATTTAATGTGAAAAAATCAAATTTGAGCTACATCTGCACCAAAATGGATTGCAAAAGCATATGTGTGTGTCCCTATGTGCATGTTTCCTCGTGAAAGAGATTTCAAAACATTGAGAATATTGATTTTTAAAATTCAGTAAATCCAAAACTTAGTTGAAATTACTGAAGCTTAGCGTGGTGTCAGATATGGACACCAGTAGACTGTGATATTGCATTTTTCATCAAATTTGAGACAAGTTTTGATATGATCTTCTTACAAACGGGAGATTGTTAAGAACTAGCAACCAATATCTCATACGGATTATTTATTTGGACCGTGTGCGTTAGACCGTGCCATGTTTCGGTTAAGCAGTAAAGGGGCAGAATGAATCATCAAAAAAAAATATGTGCCACCACGCATACCTGTGGCGTGCGAAAGCGGCGTAAGTTGATGAGACGCATACAAGCAGTCCGCTGTGCAGGCAGACCGGGAGGCGTGCGTGAAGGTGTGTGAATTGACTGGAGGCGTTTTCACTGCGTAGTGTCACCGGGAGGCATGCGAGTAGCTGTGTGAAATGATGGTAGGAATGCCAGAAGTCCGCCTCGCTCCCGCTGGTCCGTATTAATGGCGCGCCCGAGCCGCTGGCCATAATAGGCGGCCGCACCCCCGTTCCACAGTGGTCACCAACGTCTGGACTCTGGAGTGTATGAGGATGCCGCCGAAGCGCACCATCGGAGGGAGTGGCAATGTCGGGGCTGGTGAAGCACTCGTGCAACGCGTGAAGCTGGGCACAGAGGTTGTTGCCGCCGCCGATGAGGTCTCGCGCGGGCAGCAGCATGACCTTGACTTCGTCAGGGCCGTCGTTCCCCCCAGTCGGAGCCGGAGGTCAACAGCAACTCCGGCAACGACTGCGACTCCGGCGGAAAACCGGTTAGTCATCTATACCCATTTGTGCAGCAAACATATCATGTGTTTTCTCTGATTACTCCCCCAGCCCCTCTACTTTTCTTGGAATACAAATCCTATGGTTATGTTTTCTCAATCCATGAAATCAGATTAATTAAGATATGTTAGATGAATGTAGTGTATTGATTGTTTGAATGGTATCCATATAGGGTTAGTGATTAACTGTTTCTTCTGTACAAATGATTTTTGCTAATAATTCGACTAGTGTTAGCATGCGTGCTAATAATTCGTGGACCGATCTTGAGAATTGATTTCGAATGTCCTAAATATATGTTTGCGCCTTTTTTTCTTCCAGATCTTGAGAATTGATTTTGAATGTCCTACATGTATGTTTCTGCCATTTTTTCATATTGGTATGTACACAGATGAGGCTCCGTCTAGCGGCACCGCCGGTTGTAGATCTTGGACCCGGTAGCGCGTCCAGAAGCGGCCACGCCCCCTGGATCTGAGGAACCCGTAGAATCTCCGGCGGACTGCATCAGCAATCTCCCGGACGCCATCCTTGGGGAGATCATCTCCCTTCTCCCCAACAAGGATTGCTGCCGCACACAAGTCCTCGCATTTCAGTGGCGCACTCAGTGGCGCGTTGCGCCTCTTAATCTCAACTGTCGTCAGCTATCTGTCAATGATGATTCTGAACTCCCCGGAGCCATCACCTCCTCCCACCAGGGCTCCGCTCAACGCATTCGCATCTCAGCATGCTACCTGCTAGACATACCCCGCACGATGGGCACCTGGCTGACATTCTGTCAATTCAAATAACTCGAGCAGCTTGAGTTCTACCATCACTACAAAAATAACTTCTACCAATCATTGTATCTGTGTCCTCACCACCGATGTACATCTCATGGTTTTCCTCCTCTCTCCACACCGCCACCTTGACCCGGTGCCATCTAGCAGACAACCTGGTACAAATGCTTCGACTCCCACTGCTGAAAAAACTTGCGCTTACACTACTACAGGATGCTGCTAACGCGACACTACGATCAGAGACCCTTTGATGAAACTATGTGCGATGCATTAATCACAAACGGGGATGTAAAAAACCCGTCAAAAAAGGTGCAAAACATTTGCGATGGCGGAGCCATCAAACACGGTTCAGATTTTAGTTGCGTGTGCGATTCAGGGCACACGGTTAACCCGTTCGAACTGTTTGGGATGAGGCGGAACAACAGAAACGGGCATCCATATCAATGTGTGTGCGATATACAGCATACAGTTTGCTCCGATGAGCTGTTTGCTATTAGGGAGTGCAACATAAAAGGTTAGCCATATCAAGGTGTGTGTGATATAGGGCATACGATTCACTCGGCCGAACTGTTTTCGATTAGCGAACGCAACAGAAACGGTTCAACTTAACAAGATATGTGTGATACGTGGCAAACGTCCGACTCGGATGAACTGTTTGTGATGAGACATTACAACACAGATGGTTAATACAGTTAGTTTGTGTGCAATTCTGTGTGTACAAAAAACTTTGAAAAATGCAAACTAGTTGCTTGCAGTGGCTAGGAGTATCGCACATGATGCGTCTGTGAGTACTCGTGTGCGATGACTAGTAAGTTACACATACGTTTCCTTATGTTAACACTTGTGTGATAAATAACACGTGGCACCGGATACGGTATTCAGGTCATGTGTGTGATCCACTTAGTCTTCCCGCGCTCCAGCGAATGCTTCCCGCGCTCCACATGGGTGAATTGTAAAATCCACGCCTATTCCCTCACTGGTTTCCTGCCACCAGCTAACGGCTTGCTGCATATAACCCAGGCGGCAACGCACCGCCGCGACACTCTGCGAAGATCTAGTCCTCACCCATCTACCATTAGTTTTTCCAAGCATGCCAGGCAACAACCAAAGCTTCGACATCGATGCCTGTGTGTGTTACATCTTTGGCAAGGAGAACGAGCCGGAGGTCGTGGAGCAAGAACTTCATCGGCCGGTGTAGGTACCATGGCCCATCGGCAGCGATATCGGCGTCATAGTCCTTGGGAGCACAATCGACATATTGCAGAGGAGGTGTGGTGAGAAGTTTACCATCCACCGTGCAAAAGATCCAGAGCTGCTCGGCGGCTTGATCGACGACCCACCCAAAGAGCCACCGTCACCAGTGCTCCCCGAGAGCCTGATGCCCCGCAAGGAATGGGCAGAGGACCTCTGCAATTCAGTCAAGACAAAGGCAGCCTGCGGCTTCATCATTGCCCGCGACGGTCGTGTCAACCTCGATCCCGATGATGTGGTGGCCAGGCCCGAGCGCATCCTTGGCAGATTTGACATCCCCGACGAAGTAGAACATCACCAACGTGATATCTTGAGGATGCAGGTGATCGATGAAATTTGCTTCCAGGCCAGAGAAATGGAAATGGAGCGGTTCCGTGGAGTTGGGATGCACGCGATTGCACGCTGTCAAGATCATTTGGAAGAGGCCCAGCAGCCCCAAGAGCATCCCAGCGCCAGCAGCTCCATATGCGGAGGCGGGTCGGGACACTTGGAATGAACGGCCACAAGGGTGCTATGCTGATCATGGAGTGCGAGAAGACCATCATCGGAAGGCCGCCAGCTCAGCCTTTTAGCTTATGTATAATTGTATGCATATGTAGGTCGTGAGTGTTCTGGGCCTTGCGGCATTTGGCATTATAAATTATCCTGAATATGTAAGACAATTAATAAGAATTATTAACCATTACCATTGTAACTTTGCCTCAACCGCGAGCAGAGCGCGCATAGGGACGCCAGAGCGGAGGCGCGCGCATTTCCTCAGCAGCGAGCAACCACGTGGTCAACCTTCCGCCATCAACAAATTTTGACCTGTTTCTCGTCACATTGCTGATTACAACGCAATAAGTAATTGCAAATCTGTTCACAACTATCAAACTAATATGTGTTGACACTCAGCACCGGGCTATAAAAACCACCCGCTCGAAAATTACTTCACAGTTCCTCTCCTCATCCCCCACAAAACTGGTTTTTTCTGTCAAGTCATTCCGCCATGACCGGTAGGGGGAGTTTAGGGTGGAAATATAACCGAGCAGCAAAGACCAAGGCTGCGGAAGCACTAGAGAGGTCTCGTCACGAAGCCGCAGCTGCAACAGAAATGTCCCGGCGCGCCAACGGATCCCTCAAATGAGCTCTCATGGGCACACGAGGGCTCTCACAAGCGCATTTGCGGCGTCGGCCATCGCGACAAGCCGGCATTCCTGAAGTCCTTCGCCGGTGACGATGACATTCTCGCTGGCGTCACTATGCAGCAGGAGCTGGTCGACGGCTTGATGAAGCTGCTCAAGATCTGCGATGCCTCGGTTGACAGGGCGACCGGCCTCGTCGAGCAACTCATGGGTGACAATGCGAAGCTCCTCAAGTTGGTCGCCGAGAAGGAGGAGGAGGCCGCTGGCTGGAAGATGCTGCATGAGCAGAGTAGTGCCTCGGAGATGACGCTGAAAGCGGTTGTCGAGGAACTGATGGGTGGCATGAGGAAGCTCCGGATCGAGCGCGAGCAGGAGGTGGAGGAATCCGTGGATGCTTTCTAGCAAAGTGGTGAGGAATTGAAGAAGGAGCTGGAGGATTTCGCCGCCCGGCGATCCATTGACGAGTAGAGACAGTAGGGACCCAGATAGTTGTCTGTAATTTCCTTCTTCTCTAGCCTCTGTGTCTTCCAGGCTTTGCCGCATGTGGCATTTTAAATTATCCGAAATATGTAAGACAATTATTATCTACGCCATTGTAAATTTGTCGTCGTATTATCCGTTGCCATTTTATTTGTGGTTGTATTATCCGTTGCCCTATGTGGAAATTAAATTAGGGCGGAATACGAGTTGAAAACACAAACAAAGCAAATGCTGCCATGGGATCAGAAGAAAACACCCTCCGTCCAGGTGCTTTAATTAACCCATTAATGGAGAAGTTGTGAGCAAGGCGGGCGGCGGCTGGTGCATGGAGGTCAAAGAGATCGCTTCCCGGTGAGCATGGGAGGCCTTGCTACTCGCACGTGTCCCGTCGTGTGATTTTTATGATGGTTCAATCTAGTGGCCCAAGCGGTTTATCGACAACAACAACTGTCATTTGACCAAAGGATAGATTCATTGGTCCATCTTATGGTAGGTCATGGCGACATGCATGTATGACCAAAGTATCGATCATTACGTGCATCCGCCCCGCTGACACAAAGTGGGAGGTGGTGGGCCAAGCATCCTAGCTAGGTATAACATTATGTCATTATATATATCCTAGCTAGGTGGTTGTTAGGGTGCTTCCGGGTTTGCGAGGCAGGTGCCACCAAAGTTATGCATTGTGTGTTTAAAGTTTTAAACATCCCCAATATTGGTACATATATTTGGCCACTTCCAAGTGGTTCTTGACTTCTGGCCCCTCTCATCGATCTTCAACGAAGCGCCCAACCATGGGCCCGCGCGGTCAAAGTTGTGCATTGGAATTTTGAATATCACAAACCACCCTTTTCACTCATATATATTTGGGCCACATGCTGGTGTGGCTGTCTTTTGACCCTCTCTAACATTATTTTTTGCTGCAAATACTCTGATGACGCTCAACAAACACGGGTAGAATATCTTAACCGTGTGCAATACAAGTGCGATGTGAATCACCACGCCTACGCAAGCGCGAGCAAATTAAGGTGGAGGTACTGACTCAACCGTGTGCGATGCAAGTGCGCTGAAATCACCTGGACCGCGCAAGCGCGTGCAAATTAAGGTGGAGGTACTGGCTCAACCGTGTGCGATGCAAGTGCGCTGAAACCACCACGACCGTGCAAGCGCGAGAAAATTAAGGTGGAGGTACTGGCTCAACCATGTGCGATGCAAGTGAGCTGAAATCACCACGACCGCTCAAGTGCGAGGCAAGGGTGGAGGTACTGGCTTAACCATGTGCGATGCAAGTGCGCTGTAAAACCACCACATGTGCAAGCTAAAGGCGGGTAAGTTTATTTGGAAATTAGGACGAACGGTGTGCGATAGACCAGCTAGCTAGAAATATAAAAAACAAACTACCCGCCTTGAGCGTTGCAAAAATCGACGGATCCGTGCCACTTTTCCTTATTATCATACACGCATATTGTTATTGGACAGTGCACGATCTTGGGCACTCCCGCCCTGCATCAATTCCTTTACCAAAACTTTTGTAGCCGTCGTACTTCAACCGTCACCCACACTCCTCCAGCACTGACCTTATAGTAAAATTGCAGTAGCCGAGGCATTTGAACGTCGCCCTCCCTCGTCCACCACCATCTCCACCCACCATTACTAAAAAAATTAGTAGTCGCGGCGTATCCTCAAACACCACACCCCCTCCACATTCCCCACCCCCCTCCCCCCTCGAACCCTAGCTCATGGCCGCCAGTGCCGCCACCCAGTGCCACTGCGCCGCCCGCCCAAACCCCGCCGGTCTGCCCGTTCCTCCTAGCTTAGATAATAAAGTTCAGGTTACCCAGTGATTCCCATGCCATCGCCCCACTCCCTGAGTTTTTAGATGAGGCCTGCGGTGTCCCTCCCCGCCAGATCCACATCCCCTGCTCTAGAATGTCGCAGCCTAAGCTCGACCACGTATCCCGGGGAGCCCGACGAGCGTTCGGCCAAGAAGAGGTTTATCATGGCCTCACCGGCGGACGTTGGCAAGGTGGCCGCCATTCGCCCCGACCTGTCGATCCCGGAGAAACACGTCGCGGAAGAAGCCGGTGAAGACGTTGACTATGTTGCCATGTCGAAGGCTTCATGTCCGCTGGCTAGCGTATTACTGTATCTCGGGAAAGCTGGCTACAACATCAAGCTCGTCCACACCGACGGCTTCATGCGGGCCATGCCACAGGTTAAGTGGTCCATCCCCAACCCCTCTAGTTCAACCGTCGTCAATCTCTTCGACGGCCCTGCCGTTGATCTCCTCCACCAAGAAGTCAAGGATTTGCGAGCTTTATACGCCATAGAGCCATTTTTTCACTTCTGAAGGACACGTTCTACGGCGGCGGCTTGGGATCCTCAATTGCCAAGTCAGATCTCATTGACCACGACCACGAGGAGGGCAGCCACAAAGGTTCTTCCAAGGTAAAACAACCGATCTATGACATCAGAGAGAGAACCATGGGTCTGTGCTCTTCCAACTGGAAGGATCCCGTCCATGAAATGTGAGGCACCATTCTATCAGCAAATATTACCATTTCTAGCTTGCCAACCCGTACCCTTTGTTGTAGTAGCATTTGTCGTGCAGTGCTTTAACTGTGCCATGTTTAATTATTTCAATTATGCAAAAATGTGTTGTTCAATAGGTCTATGTGATGTTTAAGTATGAATTGTCCACTTCAGTTTCACGAATGGCTATATTTGGTTGTTTATAATGAGTAGATGCCTTGTTTATCTGTATTTGGTTGTTAGGTTGGTTGGAGTGAGCATTTTCCGATTATCGGCAGATGCCTTGTTTATCCGTATTTGGTTCTTAATTTGGTTGAAGTGAGCATTTGTCCAGTTATCAAGCAGATGCCTTGTTTATCTGTATTTGGTTGTTAGGTTCCTTTTTTAGCATTTGTCTAGTTATCAAGCAGATGCCTTGTTTATCTGTATTTGGTTGTTAGGTTCCTTTTTTTAGCATTTTTCCAGTTATCTAGCAGATGCCTTGTTTATCTTTATCTGCTTGTTAGGTTGGTTGCAGTGAGCATTTGTACAGTTTTCAAGCATATGCCATGTTTATCTGTATTTGCTTGTTAGGTTGGTTGCAGTGAGACTCTGTCTAGTTTTCAATGGCTATATTTGGTTGTTATACTGGTCATTTATGCCTTGTTTATTTCAGTCATTCACAATGTGTTGTTCGTTATGTGCAAGTTGGAACTGTGCCGCTCGACTACATCAATACCAGTTTGAACGGCTATATTTGGTTCCAGTTATTCCTAGAGTAGTTAACACATGCCCTTTATTTTAGTTTTACACATTTATCTAGTGTGATGTTTAAGAATTACCTACGTTCTATTCATTTTCAACAATACCAGTTTGAATTGCAATATTTGATGGCTGGTAAGCCTGCTATCGGTAACAATGCCTTCCATTTTATATCTACTTTAATAGCATGCTGAAACCAACACATTCAAGCTATCATTTGAAGATGATGTTCTTTACCTTTTCTATATTTGTTTGATGTTAAAATTGTTGTACTTATCACGCCTTTCCACTACTTATGCAGGACAACAACTGGAGTGGCCACCATTTTCCGCTGAGGTTAGCTTCATCCCTCGGCTTGTACTCACCCCGTCGTTCCATAATATAGTGCATATATATAGATCCAGGCCTGGACACTAGTTAGCTTCTAATATTGACTTGTTGCTTGTAGTACATATGCCCTTGGCAAGGATCCACGCATCGACCCTTTTTGCGTATGGGGCAATGAGATATTGATGAACAAGCATCAAGTGAGGAAACTGATAATGATTATTAGCAAAAAGATACGAATGGTGGCAAGAAAATTATTTGTTTATGCTCTATCCAACACAACAGTGAGCTGTAGGATGGTAACTACAAACTCTGCAACCTTCTTGTTTTACTGCCCATAATGAGTTGTTAGACAACAATGAATGAATCTTTTTCATTCCAAGTGGTTCCCGGAGCAGTTCACTCAACATTACCTCGCATAAAGTACATGATTGGTGGACACACAATGAAGGTTAAAGTATTCCATTTAGACTACAATGAGTATCGAGAAGTCCTAATGAAGACAACGAAGGATGGAGGGACGGCCTTTACAAGGGGTTGTCCTAGAATCGTGCACATTACGCATGGAGGAGGGCACAATATGGGCATTCTGCTTCACCTTCTCCAAAGAACCGAATGTCTTTTGCCTCTCTCTTCAGTCTTTAGTACAACTGTGGTTCATCATTCTTTACTTGGTGGTTTTGTAGTTCTTCAGTATATGTACATGTGCATCGAATTATGCATTCGTGGTTGAACCTATATTTGTAATAAACATGGTTGGATATGAAATAAGTGATTGCCTACTGTCAAATTCAAAACATGTGATTTTTAAATTAGGGATTAATTAGGGATTGATTAGGGATTACACTGCACACGGTTTGCAACAGCGAAACGTCTGTGATATACGTGGAGATCAGAAATGTTCCTAGGATCCACCATGTGTGCAATCAATCTCCACTGCGCACATAACTTTCTCTTGAATTTTTTTTGCGTTAGGCCACCTTGCACAAACGTTTACCACATAAAAATTGTGTGTGATGGACAACCTTTGCCACACAGTTTCTTCTACGCACCGTGTGTGATGCATTCAATAATGCAAACAACAAAATTATTAATATCTTGTGCAATGGCAACGCTATCACAAACGATTTAATGGGAAAAATTGTGTGTGATGTACCTGTGAACGAAAACGTTTTCCTTGGAGCGACTTTGTGGGATGTACATACGAATGAAAATGTTTAGCGGGGACTGACTGTGTGGGATGTACTTGCGATCGAAAACAATTTTGCCTATATAATTGTATTTTTTAGCTCTACTATACGTATTTCCGTATTTGAGCGCTCGCCGGTCGCACACGCCCTCATTTTGCCGAGCATGTGTGCCAGGAGGGCATATCCCCGACGGTTTCTCGGTCGTGTGGGAAGGACCACCCTATCGCCCACACTCACTTGGCGACGGTTCCAAATGCCGTCGCGGAAAGGGGTTAAAACCCGTTTGTTTAGCACCAACGCGTACCAGTGTTATGTTGGTTGAATTGTTGGAGGCCTCACTGCACAACATTATCCACTCCAGCTGCCCTGCCTTGGAGCGCTTGGTGCTTGTTTTTGGAAATGGAACCAATGTTCCTTTTCTCAAAATAAAGTCGCCTCACCTTGTAGGCATTGGAATTTGATTTGAAGGACAGGAGCTCATAATCAAAGATGCCCCTTCACTTCAAAGGTTGCTCCTTCAATAGTGTTATGCACCTTCGCAAATAACCGTGGTCTCTGCGCCTAAAATGGAGACCTTGGGTGCAATTGATGATCCGTCTAAATCGTTCAAGATGGTGTTGGGCTCCACACTTAATCAGGTAATGTATGTTATTCATGTGCAATTTTGTAATCTACATTTTTCATTTGTGCGCACAAGTTAAATATCATCTAGGAGTACACTTTCGGTGCTAATATTATGTTCTATGCTAAATGAAGAGCTTGTCCATGGATGTCCTAGCTGGTGTGCGGAATTCTGTCAAGACCTTATATATTAGTATGTGGTGTCTTGATCTGAACACGAGTATTGGCTTGCTGCGATGCTTTCCATGTCTGGAGAATTCGTATATAAAGGTGGTGTTTTCACACACATTGAGAGCCCATATATAATGTACTAGAATTAACCGTTCAACTGTCGCTTCTTCGACATACTCTATTTTAGACATTAACTATTTTCAATATTTATGTCTGTTTAGGTACTAGCACTTGGAGAAAAACCTATAACCAATAAATGGGTGAGGAAGCACAAGGATTTCCTCAGATCTCATGACATTCGTTTTAAGACAATAATGTTGGAAGGATATGCATCCAACTGCAAACACTAGCTTGTCACATTCTTCATGTTGAATGCGAGGTTACTATTATCCGTGAGGATTAAGTTTTTCAACAAGAATTTTCTCACTGATGGATATGTTGAACAACATAAAAAGAATTTTCAGGTGGACCTAAGAGCTTCTGAACCTGCTCGGCTTCTATTTACAACAACTTGTCGTCATCATGAACCAGTAGAATTTTTGTGCTGGGGTCTTGATTTTCTCTATTAGACCGATCCATTTGATTGTGACTGCCCAAAACTTTGGTGAAGTTAGAAGTTATTGCCTATTCAATCTGGGTTCTATCTAAACCTGATCAACAATTAATCCTCATGCTTTTGGACCGTTTGTAAGCTGGAGTTAGAGATTGTTGCCCTTTTCAACTCGACTTTGGTCATATTTTCTTTCATACTGGGCCAATGTCCTACCATTTCTTTAATTAAGACATAAATATTATAAGCAATCACAACATAGGGAAAGAACATCGCACACGCAACTCTTATCTGATTCGTGCTTGATGTCTCCGCCATTGCTCGCACAGTTCGTCTTATTTGCCATGTATCACTGTGCCAGCATCTGCTCGCGTCCCTTGGCGCGCTCTGCTCGCCATGAGGCGCCGTGGCACGCTCTACTCGCGTCCCGCGGCGCGCTTTGCTTGTGTACCTCCACGCGCTCGGCTTGTGGACAACTTTTCCTTGCGTGTTCAACTACTATATGCATATATATGGTTGCTCGCTATTGAGGCGACCACGGAGCACTCTGCTTGCATCCCTGCGCGCGCGCTCTTCCAGCGGTTGGGGCTGGCGCACAATCACGTTGGATGTCCCATATGCATGCGGTTGCGCCGCGCGCGTCACCACAATGCGGTTACATGCATCACGATGGAGTTACGCGTCGCAAATTAGAATTGTCATCCGGGCATGTGGATATTCTAGGCCGTCCGGCTTCCCCGTTAATTCCAGCAGCCATTATAACCTTAGTCTCTTCAACCTTTCGATCTCGCCCTACAACACAACAATCACACCCACGATGACACATACAGATAGGATATCTAGCAGCAGTCCAATGGAGTTCGGCGAGCATAAAGTGGAGACCCACACAAGGGAGACAGATCTCTTGGTGGCATACACCATCGACCCGGCCATGGTGACGGACTACATCAGCATCGTGGAGCAGTTGCTTGCTCGAGACAAGTACAAGGTGGCCGGTTTATACGTCTCCAATGTATCTACTTTTCCAAACTCTTTTGCCCTTGTTTTGGACTCTAACTTGCATGATTTGAATGGAACTAACCCGGACTAATGCTGTTTTTGATAGAATTGCCATGGTGTTATTTTTGTGCAGAAAAAAAAATCTCGGACTGACCTGAAACTTCACGAAGATAAGTTTTGAAATTAATAAAAAAATATTGGTGAAAGAATCAGCAGCAGGGGGGCCATACCCTAGCCACAAGGGTGGGGGCGCGCCCACCCCCCTGGGGCGTGCCCTCCGACCTTGTGGGCCCCCTGGACCTCCACCGACCTCAACTCCAACTCCATATATTCACTTTCGGGAGAAAAAATGAGAGAGAAGGATTCATCAAGTTTTACGATCACGAGCTGCCGCCAAGCCATGTTCTTCCTCGGGAGGGCAGATCTGGAGTCCGTTCAGGGCTCTGGAGTGGGGAATCCATTGCCATCGTCATCATCAACCATCCTCCATCACCAATTTCATGATGCTCACCGCCGTGCGTGAGTAATTCCATCGTAGGCTTGCTGGACCGTGATGGGTTGGATGAGATTTACCATGTAATCGAGTTAGTTTTGTTAGGGTTTGATCCCTAGTATCCACTATGTTCTAAGATTGATGTTTCCAAGACTTTTCTATGCCTAATGCTTGTCACTAGGGCCCGAGTGCCATGATTTCAAATCTGAACCTATTATGTTTTCATGAATATATTTGTGTTCTTGATCCAGTATTGCAAGTTATAGTCACCTACTACGTGTTATGATCCGGCAACCCTGGAGTGACAATAGTCGGGACCACTCCCGGTGATGACCGTAGTTTGAGGAGTTCATGTATTCACTAAGTGCTAATGCTTTGGTCTGGTACTCTATTAAAAGGAGGCCTTAATATCCCTTAGTTTCCAATAGGACCCCGCTGCCACGGGAGGGTAGGACAAAAGATGTCATGCTAGTTCTTTTCAATAAGCACGTATGACTATATTCAGAATACATGCCTACATTATATTTATGAATTGGAGCTAGTTTTGTGTCACCCTATATTATAACGGTTGCATGATGAATGCCATCCGACATAATTATCCATCATTGATCCATTAATCTTAAGAAATATGATAGATAGGATCTTAAGAAATTGCTAGCTAAGTTGAAAGAAAAATCCTTGAATGCTAGAATGAAATATGACCCTGCTTTTGCTACTTCAACTATCTTTGTTACCGATAAGGATTATGAATTCTCTGTCGATCCGGAGTTAATTACTTTGGTTGAATCTGATCCTTTTCATGGTTATGAATCTGACACTGTTTTGGCACATCTTACTAAATTGAATGATATAGCCACCCTATTTGCTTATGAGGAAAAATTTCGCTATTACTATATTCTCAAATTGTTTCCTTTCTCATTAGAGGTGATGCTAAGATACGCTTTAATTCTCTTGCTCCTAATTGTGTGCGTAGTCCCGGATATGATTTATCACTTCGTGCAAAAAATTCCCCACTCATAAGAACCAAGCCGCCTTACAGAAATATTTAATTTTATGCAAATTGAAGAAGAGAGTCTCCCACAAGCTTGGGGGAGGCTTCTCCGATTACTTAATCCTTTTCCTGGACATCCTCTTAAGAAAATGAAATACTTGATATCTTTTATAATGGACTAACCGATGCTTCCAGAGATCACCTGGATAGTTGTGCTGGTTGTGTTTCAGAGAAAGAACTGTTGAGCAAGCTGAATTGCTATTGAATAATATATTGAGTAATGAAAATGATTGGAAACTTCCTGAACCAACTCCGAAGACAACACCGAAGAAAAGGAGTATTCTATTTCTAAGTCCCGAAGATATGCAAGAGGCAAAGAAATCTATGAAAGAAAAAGGTATTAAAGCTGAAGATGTTAAGAATCTGCCACAAATTGAAGAAGTATATGGTCTTGATAACCCGACACAGGTAGTAGAGGTAAACTCTCTCCGTAGATTTGATGAAGGTGATATTCCTCATAATAAATCTGCTAGACAATGCTTTGATGAGTTTGATAATTTTATTGTTTAACAAGAAAATTTCAATGCTTATATTAGAAGACAATTGAAACGTAATGCTTACATGCTTGATCTCTTGAGTAATTATATGAATAGTACTGTTAATGATCTTAAGCTTATTAGTAAACATGCTTACACGGTTACAACTCAAGTAGAACAAGTACTTAAAGCTCAAGTTGATTTGCTTAATGAGTTGAATAGTAAGAATAATGATAATGTTGTTAGGGTTTTTACTAGAGGTGGTAAAATGACCCAGGAACCTTTGTATCCCGAGGGCCATCCTAAGAGAGTTGAGTAGGATTCTCAGAGAATTAATACTAATGCACCTAGTCCTAGTAATAAAAAGAAAACGAAAATTGATAGGACTTTGCATGCTAGTGAACCTGCTATAGATACACCGAGAATCCCAATGATATTTCTATTTGTGATCTTTGAGACACAATCTGGTGATGAACATGAACCTAGTGATAATGTTAATAATGATGTACATGTTGATGCTCAACCTAGTAATGATAATGATGTAGAGATTGAACCTGTTGTTGATCTTGATAACCCACAATCAAAGAATCAACGTTATGATAAGAGAGACTTTGTTGCTAGGAAACATGGTGGAGAAAGAGAACCATGGGTTCAGAAACTCATGCCCTTTCCTCCTAAGCCATCCAAGAAAAAGGATGATGAGGATTTTGAGCGCTTTGCTGAAATGATTAGACCTATATTTTTGCTTATGCGTTTGACTGATATGCTTAAAGTGTCTCCTTTATGCTAAATATATGGAAGATATTGTTACAAATAAAAGAAAGATACCGGAAGCTGAAATTTCCACCAAGCTTGTTAATTATACTTTTAAGGGTGGAATACCAAAGAAACTTGGAGATCCAGGAATACCAACTATTCCATGCTCCATTAAAAGAAACTATGTTAAAACTGCCTTATGTGATCTTGGAGCCGGTGTTAGTGTTATGCCTTTCTCTTTGTATCATAGACTTGAATTGAATAAGCTGACACCTACTGAAATTTCTTTGCAAATGGCTGATAAATCAACTGCTATACCCATCGGTATTTGTGAGGATGTGCCTATTGTGGTTGCAAACATTACTTTTTTGAGAAATTATAGAGTGGGAGGCTCCCCTGTGTTTGTATTACTCAAAAAGTAGGGTACACTGTACAGTCCATATTTACAAGCAGCTCAACCTCCACTTTGTGAGAGAGTGTGATCTAACCAAATCTAAGATTAACTAGTGGGGATGAAGGTTGTTTACAAAGGAGAGAATAAAGTCTCTCAATTCAACTTTGGTTCTGTATTGAAGTAGGGTGAAGTCTTCTTTGAACCTATCCAACCAGCTATGATATGTTGGAGGGATGCCTCTAAAGTGTTTGTTATTCCTTTCTTTCCATATGCTCCAAGCTGCTTGAAAGAAGATTTCCATGAACAAGGGTTTATTCCAATCATTAGAGGCTTTACTTATCCATTGCAGTCTGGATCCAGTTGCTTCTAGTCTGGATCCCCATTTTTTAATTTGAACTTGTTGCTTTAATACTTTGGTAACGAGAAAATCTGATTTTTTTCATAAATATCAAACTTCTCTATGTTTTTAATTTGAACTTCTTGGTTTTATTTCTTTTATTAACAGAAAAAGACCCTACTTCTGTAAATAACATTGAACCATTCCCTTATTTAATTTTTGAAAGTCATGTTTTAATGTTTTTTTTGAAATAGGAAATATCCATTTTCTTAATAAAAACATCGAACCATTTTGTTATTTGAATTTGAACTTCTTGTTTTCATTTTCTAGAAATGAAAAATCTTTTTAATAAACATTGGACTAACATGTTATTTTAATCTGAACTTCTTAGATTAATTTTAAAAACATGAGAAATCTGCCTTTTTATAATTATTTTTTTGTATTTAAAATCTTGCACATTAAGCTTCTTTATATTTTTTTCGAACTCTCCAATTTATTCAATTTAAAATTCCAAAGTTAACATTTTTTGGGTGAGGCATGTTTTCTTCTTGGTATATAAACATCGAGTTGCTTTGTTATTTTAATTTGAACTTCTTCTGTTTATTCATGTAGTGACGGGGAAAAATCAGAGTTTTTATGTAAATATTCCATTTTTCATGAACTTTTGTTCGGTGAATTCCCTCTGTTTGTTTAAATTGCCTAAAGAACATTTTTTTATGATGCTTTAGTGTTATCTTTTTGGACATTTTTTAATAATCCTTTAGTGTTCTCTTTTAATTTGTACCTATTTGTTTTATTTTCTTCTAGTAACGAAAAAATCTTATGTTTTTATTAAATACCGAACCGCTCTGTTATGTCAATTTGAACTTCTATCTCTTTTCGAAATGAGAAAATCCGTTTTTAGTTTATTTTAAGATACACACGTCATTTAAATTAGTTGTTCTGCTCATTTTCCAATTCAAAGCTCATTCCAGCTTCATTGAAGATATTTTTTACTTTCGATGTTACATGCCTTCAGAGGTTCTTTTTTGAAGATTTTAGTGCTTTTGACCTCCCCTGCTTTTTCACAATGAACTTCATCTTTCTTATTTATATTTTGTAGTGTTCTGATTTTTCCAAACTTCCATATTTCGTGTCTCCAAACTATAGTTTTTTTTAACTAAATGCCCTTTGAACTATGTTTTTCGTAAATGCATGATATTTGTAATGTCTTTTTCTGACTAGTTGGGTTTGGTAGTAACTCTCCTAAAATCAACATCCATCAGCCCAAAACCTTTAACTAAATTGTTCAAATGTAATTTTTAACTAGTACACTATTCTCGTAAAATCAACACCCATCAGTCAATAAACTTTAATGCAAGTTAGCAGTACCACGTATGTTCTTTTCAAACAAATACAATATTCTTATCATACACAAAGCTGTGCTTGTTTTTACACCACACGTTTTGGTCCTTATCTCTCCATCTTACCTCCTAGAACTAACCACAACCACAAGTTTATTCTTTTGTTCTCTCTCTCTCCTAAGTGTAACGTGTCTCTGCCCATGCATACGAAGCTAGTTAACTGAATGTTGAAACACAAGATAGAGAAGATGAGGTTAACCTCTGGTTCAGTCGCTCGATGAAGATAGTCAGACCAGCTCGGGAGTAGCTTGGTGACGCTGGGCACCAACGGCGTGGTCTTCGGCCTTGTACACCCTGTACTCCATGGAGCGATGGCCTGCATCCCCCCTAGAGAAAGATGAATATGTCGACCTTCTACTTCTTCAAAGTTTGACCTGTATACTTCTTCAGAGTCTGACCTGCTACATCGTCACGCAGGATGGAGCGGACATGCTCGGCTTGGTGGGAAACCTCCACGTTGACGAGGTGGCGTCCTCAAACGCATCTGTTGTGGTAGGATGGCCTTGATGTAGATGAACCTACGGCAACCGCGATGTAAAAAAGAACGGTGAGGAAAGATGGTTGTCCGCATGGACTGCTCACAAGCGACGAGACGGACTGCCCGCACAGAATGGAAGGGCTGACGGCTTGTGGATGGTGCAGGTTGCAGTGGCGGGGCAGGCCGCAGGTAGCACACCAACCGCCTATGCTTGGGGAAGCTGCATCCATGGTGTGTTGGAGGAAAAGGTAGCGCTGCATGGAGCTACCCATGGCGCATCAGCGGGTCGTGGTGGCAACACAGGGGGGCGCACGTGGTGGCGGCGGATTCCGGGAGGCCGGCGGCGCACGGGGTGGCGGCGTGTTCCGGGAGGCCGGCGGCGCGCATGGTGGGGGCGGGATCCCGGAGGTCATCGGCGCATGTGGTGGCGGCGGGATCTCGAAGGCGCCCGAGCTGCGGTTCTTGGCGGAGGCAGCGCCCGTGGCTGTCGCGGGTTATAGCGACCCGACCTCGATGGTCAAGCCTACGTGTTCTTGTGCCATCCTGGATCAGTATGCTTGCACACACAAGTACATCAATGTATATATCAAAGTGAAATCACATGTATAATTAACGTAAAACTGATATATACCTCATAAGTCACAGCGGAAACAATTAGTCGGGTATGGAGTCCCATCAACGCCATCGGCAGGTTGAGTGTAGACCGTAATCCTGTATCGTAACTCTTACTCGTCAACGAAATATCTGCAACATGATACGTTGCAACCGTGTAGGTCAGTACATTGAATGTACCGGCAAGATCACAATAAGAGAAAACAGATGATAAAACTATACTATATGCAATATGGCTTTGTGGCTCAGATTCGAGTTTTGTTTGCGTAAAGCTGGTTTTACTTTCCCTACATCAAAGGAATAAATGAAGTCTGTATTATGGAGTTTTCTATCATGACATGGTTCCACCAACCGATGTCTCATAGCCCAAAATCATCATAAGTTGCCCACAATTAAGTTATCAATCCGGTGTTGAGAGTTCCGAGATAGATCCAAGTCCAGATGCTCAAATTGTCCGTGAATCGGGACACGGCTAATCGATTAGGTTTTAACCCTCTGCAGAGGTTTGTACACTTTACCCGCAAGATTCGATCCTCTCTTTACGTTCTCGCACTTCAGGATGTTTGAGAACAAGATGACCAAACATGGTCTTCGAAGAGTTCCTCGACCACCGTCCGGTGCTCATCCAATCCTACCGTAGTTCTACATCTGCTAGCACCGTCCCAGCCAGAGTCACCACTAAGGTCAACCAAGCGAGCCCATAATGACTTGCGGTTGCACGGGTAAGCTTCGGGCATGAAGTATTCTTCCGTCTCTTTGAGTCTGGGTGAAGCTTTCCGCAAGATGTCATGGCGCTTCTCCATGCATCCCGCCAACCACCGGTTTCTCCAGGTGCCCACAACCATCCTTCACCCAGTGAGTGTGTATTGAATTCTTGTCTTGAGTCTTGAAGTCTTGAGGCCTTGAAGATGCAGTCCTTGCAGATTCCATCATGGAGTTGTCGTCATTGACGTAGATCCTCCATTCTCACACCACTCCCGAGCACTCATACCAACCCCGTCTACTATAGCGTAGCATTAAAATAAATAACGTCCCGGGCTTGGTAACAGGGTGATGGGTTCCTACCTCATGCATACTACTCAACTACAAGGATTCAATATCACTACTGGATGGATTGTTGCGAAGATGACACTAGATGCAATAAAACACATAGGTATGAAAAACATGGTCAAAGTGAACTTGCCTTGCTGACGATCTTGGAAAACTAGGGACTCGTGGTAGCAAGCTTCGCACTCCGGAAATTCTACCGAGGCAAACAATAATCACAATAAGCATATAGCATATGATCACTTAACACAATAGCATAGTAACATAACACACCAAAACAAACGAATCAAAACCCAAAGGAAAACTCGAAGAAATCCAACTCAAAGTTTTCCTACTTCAAGCAACAACTAAAACTAGTTTTTCATAACAACAATTTTCTTAATAGAACCTAAGCAAGGGTTTATGCTACCTAACAGAAAAGAATCCATCATGCAACTAGGAGCAAAAAGAATCATCTTAAAAGCTATTTTAAAACTCCTATTAGGCCTAATTCAAATTCTAGTAGGAAGAATAAAATAAAAGTTTTATTTATTATAAATAAAAGTTCATGCTCTAAAGTGACAGAAACTAACCTAGAATCATCTATCACATATGAAAAATAAATTTATTTGCTAACTGAAACAATAGGAAAACAGTAGCTCATTAATTAATTAAGAATAACATGATTCTGATTAAAACTATTTTTCTATTAATCCTAAAATGCCCAATTAAATTCCTACGGTTAGGCAATGTCAAAACAAGGTTGTGACAAAAGAATCACTAAAAATAATTTTCCTAACTCATTTATAGCAGATTTACTATTCTGTCTAATTCTAAAATAAAGCAATTTTAAATAATTTTAACATAGTTAATTATATTTTCTACAGAAACTATAAGAAATTTGCAAACCAACAAAAAAGAATCACTTAAAAATATTAAGTAGATTAAAAGATATGAATTTTCAAATCTGAAACTATTCATTAAAACAGAAAATGAAAATAAAGAAAAACGGCCTAATGGGCCTAACTAACATACCTGTATGTAATATAACTAAACGGGCCTAGGGTTTAAACGAATCGGCGGTTTAAATAAAACCCTAACTTAAAATTAAACCGAACTAACCGGACCGAACTGGTTTTATTTAAAGAACATACCCCTTGAGGTTCTAATCTCGCCAGAAAAACGAATCGGACGGCAAGGGGAACTCGGCGACGCACTCGGACGGCGGCTCGGCGGCGATGGTTCCGCGACTCGGTGGTCGGGGCGTCGGCGGAGGTCTCCGGCGTGTGCAGGCGAGGGGAGTCCGGGGTGGGGTCAGGCGAGCTCGGGTGGCCGGGTGGGTCGGGACGGTGGCAATGGCGGCGGCGGCGCCTCGGGCTCAGCGAGGCTTTGGGAGAGGAGAGGTCCCATGAGGGGCGAGGGGAATGGGGTGATGGGAGGGTATTTATAGGGCGGGGCGGAGACTTGCGCGAGGGAGCGAATCGGGAGGATCGGTGAATCCGAGATCGCGGGATCTCCGGCGAGCGGCGGGGCTGGTGGCGTGGGGCGGGGAAGAGGGAGGTGGGGTCCACCACAATCGGGGGAGAAGCGGGATTTGGGTCGATCGGCCACCCGGAGGGTTTTCGGCCTGGGGCTCGGTCGTGGGGCTGGCGCTGGTGGGCTCGGTCGGTGGGCGCTGGCCGGGCCGCTGGGTGTTATCTGGGCAGTTGGCTCGGCCGGCGCCTGAGGGCTTTTTTTTTTTCTATTTTTATTTTTTTGAAAAATAAAACAGAGAAAATATATATGATATATAAATATTTTATATAGGACATATATATATCAAAATGATCAGGAAATATTCCTATCATTTGAACATTTTCGAGGCAAAATCCAAATTTTATAAAAATTCATTTTTTCAAAATTCAAATAAAACTCAAATTTGAAAAGGGTTTTCAAGATACTTTCAAATGACTTTCCATTTGATTCTTTTTAACCTCCAACTCATATTTCATATAATTGAAGAAGTCATTTTATCTTCTCTCATGAAAATCATAAAGTTGCATAAAGCTTTGAATTTGAAATATTCTCAGTTAAAATTCAAATCTTTCCAAAACCCTTTTCATTCCAAATGGAAGAAGTCATGTCATCTTCACTCTAGGGTTTGGTGTTGGAATGAACTTGAATTCATTGAGATCCAAAAGGGCAAAGGGAAAGTTTGGGAAAGTCATTTCATTCCCTCTCATTCAACTTTCAAAAGTTTCAAATTCCACTCAATTTCACTCAATCAATCAAACAAACAATCGACAACAAGCATAGTTATTTATCTAATATAACATTCCAAAATTTAGAATTTTGGGATGTTACAAACCTACTACACTTAAAATGAATCTCGTCCTCGAGATTCAAGAACTAGCAAGAAAGGGTTAGGGGTTGGGGGTCTTCTAGCAAATGTTTTGGTCAGAAAGGTCAGGGGTGCTACCACACTTAAAAGCAAGGTTACAGTTCCAATAAACTCAGATACTTCCTATGGAGTGCCGACAATATATGTCTCTTCACATATCTTACAATAGTTCCTTCATTAACGCTCTTCTGTCCGAAGCATAGAGTTTTCCCCAAGGTCTTGGGTCGGTTCTTCAAAGTTGAAGTTCGTCCGAGACTGGATCTTCTTAGGTGGTAGGTCTGTGTCCATTCTAGACAACTATCGAAATACTCATGGTGGTCTACAATTTATGGTTTCTCCTGCAGAAACGGGTCTGGGTTGAACCTCATCGTATAACCTACGATTGGCAACGGTTTCCTGTAAAGGGGTCCCATCGTCCTACCATTCTATGGTTTTATGGTTTATCGCATCGACACTCTTCTAAGGTTTTCGAGGCTCTCTAATTTTCCATCAACATATGATAGTTCATGATAGAAGTCTCCGGTATGGGGGCCAATTCATCCCGTACTTGAATCATTACCACATACGTAAACAGTGAATCACGTATTCTAACACTTGGGCATACTCACAAGCACTGCAGAATTTCACTTGTCGACGAACTGAGTTCGTATAAATCCATGGTTTCTGCAAGCTGAACAAGACATCTATCGTTCTTCACAATCCTTGGGTTTTCGTATCCTCCTAAAATGTCGTATGATTAAACTCGGAGTTTTCTTCCGAAATATGTTCCTACAGCAAGAGCGTGCTTGCTTCTTATTAACTCCTGGGCCTGTGGGTTATGGCCCACTTCAACACTAGTGCAGCTTTAGCTCATCCTTGGAGTAACTCTCCTCCTTTAAATCCAGTAGTACTCTGTTTCTTCATACCACCATATCAAAAGCAAAACTCAAACTTATTTTGTCCAGCTTCCTTCTATGGACCGTCATGAATAACACATTTCTTTCTTCATTGATCCTGTGGTTTTACGGAGTACTACGACACCAAAGAAAATGCACTAGTTTATCCATAAATCTCATTATTTTCATATCAACCTTTTATTACATCCTTAACCATTTTTCGTGAATCCAAATTCCAAAAAGTTTATTACAAATGCTGCCACCCACATGGTTCGGTAAGGTCAGCCATTACTTCCAACTTTATTTATTTATCCTCCTCGAGGATTCTTTAGTCCTCTGGAATTGTGCGACATGCGCCTTGAAGTCTTCAATCTTCATTTTATCGTGGTGGCCTTGAGCTTCACCTCCATCATCTCTGCATGCACTTCGCTTAGGTATTCCTGAGTATAACGGAGTCTTGCTTCAAGTATTTCTCCGATCGGCGATGGCTTCCATGGCTGCTTCACGAACAGCATCGAAGAAAGTTGCTTGTGGTACGCGTGAAATGAAAAAGTACTGCCCCATCATCTTTGGGAAAACTCCTTTCAAATGGTGGAGGTGTACCTCCACATACCAAAGTTCCACTCCCTTTTGCATGAAGGGGTAGCCTTTGTAGACTGCATCTCCTTCAAGGTGAATATGCTTCATCATGTCCTTCAGGATCTTCGGGTAATCATGATCACTTGTCAGGGTCATGATTGTTTCCGGACCTTTAAGGAAAGACTCGTAAAGGGTCGTCATCTGCAGTTGTAAAACAAAAATGGTGCTCAAAAATAGGCACATATCTCCTGGGGCACACATTTATATCATCCAAACAAAACTTCAAACTCAATTTCCAATATCCAGTTTACGCATCACAACTCACTTTCTTCCATGTTCGTCTAGAATATTAATTTCCAAGATAAAATATAACAATTCCTTAAAGCCTTTCAGCATATGACATTACAACTTTATTGAGTCATGAACTATTACAACCTCTGAGTAATCTATTACATAACTCAACTTATTGTACTCATAAAGATGAAATTGCTTTCTACTACTCTTATTTATCCATATCAAAATTCCAACTACTCCACTCCAGCTTTCATCTTGTCGGGACATTTAGTAGCATAATGTCCTGCTTCCCTGCAGCTAAAGCAAATGACTTCCGACATGTCTCGGGGCTTCTTTGTGATTATGTAGGCTCCTTGGATTCTTGGCTTCTTTTCTGGACATTTACTAGCGTAATGACCTAAATCCTTGCACCTGTAACAAGTGATATGACTTAGGTCCTTCTCTGCAAAAATTGCGTTGTTCTCGGGTTGCCTTCTTTTTCTCTTCCCGGATTTCTCTGTAATGATCAGAGCTTCTATTCCCTGTGGATCAAACTCTATTGCTTCCGTCGGGAAGTATCCCGGATACTCTTTTCTTTCCTTGGTGCAATACTGTGAAAAATGTCCTTCTTCTCCACATGAATAGCAAGCATTGGAGTAAAATCTATTGAGGCCTTCTCCATCAAGGTCTTCAACACATTACTTCATCACTGGTTCTTTCATAACTTCTCGGAGGGCTTCTTTCATTCCTTCTTCCTGCTCCTGAATAGTTTGTTGTACCATGGTGTAAATGTGACACTGAGTCGGGTAGTGGGTGGTTCCTTCACACAAGAAACAAGTCACCGACTAGTTGGGCATTCCTCACTGGTTGTTTCTCCTCACAATGAGGGCATCCATCCTTGTGTTCCTCCAGGTGTGTCCTATTTCTCCATAAATCTTGCAGGCACAAGGTTTCTTCTTCGGTTTTCAGAGTGCTTCGGATGAGGCGTGATCTCAACAGGTCTTCTTGAATTCCTCCCAAGTCTTTGCTCCATTCCATCCTGTATAGCTTGATGCATCTGCCACCATGTTGCAGCACTTCCTTCAAAGTCTTGAAGAGCGACGATACTTCATTCTTCCTTGAAACCAAATTGCTCCAAGTGATTCTCCATGTTCAATCCATAGCTCGCCTCCCACTGAGTCTTGATCCGAGACTATCAGTCCAACTTCATTCATCATCTATGGGGTCCAAAAGTTTTGGGATGAGATATGAGAGAGATGAGGAGGATATACACACAATACAAACAATAGTTTTGAAGAAACAGTTTTACTTTGTGGCTGTCGGAAAACATCAAACAAATGACAGCTCACAAATCGCGCATCTAACGTAAGTGTATAACAGGGTTTGGTCTCTAAAGGTCAAATAATTCTTCAGATTCTTCAAATTCTTCTAGTCTTGAGTCTTCAATTGTTGCAGCTTCAACTCTTCTAATGCATGGTCAAATCCTCTTTACTCAAGAGGCCATCGCTTATCGATATCTTGTCCTTCTTGGAGTGGCTTGATTGATCCTCCGTGTGGTCAAAAGGAAAGGGGTATATTCTAACTATTTGAGGTGAGAGTGTCTATTTGATAAAATCTGAAAAGATGAGAAGTAAGAGTCTTTTTGAAAATAAAGTTTTAGAAATTTCCTGTCCTAGGGGCTTTCCGATTTCTAGGGTCACGTCCTACAGTCAACATGTGCTCTAATACCATTCTGTAGCGACCCGACCTCAGATGGTCAAGCCTACGTGTTGTTGTGCCATCCACGGATCAAGATCTCGGCACACACAAGACATCAATGTATATATCAAAGTGAAATCACATGTATAATTAACGTAAAACTGATATATACCTCATAAGTCACAGCGAAACAATTAGTCGGGTATGGAGTCCCATCAACGCCATCGGCAAAGTTGAGTGTAGACCGTAACCTGTATCGTAACTCTTACTCGTCGATTTAAATATCTACAACATGATACGTTGCAGCCGTGTAGGTCAGTACATTGAATGTACCGGCAAGATCACAATAAGAGAAAACAGATGATAAAACTATACTATATGCAATATGGCTTTGTGGCTCTGTATCTGAGTTTTGTTTGTGTAAAAGCTGGTTTTACTTTCCCTACATCAAAGGAATAAATGAAGTCTGTCTTATGGAGTTTTCTATCATGACATGGTTCCGCCAACTGATGTCTCATAGCCCAAAATCATCATAAGTTGCCCACAATTAAGTTATCAATCCGGTGTTGAGAGTTCCAGATAGATCCAAGTCCAGATGCTCAAATTGTCCGTGAATCGGGACACGGCTAATCGATTAGGTTTTAACCCTCTGCAGAGGTTTGTACACTTTACCCGCAAGATTCGATCCTCTCTTTACGTTCTCGCACTTCGTGGATGTTTGAGAACAAGATGACCAAACATGGTCTTCCAAGAGTTCCTCGACAACCGTCCGGTGCTCATCCAATCCTACCGTAGTTCTACATCTGCTAGCACCGCCCCAGCCAGAGTCACCACTAAGGTCAACCAAGCCAGAGCCCATAATGACTTGCGGTTGCACGGTAAGCTTCCGGCATGAAGTATTCTTCCGTCTCTTTGAGTCTGGGTGAAGCTTTCCGCAAGATGTCATGGCGCTTCTCCATGCATCCCGCCAACCACCGGTTTCTCCAGTGCCCGCCAACCATCCTTCACCCAATGAGTGTGTATTGAATTCTTGTCTCGAGTCTTGAAGTCTTGAGGCCTTGAAGATGCAGTCCTTGCAGATTCCATCATGGAGTTGTCGTCATTGACGAGATCCTCCATTCTCACACCACTCGAGCACTCATACCAACCCCGTCTACTATAGCGTAGCATTAAAATAAATAACGTCCCGGGCTTGGTAACAGGGTGATGGGTTCCTACCTCATGCATACTACTCAACTACAAGGATTCAATATCACTACTGGAGGGATTGTTGCGAAGATGACACTAGATGCAATAAAACACATAGGTATGAAAAACATGGTCAAAGTGAACTTGCCTTGCTGACGATCTTGGAAAACTAGGGACTCGTGGTAGCAAGCTTCGCACTCCGGAAATTCTACCGAGGCAAACAATAATCACAATAAGCATATAGCATATGATCACTTAACACAATAGCATAGTAACATAACACACCAAAACAAACGAATCAAAACCCAAAGGAAAACTCGAAGAAATCCAACTCAAAGTTTTCCTACTTCAAGCAACAACTAAAACTAGTTTTCCATAACAACAATTTTCTTAATAGAACCTAAGCAAGGGTTTATGCTACCTAACAGAAAAGAATCCATCATGCAACTAGGAGCAAAAAGAATCATCTTAAAAGCTATTTTAAAACTCCTATTAGGCCTAATTCAAATTCTAGTAGGAAGAATAAAATAAAAGTTTTATTTATTATAAATAAAAGTTCATGCTCTAAAGTGACAGAAACTAACCTAGAATCATCTATCACATATGAAAAATAAATTTATTTGCTAACTGAAACAATAGGAAAACAGAGCTCATTAATTAATTAAGAATAACATGATTCTGATTAAAACTATTTTCTATTAATCCTAAAATGCCCAATTAAATTCCTACGGTTAGGCAATGTCAAAACAAGGTTGTGACAAAAGAATCACTAAAAATAATTTTCCTAACTCATTTTATAGCAGATTTACTATTCTGTCTAATTCTAAAATAAAGCAATTTTAAATAATTTTAACATAGTTAATTATATTTTCTACAGAAACTATAAAATATTTGCAAACCAACAAAAAAGAATCACTTAAAAATATTAAGTAGATTAAAAGATATGAATTTTTCAAATCTGAAACTATTCATTAAAACAGAAAATGAAAATAAAGAAAAACGGCCTAATGGGCCTAACTACATACTGCATGTAATATAACTAAACGGGCCTAGGGTTTAAACGAATCGGCCGGTTTAAATAAAAACCCTAACTTAAAATTAAACCGGAACTAACCGGACCGAACCGGTTTTATTTAAAAACATACCCCTTGAAGTTCTATTCTCGCCAGAAAAAGCGAATCGGACGGCGAGGAGAACTCGGCGACGCATCGACGGCAACGGCGACGGCTCGAGGTGGCGATGGTTCCGCGAGTCCGGTGGTCGGGCGTCGGCGGAGGTCTCCATGAGTGCAGCGAGGAGTCCGGGGTGGGGTCAGGCGAGCTCGGGTGGGCGGGTGGGTCGGGACGGTGGCAATGGCGGCGGCGGCACTCTCGGCTCCGCGAGGCTTTATGGGAGAGGAGAGGTCCGCGAGGGGCGAGGGGGGGAATGGGGTGAGGGGGAGGGTATTTATAGGGCGGGGCGGAGACTTGCGCGAGGGAGCGAATCGGGAGGGGATCGGGTGAATCCCGGAGATCGCGGGATCTCCGTCGAGCGGCGGCGCGGGCTGGTGGCGTGGGCGAGGGGAAGAGGGAGGTGGGGGTCCACCTGTCAGGGAGGGGAAGCACGGGGACGGTCGGTCGGCCGACCCGGAGGGTTTTCGCGGGGGGGCTCGGTCGTGGGCTCGACCCGAAACCAAAAGTCTCCACGGAGGCGAGGTTCATGATGCGTGGTACGTGTTACTCCCCCATTCAATGCGTGTTATATATATACTTCTATTGTATAGTACAAACCAAGAAGAATCGTCATTCCTTTATGGTCAAATTAACCTCTCTCGTCGGGTCAAAGTGATGGAGGACAACCTCGTGGGCCACAGATGGAAGCGCCTCACGTGAGTGAGTTCTAATGGGCAACCACCACCTCCATGGTATTGGTTGTGTAATGCTTTAAATAACAAATTCATGACTTTGATGTGGCATATATATAGGACTCATAAAATGACCAATAATACCACATTACGGAGGCTCACGATTAGTAGTGTCTTGACCCCCCACACACACACACACAGACACACACATCCAAGACCACCACCGCCACTCCGAGGCATGTCAAACTTTTTCTCAAGTGAACATGTGACCAAAGGAGTGTCATGTTAAAGTTTGAAAAAATAGAGATCATTCAATCCGCTTTTATACATTAATTGATTTCCTAGGGATTTAATGTGAAAAATCAAATTTGAGCTACATCCGCACCAAAATGGATTGCAAAAGCATATGTGTGTGTCCCTATGTGCATGTTTCCTCGTGAAAGAGATTTCAAAACATTGAGAATATTGATTTTTAAAATTCAGTAAATCCAAAACTTAGTTGAAATTACTGAAGCTTAGCGTGGTGTCAGATATGGACACCAGTAAACTGTGATATTGCATTTTTCATCAAATTTGAGACAAGTTTTGATATGATCTTCTTACAAACGGGAGATTGTTAAGAACTAGCAACCAATATCTCATACGGATTATTTATTTGGACCGTGTGCGTTAGACCGTGACATGTTTCGGTTAAGCAGTAAAGGGGCAGAATGAATCATCAAAAAAAATATGTGCCACCACGCGCCCTGTGTGGCGTGCGAGCAGGCGTAAGTTGATGAGATGCATACAAGCAGTCCGCTGTGCAGGCAGACCGGGAGGCGTGCGTGAAGGTGTGTGAATTGACTGGAGGCGTTTTCACTTCGTAGTGTCACCGGGAGGCATGCGAGTAGCTGTGTGAAATGATGGTAGGAATGCCGAAGTCCGCCTCGCTCCGCTGGTCCATTAATGGCGCGCCCGAGCCGCTGCCATAATAGGCGGCCGCACCCCGCTCCACAGTGGTCACCAACGTCTGGACTCTGGAGTGTATGAGGATGCCGCCGAAGCGCACCATCGGAGGGAGTGGCAATGTCGGGGCTGGTGAAGCACTCGTGCAACGCGTGAAGCTGGGCACAGAGGTTTTTGCCGCCGCCGATGAGGTCTCGCGCGGGCAGCAGCATGACCTTGACTTCGTCAGGGCCGTCGCTCCCCGCAGTCGGAGCCGGAGGTCAACAGCAACTCCGCAACGATCGCGACTCAGCGGAAAACCGGTTAGTCATCTATACCCATTTGTGCAGCAAACATATCATGTGTTTTCTCTGATTACTCCCCCAGCCCCTCTGCTTTTCTTGGAATACAAATCCTATGGTTATGTTTTCTCAATCCATGAAATCAGATTAATTAAGATCTGTTAGATGAATGTAGTGTATTGATTGTTTGAATGGTATCCATATAGGGTTAGTGATTAATTGTTTCTTCTGTACAAATGATTTTTGCTAATAATTCGACTAGGGTTAGCATGCGTGCTAATAATTCGTGGACCGATCTTGAGAATTGATTTCGAATGTCCTAAATATATGTTTGCGCCTTTTTTTCTTCCAGATCTTGAGAATTGATTTTGAATGTCCTACATGTATGTTTCTGCCATTTTTTCAGATTGGTATGTACACAGATGAGGCTCCGTCTAGCGGCACCGCCGGTTGTAGATCTTGGACCCGGTAGCGCGTCCAGAAGCGGCCACGCCCGGATCCGAGGAACCGTAGAATCTCCGCGGACTGCATCAGCGATCTCCGGACGCCATCCTTGGGGAGATCATCTCCTTCTCCCCAACAAGGATTGCTGCCGCACACAAGTCCTCGCATTTCGATGGCGCTTTTCGATTGGCGCGTGCTGCCTCTTAATCTCAACTGTCAATCGATATCATCAATGATGATTCGAACTCCCGAGCCATCATCTCCTCCCACCGTGGCTCCGCTCAACGATTCGCATCTCAGCATGCTACCTGCTAGACATACCCCGCACGATGGGCACTGGCTGACATTCATCAATTCAAATAACTCGAGCAGCTTGAGTTCTACCATCACTACAAAATAACTTCTACCAATCATTGTATCGTGTCCTCACCACCGATGTACATCTCATGGTTTTCCTCCTCTCTCCACACCGCCACCTTGACCGGTGCCATCTAGCGAATAACCCGGTACAAATGCTTCACTCCCCACCGCTGAAAAACTTGCGCTTACACTACTACAGGATGCTGCTAATGCGACACTACGATCAGAGACCCTTTGATGAAACTATGTGCGATGCATTAATCACAAACGGGGATGTAAAAACCCGTCAAAAAAGGTGCAAAACATTTGCGATGGCGGAGCCATCAAACACGGTTCAGATTTTAGTTGCGTGTGCGATTCAGGGCACACGGTTAACCCGTTCGAACTGTTTGGGATGAGGCGGAACAACAGAAACGGGCATCCATATCAATGTGTAATGCGATATACAGAGATACAGTTTGCTCCGATGAGCTGTTTGCTATTAGGGAGTGCAACATAAAAGGTTAGCCATATCAAGGTGTGTGTGATATAGGGCATACGATTCACTCGGCCGAACTGTTTTCGATTAGCGAACGCAACAGAAACGGTTCAACTTAACAAGATATGTGTGATACGTGGCAAACGGCCGACTCGGATGAACTGTTTGTGATGAGACATTACAACACAGATGGTTAATACAGTTAGTTTGTGTGCAATTCTGTGTGTACAAAAAACTTTGAAAAATGCAAACTAGTTGCTTGCAGTGGCTAGGAGTATCGCACATGATGCATCTGTGAGTACTCGTGTGCGATGACTAGTAAGTTACACATACGTTTCCTTATGTTAACACTTGTGTGATAAATAACACGTGGCACCGGATACGGTATTCAGGTCGTGTGTGTGCTCCACTTAGTCTTCCCGCGCTCCAGCGAATGCTTCCCGCGCTCCACATGGGTGAATTGTAAAATCCACGCCTATTCCCTCACTGGTTTCCTGCCACCAGCTAACGGCTTGCTGCATATAACCCAGGCGGCAACGCACCGCCGCGACACTCTGCGAAGATCTAGTCCTCACCCATCTACCATTAGTTTTTCCAAGCATGCCAGGCAACAACCAAAGCTTCGACATCGATGCCTGTGTGTGTTACATCTTTGGCAAGGAGAACGAGCCGGAGGTCGGGGAGCAAGAACTTCATCGGCCGGTGTAGGTACCATGGCCCATCGGCAGCGATATCGGCGTCATAGTCCTTGGGAGCACAATCGACATATTGCAGAGGAGGTGTGGTGAGAAGTTTACCATCCACCGTGCAAAAGATCCAGAGCTGCTCGGCGGCATGATCGACGACCCACCCAAAGAGCCACCGTCACCAGTGATCCCCGAGAGCCTGATGCCCCGCAAGGAATGGGCAGAGGACCTCTGCAATTCAGTCAAGACAAAGGCAGCCTGCGGCTTCATCATTGCCCGCGACGGTCGTGTCAACCTCGATCCCGATGATGTGGTGGCCAGGCCCGAGCGCATCCTTGGCAGATTTGACATCCCCGACGAAGTAGAACATCACCAACGTGATATCTTGAGGATGCAGGTGATCGATGAAATTTGCTTCCAGGCCAGAGACATGGAAATGGAGCGGTTCCGTGGAGTTGGGATGCACGCGATTGCACGCTGTCAAGATCATTTGAAGAGGCCCAAGAGCCCCAAGAGCATCCCAGCCAAAGACTCCATATGCGAGGCGGGTCGGGACACTTGGAATGAACGGCCACAAGGGTGCTATGCTGATCATGGAGTGCGAGAAGACCTTCATCGGAAGGCCGCCAGCTCAGCCTTTTAGCTTATATTTTAGTATAATTGTATGCATATGTAGGTCGTGAGTGTTCTGGGCCTTGCGGCATTTGGCATTATAAATTATCCTGAATATGTAAGACAATTATTAAGAATTATTAACCATTGCCATTGTAACTTTGCCTCAACCGCGAGCAGAGCGCGCATAGGGACGCCAGAGCGGAGCGCGCCGCGGCCGCCTCAACGGCGAGCAACCACGTGGTCAACCTTCTGCCATCAACAAATTTTGACCTGTTTCTCGTCACATTGCTGATTACAACGCAATAAGTAATTGCAAATCTGTTCACAACTATCAAACTAATATGTGTTGACACTCAGCACCGGGCTATAAAAACCACCCGCTCGAAAATTACTTCACAGTTCCTCACCTCATCCCCCACAAAACTGGTTTTTTCTGTCAAGTCATTCCGCCAAGACCGGTAGGGGGAGTTTAGGGTGGAAATATAACCGAGCAGCAAAGACCAAGGCCGTGGAAGCACTAGAGAGGTCTCGTCACGAAGCCGCAGCTGCAACAGAAATGTCCCGGCGCGCCAACGGAGCCCTCAAATGAGCTCTCATGGGCACACGAGGGCTCTCACAAGCGCATTTGCAGCATCGGCCATCGCGACGAGCTGGCATTCCTGAAGTCCTTCGCCGGTGACGATGACATTCTCGCTGGCGTCACTATGCAGCAGGAGCTGGTCGACGGCTTGATGAAGCTGCTCAAGATCCGCGATGCCTCGGTTGACAGGGCGACCGGCCTCGTCGAGCAACTCATGGGTGACAATGCGAAGCTCCTCAAGTTGGTCGCCGAGAAGGAGGAGGAGGCCGCTGGCTGGAAGATGCTGCATGAGCAGAGTAGTGCCTCGGAGATGACGCTGAAAGCGGTTGTTGAGGAACTAATGGGTGGCATGAGGAAGCTCCGGATCGAGCGCGAGCAGGAGGTGGAGGAATCCGTGGATGCTTTCTAGCAAAGTGGTGAGGAATTGAAGAAGGAGCTGGAGGATTTCGCCGCCCGACGATCCATTGACGAGTAGAGACAGTAGGGACCCAGATTGTTGTCTGTAATTTCCTTCTTCTCTAGCCTCTATGTCTTCCAGGCTTTGCCGCATGTGGCATTTTAAATTATCCGAAATATGTAAGACAATTATTATCTGCGCCATTCTAAATTTGTCGTCGTATTATCCGTTGCCATTTTATTTGTGGTTGTATTATCCGTTGCCCTATGTGGCAATTAAATTAGGGCGGAATACGAGTTGAAAACACAAACAAAGCAAATGTTGCCATGGGATCAGAAGCAAACACCCTCCGTCCATGTGCTTTAATTAACCCATTAATGGAGAAGTTGTGAGCGAGGCAGGCGGCGGCTGGTGCATGGAGGTCAAAGAGCTCGCTTCCCGGTGAGCATGGGAGGCCTTGCTACTCGCACGTGTCCCGTCGTGCGATTTTTATGATGGTTCAATCTAGTGGCCCAAGCGGTTTATCGACAACAACAACTGTCATTTGACCAAAGGATAGATTCATTGGTCCATCTTATGGTAGGTCATGGCGACATGCATGTATGACCAAAGTATCGATCATTACGTGCATCCGCCCCGCTGACACAAAGTGGGAGGTGGTGGGCCAAGCATCCTAGCTAGGTATAACATTATGTCATTATATATATCCTAGCTAGGTGGTTGTTAGGGTGCTTCCGGGTTTGCGAGGCAGGTGCCACCAAAGTTATGCATTGTGTGTTTAAAGTTTTAAACATCCCCAATATTGGTACATATATTTGGCCACTTCCAGGTGGTTCTTGACTTTTGGCCCCTCTCATCGATCTTCAACGAAGCGCCCAACCATGGGCCCGCGCGGTCAAAGTTGTGCATTGGAATTTTGAACATCACAAACCACCATTTTCACTCATATATATTTGGGCCACATGCTGGTGTGGCTGTCTTTTGACCCTCTCTAACATTATTTTTTGCTGCAAATACTCTGATGACGCTCAACAAACACGGGTAGAATATCTTAACCGTGTGCAATACAAGTGCGATGTGAATCACCACGCCACGCAAGCGCCTTGAGCAAATTAAGGTGGAGGTATCGACTCAACCGTAGCGATGCAAGTGCGCTGAAATCACCTTGATCATAAGCGCGTGCAAATTAAGGTGGAGGTACTGGCTCAACCGTGTGCGATGCAAGTGCGCTGAAATCACCACGACCGTGCAAGCGCGAGAAAATTAAGGTGGAGGTACTGGCTCAACCATGTGCGATGCAAGTGCGCTGAAATCACCACGACCGCTCAAGTGCGAGGCAAGGGTGGAGGTACTGGCTTAACCATGTGCGATGCAAGTGCGCTGTAAAACCACCACATGTGCAAGCTAAAGGCGGGTAAGTTTATTTGGAAATTAGGACGAACCGTGTGCGATAGACCAGCTAGCTAGAAATATAAAAAACAAACTACCCGCCTTGAGCGTTGCAAAAATCGACGGATCCGTGCCACTTTTCCTTATTATCATACACGCATATTGTTATTGGACAGTGCACGATCTTGGGCACTCCCGCCCTGCATCAATTCCTTTACCAAAACTTTTGTAGCCGCCGTACTTCAACCGTCACCCACACTCCTCCAGCACTGACCTTATAGTAAAATTGCAGTAGCCGAGGCATTTGAACGTCGCCCTCCCTCGTCCACCACCATCTCCACCCACCATTACTAAAAAAATTAGTAGTCGCGCGATCCTCAAACACCACACCCTCCACATTCCCCACCTGCCCCCCTCCCCCCTCGAACCCTAGCTCGCGGCCGCCGCCGGTGCCGCCGCCGGCGCCGCCCACAACCCCTGCCGGTCTGCCCGTTCCTCCTAGCTTAGATAATAAAGTTCAGGTTACCCAGTGATTCCCATGCCGTCGCCCCACTCCCTGAGTTTTTAGATGAGGCCTGCGGTGTCCCTCCTCGCCAGATCCACATCCCCTGCTCTAGAATGTCGTAGCCTAAGCTCGACCACTTATCCCGGGGAGCCCGACGAGCGTTCGGCCAAGAAGAGGTTTATCATGGCCTCACAAAGGGACGTTGGCAAGGTGGCCGCCGTTCGCCCGACTGTCGATCCGGAGAAACACGTCGCGGCGAAGCGGTGAAGACGTTGACTATGTTGCCATGCGAAGGCTTCATGTCAGCGGGCTAGAGTATTACTGTATCTCGGGAAAGCTGGCTACAACATCAAGCTCGTCCACACCGACGGCTTCACGCTGGCCATGCCACAGGTTAAGTGGTCCATCCCCAACCCTCTAGTTCAACCGCCAATCAATCTCTTGACGGCCCTGCCGTTTATCTCCTCCACCAAGCAGTCAAGGATTTGCGAGCTTTATACGCCATAGGGCCATTTTTTCACTTCTGAAGGACACGTTCTACGGCGGCGGCTTGGGATCCTCAATTGCCAAGTCAGATCTCATTGACCACGACCACGAGGAGGGCAGCCACAAAGGTTCTTCCAAGGTAAAACAACCGATCTGTGACATCAAAGAGAGAACCATGGGTCTGTGCTCTTCCAACTGGAATGATCCCGTCCATGAAATGTGAGGCACCATTCTATCAGCAAATATTACCATTTCTAGCTTGTCAACCCGTACCCTTTGTTGTAGTAGCATTTGTCGTGCAGTGCTTTAACTGTGCCATGTTTATTTATTTCAATTATGCAAAAATGTGTTGTTCAATAGGTCTATGTGATGTTTAAGTATGGATTGTCCACTTCAGTTTCACGAATGGCTATATTTGGTTGTTTATAATGAGTAGATGCCTTGTTTATCTGTATTTGGTTGTTAGGTTGGTTGGAGTGAGCATTTTTCCAGTTATCGAGCAGATGCCTTGTTTATCCGTATTTGGTTCTTAATTTGGTTGAAGTGAGCATTTGTCCAGTTATCAAGCAGATGCCTTGTTTATCTGTATTTGGTTGTTAGGTTCCTTTTTTAGCATTTGTCTAGTTATCAAGCAGATGCCTTGTTTATCTGTATTTGGTTGTTAGGTTCCTTTTTTAAGCATTTTTCCAGTTATCAAGCAGATGCCTTGTTTATCTTTATCTGCTTGTTAGGTTGGTAGTAGTGAGCATTTGTACAGTTTTCAAGCATATGCCATGTTTATCTGTATTTGCTTGTTAGGTTGGTTGCACTGAGACTCTATCTAGTTTTCAATGGCTATATTTGGTTGTTATACTGGTCATTTATGCCTTGTTTATTTCAGTCATTCACAATGTGTTGTTCGTTATGTGCAAGTTGGACTGTGCATTCGACTACATCAATACCAGTTTGAACGGCTATATTTGGTTCCAGTTATTCCTAGAGTAGTTAACACATGCCCTTTATTTTAGTTTTACACATTTATCTAGTGTGATGTTTAAGAATTACCTACGTTCTATTCATTTTCAACAATACCAGTTTGAATTGCAATATTTGATGGCTGTTAAGCCTGCTATCGGTAGCAATGCCTTCCATTTTATATCTGCTTTAATAGCATGCTGAAACCAACACATTCAAGCTATCATTTGGAGATGATGTTCTTTACCTTTTCTATATTTGTTTGATGTTAAGATTGTTGTACTTATCACGCCTTTCCACTACTTATGCAGGACAAAAACTGGAGTGGCCACCATTTTCCGATGAGGTTAGCTTCATCCCTCGGCTTGTACTCACCCCGTCGTTCCATAATGTAGTGCATATATATAGATCCAGTCCTGGACACTAGTTAGCTTCTAATATTGACTTGTTGCTTGTAGGTACATATGCCCTTGGCAAGGATCCACGCATCGGCCCTTTTTGCGTATGGGGCAATGAGATATTGATGAACAAGCATCAAGTGAGGAAACTGATAATGATTATTAGCAAAAAGATACGAATGGTGGCAAGCAAATTATTTGTTTATGCTCTATCCAACACAACAGTGAGCTGTAGGATGGTAACTACAAACTCTGCAACCTTCTTGTTTTACTGCCCATAATGAGTTGTTAGACAACAATGTATGAATCTTTTTCATTCCCAGTGGTTACCGGAGCAGTTCACTCAACATTACCTCGCAAAGTACATGATTGGTGGACACACAATGAAGGTTAAAGTATTCCATCTAGACTACAATGAGCATCGAGAAGTCCTAATGAAGACAATGAAGGATGGAAGGACAGCCTTTACAAGGGGTTGTCCTAGAATCGTGCACGCATTACGCATGGAGGAGGGCACAATATGGGCATTCTGCTTCACCTTCTCCACCAACCAGAATGTCTTTCGCCTCTCTCTTTACAATCTTTAGTACAACTGTGGTTCATCATTCTTTACTTGGTGGTTTTGTAGTTCTTCAGTATATGTACATGTGCATCGAATTATGCATTCGTGGTTGAACCTATATTTGTAATAAACATGGTTGGATATGAAATAAGTGATTGCCTACTTTCAAATTCAAAACATGTGATTTTTAAATTAGGGATTAATTAGGGATTGATTAGGGATTACACTGCACACGGTTTGCGACAGCGAAACGTCTGTGATATACGTGGAGATCAGAAATGTTCCTAGGATCCACCATGTGTGCAATCAATCTCCACTGCTGTAGCGACCGGACCCGAATGGATCAAGTCTCTGTGCTCAGTGTCATCCACTGGATCGAGAATCTTGACACCACACAAGATTTCAAGGATTTATAGCAGAGTAGCAATCACACACTTAATACAACGTTGTCCACCCGGAACTTATTACAATAATATGGCTTAAGGCCATCTAATAATAACAGCGGAAGGCTTGGAAGATAAGTGAGTCCATCAACTCCATCGGCATCATGAGTATAGAACCACGACCTAACACCTTACTAAATGCGTTCGAAAAGTCTGCAACATGAAAGTTGCAGCCCAAAACGGTCAACACATGGAATATGCCGCAATGTAACACATAGAGAGTAATGAAGTAATAAACCTATACTACATGCATATATGGCTGGTGGTAAAGCTCTCACGGTTACATTTTGCATAAAGCTAGTTTTCCCTAGAACAAAGGAATAATTTTATTTAACTATCATGGTGGTTGTTAAACATTGAGAATGGTTGACAGCATCCTCAATCCCAATTAAAAGTACTCATCAAAACCCAATAACATTTATTAGAAGTAACATGTTGAGATTCACATGATATTCAAGTACTAGATACTCAAGATGTCCATAACCGGGGACACGGCTAATCATGATTAGTTTATACACTCTCTGAGGTTTGCACTTTTCCCCACAAGACTCGATCGCCTTCGCTTGGTTCTCGTGACTACATGGTGTTTGAGAAACGGATGACCGAGACACAATCTTTCGTAAGCACTAGCACCTTACATGTGGGTAGACCGTACCAACCTACATCCCCTACATCAGCTAGCCTACCCGTAAGAGTTCGCACAACTTACTCAATTATGCGAGCCCATATTGGCTTGTGGCTGCACACGGAAGTTTCTAGTTTAAATAATCTCATGATCCCTTAGAGCACGGGTGGCGGTCCAAGAAATCTGAGCAAGTCTGATAGAAACCAGTGCCTCAATCCACCCAGATGTGTGTTTAAGTTGCCACCTTAGATAAACCATTAATTAACAATCTCACATCTGTCATGGATTTTCACTCACCCAATCCACGTCTCTTGGCATAGCATAGCATAATAAGCAAGCGTGAAGTAACTCCCAAGGTTCATAAGTAAACAGTAATGGGTACTACCTCAATCTACTTCCCATCCCACAATTTAAGTTGATCCTAAACATGCAAGTGTTTGAGGAATAAGGCTAATGCATAAAACTGGGTAGTAGAAAAGGTATGATCAAGTGTTACTTGCCTTGCCGATGATCCATGAGACCTAGGGATTCAAGTAACAAGCGGCGCACTCGGGTGATCTAACGCAGACAAACAACAAGCATACAATAAGTACTCATCTAATGCACAGGGAAATCTCAAATAAAAGATCTAACCAGAGAGTTCAACTTAAGAACCCTAGTTGCAAAAAGAATCGAATCAAATAAAGCATCGAAAGTCGAAAGTCGAGAGAAAACGACTCGGTTTTAGCAATTTAAAACTTGGTTAAATTCTACAGTAGCAAAACTTTGTTTAAGTAGGTTAGTCGGAACGGCGGTTTCGAAACGAAACTCCAGGCGCTTGAATCACCTGATTCCGATAAACGAGCGAGAAAATAAACTGATTTGAAAATTGAATCGGAAATCGAATTCGGAGAATAACGGATTAAATCTGATTAAAAGAAAAACGACGAACGGTTAAAACGACGGACGTTCGTTAACAGAAACTAACCGACGAACACGTTCATTAAAACGAACGGGTCGGTGAACGTTCACTAATTAATAAAACCAAAAAAAAAATAAACCAATCTAGGTTTTTTTTTTAAACCGAACAACGAAAGAAAAAAAAACGGATCGGTTTTTGGAATAAAACCGGACCGGGGAGGCGCGGCGCGGTGGCTACCTCCGGCGAGCCGCCGGGGGGCTTGAAACCCGAACTCCGGAGGTGGCGGCGGGTCCGTGGGGTCAAGGGTGGCGGGTGGCGACGCTGGCGGCGGCGGCGGCGACGACAGGGCGGCGGCGCTGGGTGAGGAGAGAGGGGGGGCGGGGGTTATAAAGGGGGTGCTCGTGCCTTGGGGAGGGGCACGGCGGGCGGCGGCGTGGCCGAGCCGGTCTCGGCCAGCGGCGGGCGGCGGGACTCCTCCAGGAGCGCCTTGAGGAAGGGAGTTGGGCAGCGGTGGGCTGGGCCCTTGGCCCAGGCGGGGCGGCGCGTTTTTTTTTAAACAAAATGAACCGAATCAAAAATAAAACCAAACAAACTCCAATTTAAATAAAATTAATTTTTCCCGACTCCTAAAAATGAGTCGAACAAAATGAACTTTAAAACGGCGCAAAAATGCATATTTTTAAAATACTCATTTTTTTCCCTAAAGCAAATAAACTTTCGAAAACCAAAATTGATTTATTTATTAAATCTTCATTTTTCCTAAATGTTGGTAAAGTCATATTATTCCCTCTCTTATTTTTTTTTGTAGGAAAAACTTATGAAGATAATTAAATAAATCCAATGATCCTATATTTTTAAAATTTGAGAAATCTCAAATATGAAAATAATGAAATCTCCAACTCTCTCCGAGGGTCCTTGAGTTGCGTGAAATTTTCTAGGATCGGGAAAATGCGAGAAAATATGATATGCATGATGACTTAATATATAACATTCCAAATTGAAAATTTGGGATGTTACAAACCTACCCCCCTTAAGATGAATCTCGCCCTCAAGATTCGGCTTGGCTAGAAAATAGGTGAGGGTGGTCCTTGAGCAAATCTTCCTCTCTTTCCTGGTGGCTTCATCTTGATGGTGGTGGCTCCAATCAACCTTGCAAAACTTGATAACCTTGTCTGCGAGTAACTCTGCTGGCATATTCGAGAATCTTGACTGGTTTTTCCTCATAAGTTAAGTCATCCTTCAACTGAATTGCTTCCAAAGTACTTTGTGTCTCTTAACGGTATCTCGCTATCTCGAATGACATTTCTTCAATCGGGAAACATGGAATACATCATGAACTCCTGACAGTCCTTCTGGCAATTCCAGCTTATAAGCAACCTCCCCCATGCGTTGCAAAATCTTATACGGTCCAACGAAACGTGGTGCTAATTTTCCTTTAACTCCAAAACACTTAACTCCTCGAAGCGGGGATACTCTAAGATATACTCTGTCTCCAACTTCATATTCAGTCGCCTTGCGTTTTGAATCCGCATAGCTCTTCTGTCTGGACTGGGCTACCTTGAGTCTATCTCGAATCAACTTAACCTTCTGTTCAGACTCCTTAATCATATCTGGTCCAAACAATTGACGATCTCCAGTTTCGTCCCATGACTACGGTGTCCTGCATCTCCTTCCATACAGAGCCTCGAAAGGTGCCATCTTCAAGCAGGTTTGGTAACTGTTGTTATAAGAAAATTCTGCATACGGCATATTATCATCCCAACTGGATCCATAATCTAGTGCACAAGCTCTCAGCATATCCTCCAAAATCTGATTGACTCTCTCGGTCTGTCCATCGGTCTGTGGGTGAAAAGCTGTACTGAATTCCAGTCTGGTTCCCAATGTTTCGTGCAACTGGTTTCAAAACTTTGAGGTAAATTGGGTTCCTCTATCTGATACGATACACCTCGGAACTCCGTGTAAACACACAATTCTGGTCATGTATATCTTTGCCAACTTTAGCACTGTTATACGTAGTCTTGACTGGAATGAAATGGGCTACCTTCGTCAAGCGATCGACTATAACCCAAATCGAGTCATATCCTGAACGAGTCTTTGGCAAACCTGTGATGAAATCCATGCCTAGTTTATCCCACTTCCATTCGGGTATCGGCAATGGTTGTAACAATCCTGCTGGCTTCTGATGCTCTGCCTTTACTCTCTGACATACATCGCAAACTGCTACATACTCCGCAATATCCTTCTTCATTCCGGTCCACCAGAAAGTATTCTTCAAATCCAAATACATCTTGGTATTTCCTGGGTGAATTGAATAGGGTGAATCATGAGCTTCTTGCAAAATCAACTTCCTGATCTCTGGGTTATTGGGCACATAAACACGGTCTTCAAACCATAGGGTATCGTGCTCATCCTCACGAAATCCTTTAGCTTTTCCTTTGCTCATTTTCTCCTTTATAGAGGCAACTTCCTTTAGCCAAAACTCACATTTGCTGAACTTGGCATATAACTGGTGTTCCCTCAGTTTCTCCAAAACCAATCGCAAATGTTCCTTGTGTTCCTCTTCATCCTTCGAGAAAATCAAAATGTCATCAATGAACACCACGATTTAACTTATCCAAAAACTCCATAAACACTTTGTTCATCGTGTTCATGAAATAGGCTGGTGCGTTAGTCGATCCAAATGACATAACGGTATACTCATACAGTCCATATCTCGTGGTAAAAGCTGTCTTGGGTATGTCCTGCTCCCTAATCTTCAACTGATGGTACCCTGATCGCAAGTCGATCTTGGAAAACACTTTAGCTCCTTGCAAGCGATCAAACAGATCATTTATCATGGGTAGTGGGTACTTATTCTTGATTGTTACTTCATTCAATCCACGATAATCGACAACCATTCTTAACGATCCATCCTTCTTCTCCACTAACAGTACGGGTGATCCCCAAGGTGAAGAACTTGGGCGTATAAAACCTTTATCCAACAGTTCCTTAATCTGCTTCTTGATTTCCGCCAAATCCTGTGCGGGCATCCTGTATGGTCGCTTTGATATTGGGCATGTTCCTAGCAACAGCTCAATCAAAAACTCAATGTCTCTATCCGATGGCATTCCTGGCAACTCTTCCGGAAATACATCAGGATAATCCTTCACCACTGGTACTTCTTCCTGCACCACTCCCGATAAGCAATTTACTTGCGTTCTCCTCGCTTCGTCGTCGTGATCGTGCTTGATCCTTCTTCCTTCGGTGTGGTGAGCAAAATTGACTTTGTGGTGCAATCTATGTTCCTCCATACTTTGATAACCAATCCATGCCTAATATCACATCCAATCCTTGGGATTCCGAACTATTAGGTCCGAGGGAAAACATAGTGTCCAATCCTTAATGGCGATCGATCACACCATTTACTAGCCATGTATTCTGCTCGGGTGAGGTTACTAGCATGGGTGACCTAAGGGCTTGGGTCGGTAATTTGTACTTATCCACAAATCCCTTGATATGTATGAATGCGATGCACCAAAGATCGAAAAGAACAACTGCGATAAATGACTTAACCAAAAACTTACCGACATCGTGCATCGGGCTGATCTTCAACCTCCTCCACATCAATGTGGTTCACCGTCCCCTGTTGAAAGGGTTGGGCTTCTTTCGAGCTTCCATTGCCATTTCCATTCGGCCTTCTCGACAGTCCTTTGCATAATGCCCGATCTTGCGGCACTTAAAGCAAGTGATGTGACTCAGTCTACCTTCGATGGTGTTGACGGGTTGGTGCGATTCTGTCCATTGCTTCCTCCATTCCCGTTCCCATTCTTAGTGCCATTATGGTTATCTGAATTACCTCCTCCATGGGTATGCTGAAACTGAATTCCTGATTTAGGGGTATAACGAGGCTTCACCGAGCTCCGAGTTATACTTTCCTGTCCATACTTCCGCTTGCAGTTCTCAATTTGTCTTTGCTTTCCTTCAATCATGAGGGCTCGTCTACCAACTCCTGGTAGTTGTTGAAACTTGCTACCATCAACGGCATGTTGAACTCATCGTTCAGTCCTTCCGAAACTTCTCCCGCTTAGTCAGATCCGTAGCAACGCTCATCCGGGGCATAACGTGCTAACTTACTAAAATCATCCACATCTTGCCAACATCCTTCCTCCTTGGCGTAAGTTGCGAAACTCACGCTTCTTCATGGCCATGGCTCCTGCTTGAAACATGGGCGGTCTGGCTTGTCAAACCGATCCCATGTGGCGGTGTCACGGGTAAGTGGCTGTAAAATTCTCCCACCATGCTTTGCTGCGGGTCCTTCAAGCTGGTGTGCAGCAAACTTCACTCTTTCTCCATCTGCATCCTGCAGTGGTCAACTCCTTCCTATCTTGCGGAGCCAATCATCTGCTACAATCGGCTCGGTGCTCTTTGGAATACCCGTGGATTCAGCCTAAGGAAACGAGTCAAGTGATCTGCAGGTGGTGGTGGTGGTGGGTTGTTGTTGTTGTTGTTGTTGTTGCCCTGGTTCTGCACCAATGTTTGAATCAGGGTGTTCTGCTGCTGAATCAATTGGGTGATCTCTGGCGGGAAAACAAACCCGGTGTCGCGTCTCGGAGGCATCTGTTGGGTTTAGAAAAGACGAGAAATTAAGAATAGAATGAGGTCTAAAGGGAATCACTACCCAAATGCACATGAGCAAATGCACACAAAATCACTTCATTCAATCAAACAAAGGGCTTACAACGATCTAACTATCGCAAAAGTGCGTGTACTATAATGTTTACATGGAGGTAATACTACTAATATGTGGGGGACTTCTACTAATTTGAACCGGTGGAAGACTCCATGATGTCTGCTCCAGCTTCGTCTTCAAAGTCGGGTTCACTTGGATCCGAATCGGTGTCGTCGATGATGATGTAGTTGCTTGGACAGCCGACGTACTTGTCTTCATTCTTGAGCGCCAACTTCTTCTTGAGTTCTTCGATCTCGTACTTAAGATCGTTATTGTGTCTTGCTAGAGCTACGATCTCGTCCATGTAGTCCTTGCGTGTAGTCTTTAATTCCTATTCAAGTTCGATGATCCTTTCCCTTTGCATTCTGCAACTCCACATATCATTGCACATCTGGTTCTCTGGCGTCCGAATGTGCTGGTTTAACTCTGGATGAAAGCTGCAATGGATCTATCCTTCTTGGTGCTGACTATCTCCCATTGTTCATCTCGACGTCCGCAAATCTGGTAGATAGTGTCCTTGAGGTCTTCTTGATAAACTTCTCCAATGCGTCCCATGGTGATATGAGCTGCCATGCTCTTTCCTGCACTCAAGTTGGTGCAATCGAAAACACTATCTATAGGCTTGGTGATTGGGGCAAATGTCCTTCTGAACGTGAGCTTGAATCTTCCGCTCCTCTTGAGCAGAGTGGCGTTGAAAGTTCGGTGAAGCTTGGTAATCCAATGTTCAGGTACTTGGTGACTTCCTTCAGGTGAAATCCAAAAGGTGTGCCTTCATCTGGTTGGGCGTACTTGATCTTCGCGTCCGTCATCCTAAAGAGTAGAAAAGATGAGGAGTTAGAAAATGGGAAGAGAGTAGTGATCTATGGCTTTAACTTAGTGGTCGTGTCCTACTACGGTGTGTGCTCGATACCATCTCTGAGCGACCGGACCCGAATGGATCAAGTCTCGTGCTCGGTGTCATCCTGGATCGAATGCCGACACCACACAAGATTTCAAGGATTTATAGCGAGTAGCAATCACACACTTAATACAACATTGTCCACAAGGGAACTTATTACAATAATATGGCTTAAGGCCATCTAATAATAACAGCGAAGGCTTGGAAGATAAGTGAGTCCATCAACTCCATCGGCATCACCGAGTATAGAACCACGACCTAACACCTTACTGTCGTTCGAAAAGTCTGCAACATGAAAGTTGCAGCCCAAAATGGGTCAAGACATGGAATATGCCGGCAATGTAACACATAGAGAGTAATGAAGGAATAAACCTATACTACATGCATATATGGCTGGTGGTAAAGCTCTACGGTTACATTTTTGCATAAAACTAGTTTTTCCCTACAACAAAGGAATAATTTTATTTAACTATCATGGTGGTTGTTAAACATTGAGAATGGTTTATAGCATCCTCAATCCCAATTAAAAGTACTCATCAAAACCCAATAACATTTATTAGAAGTAACATGTTGAGATTCACATGATATTCAAGTACTAGATACTCAAGATGTCCATAACCGGGGACACGGCTAATCATGATTAGTTTATACACTCTGCAGAGGTTTGCGCACTTTTCCCCACAAGACTCGATCGCCTCCGCTTGGTTCTCGCACTACATGGTGTTTGAGAAACGGATGACCGAGACACAATCTTTCAGAAGCACTAGCACCTTACATGTGGGTAGACCGTACCAACCTACATCCCCTACATCAGCTAGCCTACCCGTAAGAGTTCGCACAACTTACTCAATTATGCCAGAGCCCATATTGGCTTGTGGCTGCACATGGAAATTTCTAGTTTAAATAATCTCATGATCCCTTAGAGCCTGGGTGGCGGTCCGAAGAAATACAGGCAAGTCCTGATAGAAACCAGGTGCCTCAATCCACCCAGATGTGTGTTTAAGTTGCCACCTTAGATAAACCATTAATTAACAATCTCACATCTGTCATGGATTTTCACTCACCCAATCCACGTCTACTGGCATAGCATAGCATAATAAGGAAACGTAGAAGTAACTCCCAAGGTTCATAAGTAAAACAGGTAATGGGTACTACCTCAATCTACTTCCCATCCTACAATTTAAGTTGATCCTAAACATACAAGTGTTTGAGGAATAAGGCTAATGCATAAAACTGGGTAGTAGAAAAGGTATGATCAAGTGTTACTTGCCTTGTTGATGATCCGCGAGACCTAGGGATTCGAAGTAACAAGCGGCACATTCCGGGTGATCTAACGCAGACAAACAACAAGCATACAATAAGTACTCATCTAATGCACAGGGAAATCTCAAATAAAAGATCTAACCAGAGAGTTCAACTTAAGAACCCTGGTTGCAAAAAGAATCGAATCAAATAAAGCATCGAAAGTCGAAAGTCGAGAGAAAACGACTCGGTTTTAGCAATTTAAAACTTGGTCAAATTCTACAGTAGCAAAACTTTGTTTAAGTAGGTTAGTCGGAACGGCGGTTTGAAACGAAACTCCAGCGCTTGAATCACCCGATTCCGATAAACGAGCGAGAAAATAAACTGATTTGAAAATTGAATCGAAATCGAATTCGGAGAATAACGGATTAAATCCGATTAAAAGAAAAACGACGAACGGTTAAAACGACGGACGTTCGTTAACAAAACTAACCGATTTAACACGTTCATTAAAACGAACGGGTCGGTGAACGCTCACTAATTAATAAAACCAAAAAAACCAATCTAGGTTTAAAAAAAAACCGAACAACGAAAGAAAAAAAACAGATCGGTTTTGGAATAAAACCGACCGGGGTGGCGCGCGTGGCTGGCTACCTCCGTGATCGCAGCCAGGGGCTTGACTCCGCGGGTGGCGGCGGGGTCGTGGGGTCGGCGGTGGCGGTGGCGGCGGCGTCGGGGCGGCGGGCGACGGCAGGCGGCGGCGGCTGAGGTGAGGAGAGAGGGGGGGGGGTTATAAAGGGGGGGTGCTCGTGCCTTGGGGAGGGGGGCACGGCGGGCGGCGGCGTGGCGGAGCCGGTCTCGGCCAGCGGCGGGACTCCTCCCCCGGGAGCGCGCGAGGGGAAGGGGAGTTGGGCCGCGGCGGTGGGCTGGGTCCTTGGCCCAGGCGGGGCGGCGCGTTTTTTTTTTAAAACAAAACGAACCGAATTAAAAATAAAACCAAACAAACTCCAATTTAAATAAAATTAATTTTCCCCGACTCCTAAAAATGAGTCGAACAAAATGAACTTTAAAACGGGGCAAAAATGCATATTTTTAAAATACTCATTTTTTTCCCTAAAGCAAATAAACTTTCGAAAACCAAAATTGATTTATTTATTAAATCTTCATTTTTCCTAAATGTTGGGAAAGTCATATTATTCCCTCTCTTATTTTTTTTTGTAGGAAAAACTTATGAAGATAATTAAATAAATCCAATGATCCTATATTTTCAAAATTTGAGAAATCTCAAATATGAAAATAATGAAATCTCCAACTCTCTCCGAGGGTCCTTGAGTTGCTTGAAATTTTCTAGGATCGGGAAAATGCGAGAAAATATGATATGCATGATGACTTAATATATAACATTCCAAATTGAAAATTTGGGATGTTACAACTGCGCACATAACTTTCTGTTGAATTTTTTTTGCGTTAGGCCACCTTGCACAAACGTTTACCACATAAAAACAGTGTGTGATGGACAACCTTTGCCACACAGTTTCTTCTACGCACCGTGTGTGATGCATTCAATAACGCAAACAACAAAATTATTAATATCTTGTGCAATGGCAACGCTATCACAAACGATTCAATGGGAAAAATTGTGTGTGATGTACCTGTGAACGAAAACGTTTTCCTTGGTGCGACTGTGTGGGATGTACATACGAACGAAAACGTTTAGCGGGGACTGACTATGTGGGATGTACTTGCGATCGGAAACAATTTTGCCTATATAATTGTATTTTTTAGCTCTACAGTACGTATTTCCGTATTTGAGCGCTCGCTGGTCGCACACGACCTCATTTTGCCGAGCATGTGTGCCAGGAGGGCATATCCCCGACGGTTTCTCGGTTGTGTGGGAAGGACCACCCTATCGCCCACACTCACTTGGCGACGGTTCCAAATGCCGTCGCGGAAAGGGGTTAAAACCCGTTTGTTTAGCACCAACGCGTACCAGTGTTATCTTGGTTGAATTGTTGGAGGCCTCACTGCACAACATTATCCACTCCAGCTGCCCTGCCTTGGAGCGCTTGGTGCTTGTTTTTGGAAATGGAATCAATGTTCCTTTTCTCAAAATAAAGTCGCCTCACCTTGTAGGCATTGGAATTTGTTTTCAAGGACAGGAGCTCATCATCGAAGATGCCCCTTCACTTCAAAGGTTGCTCCTTCAATAGTGTTATGCACCTTCGCAAATAACCGTGGTCTCTGCGCCTAAAATGGAGACCTTGGGTGCAATTGATGATCCGTTTAAATCGTTCAAGATGGTGTTGGGCTCCACACTTAATCAGTCTTGTATGTTATTCATGTGCAATTTTGTAATCTACATTTTTCATTTGTGCGCTAAGTTAAATATCATCTAGGAGTACACTTTCGGTGCTAATATTATGTTCTATGCTAAATGAAGAGCTTGTCCATGGATGTCCTAGCTGTGTGTGCGGAATTCTGTCAAGACCTTATATATTAGTATGTGGTGTCTTGATCTGAACACAGTATTGGCTTGCTGCGATGCTTTCCATGTCCGGAGAATTCAGATATAAAGGTGGTGTTTTCACACACATTGAGAGCCCATATATAATGTACTAGAATTAACTGCTCAACTGTAAACTTCTTGACATACTCTATTTTAGACATTAACTATTTTCAATATTTATGTCTGTTTAGGTACTAGCACTTGGAGAAAAACCTATAACCAATAAATGGGTGAGGAAGCACAAGGATTTCCTCATATCTCATGACATTCGTTTTAAGACAATAATGTTGGAAGGATATGCATCCAACTGCAAACACTAGCTTGTCACATTCTTCATGTTGAATGCGAGGTTACTATTATCCATGAGGATTAAGTTTTTCAACAAGAATTTTCTCACTGATGGATATGTTGAACAACATAAAAAGAAGTTTCAGGTGGACCTAAGAGCTTCTGAACCTGCTCGGCTTCTATTTACAACTACTTGTCGTCATCATGAACCAGTAGAATTTTTGTGCTGGGGTCTTGATTTTCTCTATTAGACCGATCCATTTGATTGTGACTGCCCAAAACTTTGGCGTAGTTAGAAGTTATTGCCTGTTCAATCTGGGTTCTATCTAAACCTGATGAACAATTAATCCTCATGCTTTTGGACCGTTTGTAAGCTGGAGTTAGAGATTGTTGCCCTTTTCAACTCGACTTTGGCCCATACTTCCTTTCATACTGGCCAATGTCCTACCATTTCTTTAATTAAGACATAAATATTATAAGCAATCACAACATAGGGAAAGAACATCGCACACACAACTCTTATCTGATTCGTGCTTGATGTCTCTGCCATTGCTCGCACAGTTCGTCTTATTTTCCATGTATCACTGTGCCAGCCTCTGCTCGCGTCCCTTGGCGCGCTCTGCTCGCCGTGAGGCGCCATGGCACGCTCTACTCGCGTCCCGCGGCGCGCTTTGCTTGCGTACCTCCACGCGATCGGCTTGTGGACAACTTTTCCTTGCGTGTTCAACTACTATATGCATATATATGGTTGCTCGCTATTGAGGCGGCCACGGAGCGCTCTGTTTGCATCCCTGCGCGCGCGCTCTTCCAGCGGTTGGGGCTGGCGCACAATCACGTTGGATGTCCCACATGCATGCGGTTGCGCCGCGCGCGTCACCACGATGCGGTTACATGCATCACGATGGAGTTACGCGTCGCAAATTAGAATTGCCATCCGGGCATGTGGATATTCTAGGCCGTCCGGCTTCCCCGTTAATTCCAGCAGCCATTATAACCTTAATCTCTTCAACCTTTCGATCTCGCCCTACAACACAACAATCACACCCTCGATGACACATACAGATAGGATATCTAGCAGCAGTCCAATGGAGTTCGGCGAGCATAAAGTGGAGACCCACGCGAGGGAGACGAATCTCTTGGTGGCATACACCACCGACCCGGGCATGGTGACGGACTACATCAGCATCGTGGAGCAGTTGCTTGCTCGAGACAAGTACAAGGTGGCCGGTTGATACGTCTCCAATGTATCTACTTTTCCAAACTCTTTTGCCCTTGTTTTGGACTCTAACTTGCATGATTTGAATGGAACTAACCCGGACTAATGCTGTTTTCGATAGAATTGCCATGGTGTTATTTTTGTGCAGAAAAAAAATTCTCGGACTGACCTGAAACTTCACGGAGATAAGTTTTGAAATTAATGAAAAAATATTGGTGAAAGAATCAGCAGCAGGGGGCCCACACCCTAGCCAGAAGGGTGGGGGCGCGCCCACCCCCCTGGGGCGTGCCCTCCGACCTTGTGGGCCCCCTGGACCTCCACTGACCTCAACTCCAACTCCATATATTCATTTTCGGGGAGAAAAAAAATAAGAGAGAAGGATTCATCAAGTTTTACGATACGGAGCTGCCGCCAAGCCCTGTTCTTCCTCGGGAGGGCAGGTCTGGAGTCCGTTCAGGGCTCTGGAGTGGGGAATTCGTTGCCATCGTCATCATCAACCATCCTCCATCACCAATTTCATGATGCTCACCGCCGTGCGTGAGTAATTCCATCGTAGGCTTGCTGGACCGTGATGGGTTGGATGAGATTTACCATGTAATCGAGTTAGTTTTGTTAGGGTTTGATCCCTAGTATCCACTATGTTCTAAGATTGATGTTTCCAAGACTTTTCTATGCCTAATGCTTGTCACTAGGGCCCGAGTGCCATGATTTCAAATCTGAACCTATTATGTTTTCATGAATATATTTGTGTTCTTGATCCAGTATTGCAAGTTATAGTCACCTACTACGTGTTATGATCCGCAACCTGGAGTGACAATAGTCGGGACCACTCCCGGTGATGACCGTAGTTTGAGGAGTTCATGTATTCACTAAGTGCTAATGCTTTGGTCCGGTACTCTATTAAAAGGAGGCCTTAATATCCCTTAGTTTCCAATAGGACCCCGCTGCCACGGGAGGGTAGGACAAAAGATGTCATGCTAGTTCTTTTCAATAAGCACGTATGACTATATTCAGAATACATGCCTACATTATATTTATGAATTGGAGCTAGTTTTGTGTCACCCTATATTATAACGGTTGCATGATGAATGCGATCCGACATAATTATCCATCATTGATCCATTAATCTTAAGAAATATGATAGATAGGATCTTAAGAAATTGCTAGCTAAGTTGAAAGAAAAATCCTTGAATGCTAGAATGAAATATGACCCTGCTTTTGCTACTTCAACTATCTTTGTTACCGATAAGGATTATGAATTCTCTGTCGATCCGGAGTTAATTACTTTGGTTGAATCTGATCCTTTTCATGGTTATGAATCTGACACTGTTTTGGCACATCTTACTAAATTGAATGATATAGCCACCCTATTTGCTTATGAGGAAAAAATTCGTATTCTCTTGCTCCTAATTGTGTGCGTAGTCCCCAGGATATGATTTATCACTTCTCTGCAAAAAAATTCCCCACTCATAAGAACCAAGCTGCCTTACAGGAAATATTTAATTTTATGCAAATTGAAGAAGAGAGTCTCCCACAAGCTTGGGGGAGGCTTCTCCGATTACTTAATGCTTTTCCTGGACATCCTCTTAAGAAAAATGAAATACTTGATATCTTTTATAATGGACTAACCGATGCTTCCAGAGATCACCTGGATAGTTGTGCTGGTTGTGTTTCAGAGAAAGAACTGTTGAGCAGGCTGAATTGCTATTGAATAATATATTGAGTAATGAAAATGATTGGAAACTTCCTGAACCAACTCCGAAGACAACACCGAAGAAAAGGAGTATTCTATTTCTAAGTCCCAAGATATGCAAGAGGCAAAGAAATCTATGAAAGAAAAAGGTATTAAAGTGAAGATGTTAAGAATCTACCACAAATTGAAGAAGTATATGGTCTTGATAACCCGACACAGGTAGTAGAGGTAAACTCTCTCCGTAGATTTGATGAAGGTGATATTCCTCATAATAAATCTGCTAGACAATGCTTTGATGAGTTTGATAATTTTATTGTTTAACAAGAAAATTTCAATGCTTATATTAGAAGACAATTGAAACGTAATGCTTACATGCTTGATCTCTTGAGTAATTATATGAATAGTACTGTTAATGATCTTAAGCTTATTAGTAAACATGCTTCCACGGTTACAACTCAAGTAGAACAAGTACTTAAAGCTCAAGTTGATTTGCTTAATGAGTTGAATAGTAAGAATAATGATAATGTTGTTAGGGTTTTTACTAGAGGTGGTAAAATGACCCAGGAACCTTTGTATCCCGAGGGCCATCCTAAGAGAGTTGAGTAGGATTCTCAGAGAATTAATACTAATGCACCTAGTCCTAGTAATAAAAAGAAAACGAAAATTGATAGGACTTTGCATGCTAGTGAACATGCTATAGATACACCTGAGAATCCCAATGATATTTCTATTTGTGATGCTGAGACACAATCTGGTGATGAACATGAACCTAGTGATAATGTTAATAATGATGTACATGTTGATGCTCAACCTCGTAATGATAATGATGTAGAGATTGAACCTGTTGTTGATCTTGATAACCCACAATCAAAGAGTCAACGTTATGATAAGAGAGACTTTGTTGCTAGGAAACATGGTGGAGAAAGAGAACCATGGGTTCAGAAACTCATGCCCTTTCCTCCTAAGCCATCCAAGAAAAAGGATGATGAGGATTTTGAGCGCTTTGCTGAAATGATTAGACCTATATTTTTGCTTATGCGTTTGACTGATATGCTTAAAATGTCTCCTTTATGCTAAATATATGGAAGATATTGTTACAAATAAAATAAAGATATCGGAAGCTGAAATTTCCACCAAGCTTGTTAATTATACTTTTAAGGGTGGAATACCAAAGAAACTTGGAGATCCAGGAATATCAACTATTCCATGCTCCATTAAAAGAAACTATGTTAAAACTGCTTTATGTGATCTTGGAGCCGGTGTTAGTGTTATGCCTTTCTCTTTGTATCATAGACATGAATTGAATAAGCTGACACCTACTGAAATTTCTTTGCAAATGGTTGATAAATCAACTGCTATACCCATCGGTATTTGTGAGGATGTGCCTATTGTGGTTGCAAACATTACTTTTTTTGAGAAATTATAGAGTGGGAGAGGCTCCCACTGTGTTTGTATTACTCAAAAAGTAGGGTACACTGTACAGTCCATATTTACAAGCAGCTCAACCTCCACTTTGTGAGAGAGTGTGATCTAACCAAATCTAAGATTAACTAGTGGGGATGAAGGTTGTTGACAAAGGAGAGAATAAAGTCTCTCAATTCAACTTTGGTTCTGTATTGAAGTAGGGTGAAGTCTTCTTTGAACCTATCCAACCAGCTATGATATGTTGGAGGGATGCCTCTAAAGTGTTTGTTATTCCTTTCTTTCCATATGCTCCAAGCTGCTTGTAAGAAGATTTCCATGAACATGGGTTTATTCCAATCATTAGAGGCTTTACTTATCCATTGCAGTCTGGGTCCAGTTGCTTCCCACGAAATCCCAATATTGGACCAGCAGTAATTGCTGAAGGGGCATTGAAAGATCATGTGCTCCACATCCTCTTCAACTTGTTGGTTGCATAAGAGGCAGCTGAGGTCATCTCCGATGTTATAGTGTCTTCTCTTGAGCATATTGCGAGTATTTAGTCGATCAGAGAGGAGCAGCCACCCAAACATCTTGATTTTTAGCGTGACTTTGGACTTCCAGAGCCAATGATAGGATTGGTGGGCCTTCACATCCCGAAAGTAGAACTTGTAGTATCTATTTGCTTTGAAGTCCTTCGAGCCCCAAAAATATTCCCATGTGTCATGCGTGTATGAAGCTTCTTGATTACCAATGTGTAACACTTTTTGTTGCAGGTCACGGACTTCATCATGTGCTTGAACTGAAAGGGGAAGGTGAAACGTTTCATGAAGGGAGGTGGACCCCAAGAAATCCTTGACAGAGATGTCCTCGTTCAATGCAAAAGAGAAGGCCCGAGGGTGTGATTCTTCCAACACAGATTCCAACCAAAGATCTTTCCACATAAGGACCGTGTCCCCAACATTTAAATTTCCTTGGATATACCTCTATATATTGGTGTGAGTTTCAGCACGTCCTTCCACCAGAACGACCCGCATGGATACGACGCGTGTGGGATCTTGTGTGTGTAGTAAGTTGTCCATATCAGTTCTACCCAAGGCAGGTCGTGGTGATTGTAAAATTTGTGCAGATATTTGAGGAGGAGGGCCTCGCTTTGGATACAGAGATTGATGATACCGAGGCCACCACTTTGTTTTGGTCGGCAAACCATGTCCCAAGCCGCTAGTGAGTTGCATTTATCTCCTTGCTCTGTTTTTTGTCCAAAGGCATTTTCTTCTGAGTTTATCAAGCAGCTCTAGAATCTTGGGTGGAAATTTGAGGGTGCAGAGAGCAAATATTGTGAGTGAAGTGATCATTGTGTTGAGTAGCGATAGCTTTGCACCATATGACATTAAAGCAAGAGTGCTGGTCATTCTTCTTTCCATCGAACAGACTAGAGGCATCAGATCTTGGACTGAGGGCTTGGTTATTCTAAGAGGCAATCCCAAGTAAGTGAAGGGAATAGATCCTACCTTGCAGCCGAAGATAGAGGCGATGTCTTTGTAGCAATCAGGTTCACAGTTGATCGGGATTAATGTGGATTTGTGGAAATTTATCTTTAAACCAATTGAAGCAGCATAATCAGAAAGAATGCCCTTGATTGTCGTAGCTTGCTCAACGGAGGCTGGAAGTAGTATAATCGTGTCGTCGGCATATTGGATCACCGGATAATCCTTCCGGTTTGGTCTCTAGAATGGTAGCTGAATTTGGCCTTGTCGGAACACGTCATTAATAGCAGCCTGAAGAAGATCAGCAGCCAGAACGAAGATGAGTGGTGATAGGGGGTCACCTTGACGAACACCACACTTGCAGAGAAATTGTCGGCCTGGAACACTATTAAGGAGGACTGAAGATTTTCCTGATGAGAAGATGCATTTGATCCAATCCAACAATTTGGCGTCAAACCCCATATGCTCCATAATTTTAATCATGGCATCATGTTCAATCGTGTCGAAAGCTTTGGCAAAATCAAGTTTGAGCAACACAATTTTTTGTTTTGAAGTTTGGCATTGATGTATGTACTCGAATGCCCAAGCCAAACAATCTTGTATGGATCTGCCTTTGATGAATCCATACTGATTGCGATGAACGATTTTAAGAATGAGCTTCTGTAGTCGGTTTGCAAGTAGTTCGTGATGACCTTGAGGCAACAGTTCAGTAAAGTGATTGGCCGAAAATCAGACACAGACTTGGGTGATCGAACATTGGGTATGAGTGTAATAAAGCCATCATTAATGCTTTCAAGTTTGAGACCACCCTCGTAGAATTGATTGCATAGTTCATAAAAGTCTTATTTAACGAGGTGCCAGCATTTTTTCAGAAATAGGCCGGTGAAGCCATCCGGGCCAGGTGCTCGGTCAGCCGGTATTTCCTTGATGACAGCATCAATTTCATCCGTGGTGAACGGGACTGTCAGCTGATCCAGACCCTCAACTTTCTTGATTATGTTTTGCAGGTTAAATTTCATTTGAAACTCACCGGATTTACCAAGTCTCTCTTTGAACGCTCGATATATGATTGCCTCTTTGCTTGCATGATCTTCAACCAGTGTGTCGTCAGATAGTTTTAGTGTTGGGATCGTATTGCGTCTGAATCTTTCCGAGGCCATCGCCTTCAAAAACTTCGGGTCTTCATCACCCAACTTTACCCAGTGAATGGTGCACCGCTTCTGCCAATATTGCCTTTGGTAGTTCAAAAGTCGTAGAATGTGTTTCTTTAAAATCTTCCTGAAATTATATTCTAGTGTCGATAGCATTCGGAGATTTTCTAGGGCATCAATGTTGGCCAGAGCAAGATTAGAGTTATCAATTGCCACCTTGAGTTTAGAGATTCGCTTGCTCCACTTTTTCAACTCATATCTGAGGGCTTTGAACTTTCTGCAAATGATAGTGGCCGCATTTGCATTTGCATTTTTTATAGGTCTTGTCCAAATAGCCTGAACTAAATCAAAAAAGCCCGGATGCTCCACCCAATAAGACTCAAATCTGAATATTTTGCTTCGAGGGATAGAAGTTTCAATTTTGACAACACAAGGGATATGGTCAGAGACTGGCTTCCCTAGTGGCATAACAAGTGTATTAGGATAAGTTGCGGTCCAGTTGATGGAAGTGAGGAACCAGTCTAGCTGCTCCAAGAGAGGGTCGGTTTGCATATTGCTCCATGTATAAGCACGTCCCTTGATTGGGAGTTCAATTAATTGCTAGGTGCGGATGAAGTCCTTAAAGGCTATCATATCATTAGAATGACCTCCAGGTTTATTTCTGTTGTTAGGGCTGCGAATATAGTTGAAGTCTCCAAGTAACAACCAATCTTCATTAGAGGGAATGTGCAGGTTGTGAAGCCATTGAGTATATATCACACGAGGGTCGCCCTGACATGGGCCATAAACATTTACGAGGGTCCATTCTTGAGCAGATTGCATGGAGCGAAATTTGATTACAAGGGCAAAATCTTCTTGGAAGAGCACTGTTCCTGTGAAAATGGCACTGTTCCGAATGGTGACAATGCCACCAGAAGCACCCTGGGAAGGTATGTACGCGAATTTATCAAACCGTCGCGGGCAACAAGACTTGAGGAACAAGTTATCAATGTGAGCTTTTTTTGTTTCTTGCAGACAAATTGCTGCGCAACCACTGGAGGATATCGCATTCGACAAGGCCAAAAGCTTAGGTTCAGAGTTTAATCCTCTTACATTCCAGCAAAAAACATTCCAATTTGCTAAAAGTGCCATGATAAGCTAAAGGAAATTAAAAGCAGCAACCGAAAGAAAGTAGGTAGATAAATTAGGCGTTGGAGGGGCCATCCTCAGGCTCAGCCAGCAGAGCTTCAGCTGTTATTTCTTCTGGTGGAATGGCACACTTGGAGATTCTGATTTGCTGCAGCACAGGAACTCGAGTTGGCGGAGGGATCATGTCATTCTTGGAGAAATCAGGCTCTCCATAGCTTGATTGAGCAGCAACAGTAGGGATGCATCTGGGTTTGACTCGTGAGGTTCTAGCCCTGCTGTCAGATACTGAGTGTGTTTTGAACCCATCATACTTGTTTGAACGGTTGCTGCGACGTACCTCAATAATAGATTCCGGAGCTTTAACTTTGCTTCGCCTACTTGTTGCTGTCTCAAAGGACACAACATTTCCAGAGGAGCCAGAAGAACCACTAGTCACAGAACCAGAGGAGGTGCTCAAAGAGTTTTCAGAAAGTAATGCTGCATCTTGAGAAGACGTGTCATTCTCATCCAAGATTTCTGTGATTACCACCTGGGATTTAGGAGGGTTTGGAACAACAGCTAATTCAAGTGTTGGCTGGTTAAAACCTTCAGAACAAGACAGAGTCCAAGTGCTGCTGCCAGGGATCAAATCAGTGACCTGAACTGAATCTTCAGAGTGCTGGACAGTGCGTGTAGTAGACAAAACTGAAAAGAGACTCTCATGCTCAGAAAATACTAACATTCAGCTGCACTGTCATATCACGGAAACCAAAACCCAAGCTCCAGGGCCCATAAGTAGCAATGATCGGCCTAATAGCCGCTATCAAATAGGTGTGTAGCCTTAACAGTGGAACACAGTCATCAAACTCCAAGAATGATATGCGTTTTCAGGTGACTGCACCTGAAGATGTAAACCAGCATTTGAAATGGTCATAGATATATCTGTGGTTGGTACTGCCAGAGTGCACGCAGTGCTGTGGGGAGCAGGGGCATTTGAGCTCAAGGCACCAAGTGCCGAATCACCAAGGGAAGAACCATTGGCAGCAATTAGTTGATTGAAGATGTTCAGTGGCACCAGAGCATATCCATCGGATAGGGTTGCACTAGAGTCAGAGCTACTGAAGATTGAGATGGAATCATTCCAGGCCGCTGCCGGGCTATCCTGTAAATTGTTAGTGGGGTGAACACCATGGTAAACCTGCAGACCCTCACCTGCCATCCAAGCCTGAAAATTGAACACTGTCGGAGGTGAGTGCGGAGGAGAAGGAGGCCAAACTCCCCACTGAGGTTGAAACTATATGTTGGCAGCATCCTCCTTCGCAGCAACATCATTTGCAGCATCCTCATTGACATTAGCAGCAGCATTTTGAGCGATCCAGTTATGGAGTTGCATCTGGTAAATTTGCTCAGCAGTGATATTATCTCCATAAAGAGGATGAGGAAGACCATTTTCAGGGGCTGGGTCTTCAGTAGCAGGCGGGACATCTGGGATGTGCGCATTCCAGTCACTGCTGCGAAGCATTGTGACAGCAACAGTCCAGCTCTGCCGCGCTCCTCCAAGCTGCCGCATAACTAAGCTCTTCGTGACGAACTTGAGGTGGATGACTCTGACTTTTAGCAGAACAAAACGACGGTCACCACGCGGATTGTGCCACTCAACTAGTTGACCAAACTTGTCGACTGATTTATGCATGTAATGCTGCATCTGATAATCATATGGGAATCCTATGTAAAGCAAACAAATCTCTGGCCCAAATGAAGTAATCCGCATATTTAGAGCAGCATCGTGAGGAACAAAGGAGATTACAACATGTTCATCAAACTCATCCTCATCAATCTCAAACGTGGTTCCAACTACAGCATCTCTCACAATCGTGTGCAAAAAACCGAAAATGCCAACTCCCAGAGGATGATCACCAGCTTCAGCAGGAAAGAACTCAGATTCGTGAAGCAAACCTTCGATGATGTGACGGAGAGCTGCCTTGCGGTGGAAGGGGATGTCTCTGTCAGCTTCGGCGATGGCCAGGAAATCGTCGCGCAGAGGAGGGACGGGGCCAATCACCATATCGTCCCTCACCCGGCGATCCGGCGGTCCAAGCTCCACGGTCATCCCCTGCGGGAGGTAGGGGATGACATTGACGGGAAAGTTGGCCATGGCAGGAGCTCGCGGCAGAGGTGCAGTGGATGACTCAGAGGTCGAGGCAGAATGCGGAGCGGCGTCCCTTGGGGGCAACTTGGGGACCCAACGCCACCTTTTGCTCCACCGTCTAGTAGCACAGGATGACGCCACGTGCCGCGCAGAACCGTAGATATTACATCGAACGGTTGTAGTGCACTGCTGTTTTGCCTTATCAAGGTTGGTAGGAGCAGTAAATGTGGCGGTCAAATCAGGGTTATGATTCCGCGGCACTGTTGAATTGGCAAGCGATTTATTCTTCCCAAAAGATAAGTCTGTTTCGTGTGGCAATGTATCAGACAAATTTGGATCAGATCGTTTGCGAGGCTGGGGTGGATCACTTGTTTCCGAAGGTAGAGAATAATCCTTATTGAAAATAGCTCGATCATTGCCCAACTGACCCGGCGAAAAAACCGAATGGTTGCCCATAATAGTAGCCGGCCTTGAATGTGAGGCATATAGATACCCATGAATTTGTTTGGGCCTCCAATAAAAACGATCCACTTGATGATTATGACATTGTTTGGGAGTATGGCCCAAGAATGTGCACTGTTTACAATGAAAGGCCCCAGGACAGCAGAAGGAAAAATGGGCCGAGGATCCACATATGTAACAAACTGTGTCCAGAGCCTGGTTCCCGCCAATATGGATGTTGTTTGAAGATTCTGGAATATCCACCTGTTCACAAGTACACGGTCTATCCCATCAAATGGAACAATACATACCAGGGCAGGAAACATCAAGGTGTCCCGTATCATTGCATGATGCGCAGAGATTCAGGCGTCCATAAATATAGTCCATATTTGGCACACTGGACAGCTTCCAACTGTTGGCAATATGTTGATCAGAAGAGCCCACACGCCTATAATCAATGATATGACGAAGAATAAAATCCGGGATAGATTGCCAAGATTCCTCCCTGAACCGACAACCTTCAAATCTTGGATTACTGGTCATTACTCTGTCATTATGAGTTGATGGAAGACTCCCAAAAGTAATATTCGGCATTAATGATGGTGTAATCAGCTCCAAAGATGGCTCCTTACCAATAATGTTTGAATTTTGGTTAGCCAAGATAGCAGAATGGTCCCTGGCCGGAGGAAAATTTGAAGATGAGGGTTCCGGCCGGGTAGCCATTGTTGACGGTGGGAGAAAACCAATTTTTTGCAGTTCTGCCTTAGAGGGATCAGTATGATGCAGCCCACCTTGCAAGAATGAAAGTTTGGACCTGATAGCAACCGGTGATCGGGAGGCCACCTCGGGACTATGCACATCTGAATTCCAAAAAATGTCTAAATGATTTGATCTCGTGGCATCCGGACGAAAGAGTTGAAAATGACATATGAAGTCTGGCCAAACTCGATCTTTAAGCCCGTAAATGAAATGCCCCACACGAAGTATCTTATAGGACTTTGTTATTCTTGATATTCCCGTGGACGGAAGTATGTTGGTCATCCTTGGTAGACCCTTTTTGAATACTGCAGGGGTTGTTATTGATTGCAATGAAGGCAATGTCACTCTTCATGTTAATGGTAATGAGCATACGTTATACTTTCCGAAGAAACAACGTCAAGTCCATAGTATCAATTTTATTGGAAAAAATTCAACTATTACGATTGGTGGTTTTGAATTCCCTCTACCTACTGCCAAAAAGAAATATGATATTCTTATTGTTGGGGACATGCATATCCCCGTTGAGGTAACCTACTGTTATTCGAAAATTCTCCGGTTTCATGTCATTCGGAAGAAGTTTGTTAATAAGACTTGATCAACCTTGTTAATGGATTCCTTTTGATGAGCATGAGATGGATGAAACTAGAAGGCACAACTCTCTGTACCCATCTTTTACTTTCTGTTATTTAGTCTAAATAAAGCAAAAACATTATTTTTTGTCTGTTTTCTGAATTATCCATGCAACAGAAAATGTCCCGAAAATAAAAGTTCTCCAAATGCCCTGAAAATTGGATATGATTTTTTATAGAATATTTTAGAATTTATGGTGCAAAGAACACACCAGGGGGCCTCACCAGCTGGCCACAAGGGTGGAGGGCGCGCCCCTGACCTTGTGGGCCCCACATGGCTCCCCTCCACTTATTGCAGCACCCATCCACTACTTCTTCCTCCAAAAAAATCACTCCATTCCTCAAACTCGTGTGCTTTCTCATCTTGCTGCCATTTTTTATCTCCTTGCTCAAAGCTCCATTCACAAAACTGCTTTGCGGGATTGTTCTTCGGTATGTGACTCCTCCAATGGTCCAATTAGTTTTTGTTCTAGTGCTTTATTTATTGCAAATTTTTGCTACAGTGGCGACCTTATTCTTGAGCTTGCATGTCAAATTTATATGGTCCAAATCGGTTTTAATGCATGATATAGCCTCTAGGAACTTGTAGGAATAGTTGCTATCAATTTTGTTGAGTTTGGTTCACTTTTATTTTGAGTCACTAAAAATTTCTGAAAATTTCTGAGGAAGAAAATGTTGAGGAGATTGTTGAGAGGTTCCTCGAGCCGTGGTTCGAAGGAAAAATAAAATGAGGAGAAGGAGAAGGCCAAGTATAATATTCCTCGCGCCGCGGAAATTTGGCCGTGTGAATGGCCATATGATGCATTCTTACAAGCAAGATGAGAATGCGGGCATCACCGACTTTCTCCTCGACCGGTGTAATCAGTATATCCTACTCACTAATACTTTCATGCAAAACTTACATTTTCATGCTAGGAAATCACCACCCACGGTATACTTTCACTTACATGATGAGTACAAAGAAATGACGCTTTATGACTTTTGTGAGGTTGTAAATGTTGGGGAACGCCGTATTTTGAAATTTTACCTAAGATCACGCAAGATCTGTCTAGGAGATGCATAGCAATGAGCGGGGAGAGTGTGTCTACGTACCCTCCTAGACCGAAAGCGGAAGCGTTCAGTAACGCAGTTGATGTAGTCGAATGTCTTCGCGATTCAACTGATCCAAGTATCGAATGTACGGCACCTCCGCGATCAGCACACGTTCAGCTCGGTGATGTCCCTCGAACTCTTGATCCAGGCCGAGGGAGAGTTCCGTCAGCACGACGGCGTGGCGACGGTGATGATGAAGTTACCGGCGCATGGCTTCGCCTAAGCATGACGACGATATGACCGAGGTGTGTAACTGTGAAGTGGGGCACCGCACACGTTTAAGAGAAACTTGTGTATTCTAGGGTGCCCCCTGCCCCCGTATATAAAGGAGGGGAGGGGAGGCTAGCCGGCCCTCCTAGGGCGCGCCAGGAGAGGGAAATCCTACTAGGACTAATAGTCCTAGTAGGTTTCCACCTAAGGAAGAGGGGGAAGAAGGAAGGGAAGGAAAGGGGGCGCCACCCCCTTCCCCTAGTACAATTCAGACCAAGGGGGTGCAGCCAGCCTCTTGTGGCCCTTCCTCTCTTCCCACTAAGGCCCATGAAGGCCCATTAGTTCCCCCGGGGGTTCCGATAACCCTCCGGCACTCTGATAGTTATCCGGTACCCCTCGGAACTCATCCGGTGTCCGAATAACCTCGTCCAATATATCAATCTTTATGCCTCGACCATTTCGAGTCTCCTCATCATGTCTATGATCTCATCAGAGACTCCAAACAAACTTCGGTCATCAAATCACATAACTCATAATACAAATCGTCATCGAACGTTAAGCGTGCGGACCCTACGGGTTCGAGAACTATGTAGACATGACCAAGACACATCTCCGTTCAATAACCAATAGTGGAACCTGGATGCTCATGTTGGCTCCTACATATTCTACGAAGATCTTTATCGGTCAAACCGCATAACAACATACGTTGTTCCCTTTGTCATCGGTATGTTACTTGCCCGAGATTCGATCATCGGTATCATCATACCTAGTTCAATCTCGTTACCGGCAAGTCTCTTTACTCGTTCTGTAATGCATCATCCCACAACTAACTCATTAGTCACATTGCTTGCAATGCTTATAGTGATGTGCATTACCGAGAGGGCCCAGAGATACCTCTACGATACACGGAGTGACAAATCCTAATCTTGATCTATGCCAACTCAACAAACACCATCGGAGACACCTGTAGAGCATCTTTACAATCACCCATTTAAGTTGTGACGTTTGATAGCACACAAGGTGTTCCTCCGGTATTCGGGAGTTGCATAATCTCGTAGTCTGAGGAACATGTATAAGTCATGAAGAAAGCAATAGCAGAAAAACTAAACGATCATTGTGCTAAGCTAACGGATGGGTCTTGTCCATCACATCATTCTCTAATGATGTGACCCCGTTCATCAAATGACAACACATGTCTATGGCTAGGAAACTTAACCATCTTTGATTAACGAGCTAGTAAAGTAGAGGCGAACTAGGGAGACTCTGTTTGTCTATGTATCCACACATGTACTAAGTTTCCGGTTAATACAATTCTAGCATGAATAATACACATTTATCATGATATAAGGAAATATAAATAACAACTTTTTATTGCCTCTAGGGCATATTTCCTTTAGTCTCCCACTTGCACTAGAGTCGATAATCTAGATTACATAGTAATGATTCTAACACCCATGGAGTCTTGGCGCTGATCATGTTTTGTTCATGAGAGAGGCTTAGTCAACGGGTCTGCAACATTCAGATCCGTATGTATCTTGCAAATCTCTATGTCTCCCTCCTTGACTTGATCGCGGATGGAATTGAAGCGTCTTTTGATGTGCTTGGTTCTCTTGTGAAATCTGGATTCCTTTGGAAAGGCAATTGCGCCAGTATTGTCACAAAAGTTTTTCATTGGACCCGATGCACTAGGTATAACACCTAGATCGGATATGACCTCCTTCATCCAGACTCCTTCATTTGCTACTCCCGAAGCAGCTATGTATTCCGCTTCACACGTAGATCCCGCCACAACGCTCTGCTTGGAACTGCACCAACTAACAGCTCCACCATTCAATATAAATACGTATCCGATTTGTGACTTAGAGTCATTCGGATCAGTGTCAAAGCTTGCATCGACGTAACAGTTTACGATGAGCTCTTTGTCACCTCCATAAACGAGAAACATATCCTTAGTCCTTTTCTGGTATTTCAGGATGTTCTTGACCGTTGTCCAGTCATCTACGCTGATAACCCACAAGTATAGGGGATCGCAACAGTTTTCGAGGGTCGAGTATTCAACCCAAATTTATTGATTCGACACAAGGGGAGCCAAAGAATATTCTCAAGTATTAGCAGCTGAGTTGTCAATTCAACCACACCTGGAAACTTAGTATCTGCAGCAAAGTGTTTAGTAGCAATGTAATATGATAGTGGTGGTAACGGTAACAAAAGTAAAGACAACAAAAGTAATGTTTTGGTATTTTGTAGTGATTGTAACAAGAGTAACGGAAAAGTAAATAAGCGAGAACCAAGATATGGAAAGCTCGTGAGGCACCGGATCGGTGATGGATAATTATGCGGATGCGGTTCGTCATGTAACGATCATAACATAGGGTGACATGAACTAGCTCCAATTCATCAATGTAATGTAGGCATGTATTCGAATATAGTCATACGTGCTTATGGAAAAGAACTTGCATGACATCTTTTGTCCTACCCTCCGTGGCAGCGGGTCCTAATGGAAACTAAGGGATATTAAGGCCTCCTTTTAATAGAGAACCGAACAAAGCATTAGCACATAGTGAATACATGAACTCCTCAAACTATGGTCATCACCGGAGTGGTCCTGATTATTGTCACTTGGGTTGCGGATCATAACACATAGTAGGTGACTATAGACTTGCAAGATAGCATCAAGAACTCACATATATTCATGAAAACATAATAGGTTCAGATCTGAAATCATGGCACTCGGGCCCTAGTGACAAGCATTAAGCATAGCAAAGTCATAGCAACATCAATCTCGAATATAATGGATACTAGGATCAAACCCTAACAAAACTAACTCGATTACATGATAAATCTCATCCAACCCATCACCGTCCAGCAAGCCTACGATGGAATTACTCACGCATGGCGGTGAGCATCATGAAATTGGTGATGGAGGATGGTTGATGATGACGACGGCGACGAATCCCCCTCTCCGGAGCCCCGAACGGACTCCAGATCAGCCCTCCCGAGAGGTTTTAGGGCTTGGCGGCGGCTCCGTATCGTAAAACGCGATGATTTCTTCTCTCTGATTTTTTTCTCTCCGAAAGCCAATATATAGAGTTGGAGTTGGCGTTGGAAGGTGTCCAGGGGGCCCACGAGGTTGGGGGCGCGCCCTAGAGGGGGGGCACACCCCCCACCCCCGTGGACAGGGTGTGGGCCCCTGGTCTTCATCTTTGGCGAGGATTTTTTATTATTTTTTATAAGAGATCTTGTGGAGTTTCAGGTCATTCCGAGAACTTTTATTTTCTGCACATAAAACAACATCACGGCAATTCTGCTGAAAACAGCGTCAGTCCGGGTTAGTTCCATTCAAATCATACAAGTTAGAGTCCAAAACAAGGGCAAAAGTGTTTGGAAAAGTAGATCTGACGGAGACGTATCAACTCCCCAAGCTTAAACCCTTGCTTGTCTCAAGCAATTCAGTTGACAAACTGAAAGAGAAAAAAAACTTTTACAAACTCTGTTTGCTCTCGTTGTTGTACCTATGTCAAGCCAAAGATTCAGGTTTTCAGCAAAGATCATAACTAACCACATTTGCAATAACTCCTAGGTCTCATGTTTACTCATATCAATAACATAATCAGCTAGCAAACCATAATAATAAATCTCGGATGACAACACTTTCTCAAAATAATCATAATATGATATAACAAGATGGTATCTCGCTAGCCCTTTCTGAGACCGCAAAACATAAATGCAGAGCACCGTCAAAGATCAAGGACTGACTAGACATTGTAATTCATGGTAAAAGAGATCCAATCATAGTCATACCCAATATAAATTAACAATGATGAATGCAAATGACAACTGTGCTCTCCAGCTGGTGCTTTTAATAAGAAGGTGATGACTCAACATAAAAGTAAATAGATAGGCCCTTCGCAGAGGGAAGCAGGGATTTGTAGAGGTGCCAGAGCTCAGTTTTGAAGTAGACATAAATTATATTTTGAGCGGCATACTTTCATTGTCAACATAACAACTAAGATATGAGGATATCTTCCATGCTAAACAAATTATAGGAGGTTCCCAAACAGAATGGTAAAGTTTATACTCCCCTGCTACCTCTTGAGCACTGTGTTGGATTTCCCCGAAGAGGAGAGGATGATGCAGCAAAGTAGCGTAAGTATTTCCCTCAGTTTTTGATAACCAAGGTATCAATCCAGTAGGAGACCATGCACAAGTCCCTCGTACCTACACAAAACGATAGCAACTCGCAACCAACGCGATTAGGGGTTGTCAATCCCTTCACGGTCACTTACGATAGTGAGATCTGATAGAGATGATAAATAATATTTTTGGTATTTTTTTGATAGATAGATGCAAAGTAAAAAGTAAAAGCAAAGTAAAAACAAAGCAACTAAATAAAGTCATAGAGATTGATATGATGAGAATAGACCCGGGGGCCATAGGTTTCACTAGTGGCTTCTCTCAAGAGCATAGATATTCTACGGTGGGTGAACAAATTCTGTTGAGCAATTGATGAATTGAGCATAGTTATGAGTATATCTAGGCAATGATCATGTATATAGGCATCACGTCCAAAACAAGTAGATCAAACGATTCTGCATCTACTACTATTACTCCACTCATCGACCGCTATCAAGCATGCATCTAGAGTATTAAGTTAAAACAGAGTAACGCCTTAAGCAAGATGACATGATGTAGAGGGATAAATTCATGCAATATGATAAAACCCCATCTTGTTATCCTCGATGGCAACAATACAATACGTGCCTTGCAACCCTTTACATCCATTGGGTAAGGACACCGCAAGATTGAACCCAAAGCTAAGCACTTCTCCCATTGCAAGAACTACCAATCTAGTTGGCCAAACCAAACGGATAATTGCAAAGATAAATCAATCTATACCTACTAATAAAGCAAGGTGCGTTTACAGAGCGACCTGACCCAAAATCGGTCAAATCTACGTATGCATACCATCCCAAGATCATGCCGGTACTCACAAGACATCGATAAAGTAATCAAAGTTCAATCACACCTGAATATCATTAATCGATTCTCATATAGAGTCTTTATTACAAGGGAATAAATTCGCTCAAGGCCAACTCATGAGAAATAAACTAAAATGCTGCGAAGCGTCGAAGGTAAGCGAGTCCATCCGACTCAAGGGCAATCGCCAAGCGCGAGCGTAGCCTCACTCCCGATCGAATATATCTCGCAACATCATACGTTGCAGCCATGTAGGTCAGCTTATGGAATAAGTCGGCAAGTTATGAAGAACAACAATAATAAAGTTACTAACTCTACATGCATATTTGGTGTGGAGCTCTAAGTTTCATCATTTTGCAAAAGCCAATTTTATCCTACTACAGTGGACTTATTTGCAAATTACTACAAATTGTTGGTAGTTATTGAGATGGTTCCACCAACCAATATCTCGTTCCCAAATTATTATTAAGTCATAAACCCATCAAATTAATTCATTAGAATTTAGTGTTGAGATATCCAAATACTTCCAAGGTCCAGATGCTCAAATGTCCGTAACCGGGGACACGGCTAATCGATTAGGTTATAACACTCTGCAGAGGTTTGCGCACTTTCCCCGCAAGAATCATTCCCTCCTTTAAAGTCTTCGCACTTCATGGTGTTTGAAGACGGGACGAATGAAACAGGGTCTTCCAAAGAGTTCTTCTGGCCACTGCCGGTACCCATCCAATCCTACCGTTCGTCTACTTCTCGTAGTACCGTCCAGCCAGCTTCACTACAAGGGTCAACCCAGCCAGAGCCCATAATGGCTTGCGGCTGCACAGTAAGCTTCGGTCATGGGGCATCCATCCTTCTCTTCGTGGCTGGGTGAAGCTTTCCGCAAGATGTCATGGCGCTTCTCCATGCATCCCGCCAACCACTGGTGCTCCAGGTGCCCGTCAACCGTCCTCCACCCAAGAGTGATTTTCCAAGTCCATCTTGATCATTGTAGTCCATGGGTCATCATCATCATTATTGACTCTCACATCTTACTTATGAATTTCACTCATCCCAAATCCGCCTCTGAGCATAGCAAAATAACTACTACGTCCCGGGTCATGGTAACAAGGGGATTGGTTCATCCTACCACATGATACTACTCAAGTTTAATGACTTCAAGATTTCACTACTGCATGCAATGGTGGGTGGTGACAACTACTAATGCACAAAACATAGGTATAGAAATAACATGATCAAAACTTGCCTTGCTGATGATCCTCGTAAGCTAAAGAGTCGTAGTAGCAAGCTTAGACTCTGAACTCTACCGAGACAAACAATAACATAATAAGCACAAAGCAAAAGGATCACACAAGATAACAAAAGTAACAAAGCACAACAAAGCAAACAAAATCAAATCCAAAGGAAAACTCAAAGAAATCAAATTCAAAGTCTTTCCCTATTCCAAACAATAGCAAAAATAGTTTTTATATAACAAAATTCCTCAACATAACCTAATCATGGTTTTAGGTTAACTTAACGAAAAGGATTAACTAAGTAGTTAGGAGCAAAAAGAATTAATTAATTAGCTATTATAAAACTCAATTTAAGCCTAATCCAATTTCTATTAAGAAAATTAATTTAAAACTTTTATTAATTGTAAATAAAAGTTCATCTAATGGAATGACAGAAACTAACCTAGAATAACTAATCACAAGTTAAAATAAATTAATTTACTAATTAATTAATTAGGAAAACAGAACTAATCAATTAATTAGGATTAATAGGATTCTGCCTAGAATTAATTATTTATTAATCCTAAAATACCAAAGTAAATTTCTAGGGTTTGGCAATATCAAAATAAAGTGATTGCAAAAAGAATCATGCAAAATAATTTTTCTAACTAAAACTATAGCAGATTTACTATTCTGACTAAAACAATATTAAAGCATTTTTAATTATTTTAACATAGCTAAATATATGTTTTTCAGAAACTATATAAAATTTGCAATCCAACAAAAAAGAATCACTAAAAATATTAAACAGAACAAAAGATACACATTTTGAAATTTGGAACAAATCGCTAAAACAGAAAATCTAAATAAAAGAAAAATGCCTAATGGGCCTAAATCTGTGCACTAGGCGCCGATAGACTAAATGGGCCTAGGGTTTAACTAACAGGACCGGCCTAATAAATAAACCTAACTAATAAAATAAACCGCACCGGCCGGTTTTCTAATAAAACGTATTCCCTTGAGGGCTTTAATCCTAACCACCCGATCGGGATCGGACGGGAGGAGATTCGAGGACTCACGGACTCGGCGACGTTGGCGGCGGGCGGAGTGCTCGAGGCGTTGGGGGTCGGCGAGCTTGGGAGACGTCGGGAGATGCGGGGAGCTCTGGGAGGTTCGGTGGGGTTGGGAGGTTCGGGGGCACCAGGCGGCGACGGCGAGGGTTTTGGCGGCGGGTTGAGCTCGGGCTCCAAGGCCGGGAGAGAGGAGAGGGGCTCGGCGAGGCTAAGGGGAAAATGGGGTGGGGGCTCGGGCTTATATAGCCAGGCCTCGGTGGGGCGGAAGGGCATCGGGGTGTCGGGATCCGGATCCTTCGGGATCCGTGGATCTCCCGAGGTCCGCTTCGTGGCGAGGAAGAAGAGAGGGGGGGGTCCACGGGTCGATGAGGGAGAGAGGGGAGGGTTGGGGTGGCCGGATCCTAGGGATTCGGGCGGGGCGCGTGAGTGCGGTGGCTCTCTCTCACTGGCTGGCCTCGTGGGCTGGCTTGGCTGGCCAGTCTGGTGGCCGAGGCGCGGGCACTGGCTGGGCTGGGTGGCTCGGTCTGGCGCTCAAAAGGTTTTTCCTTTATTTTTTAATAAAACCAAAACAAAAATAAAACCTAAACTAATAATATTTTATATAGGGTATATATATACCAAAATGATCAGGGGAATATTCCCTTTCATTTGAACATTTTTCCAAAGGCAAAATCCAAACTTTATGAAAATCCATTTTTTTTCAAGTTCAAATAAAATTCAGATTTTGAATTCCAATTCTTTTGGCTTTGTTTCCTCTGATATTTTTGGAGTGTCATGTTAGCTCCTCTCATACTTTTGATCAAGTATTTATCAGGGTTAGTTTTGGAATTGTTTCCCACATGCCAAAGTTTGGAATTCAAATTTCAAATTCAAAACTCTCTGAAACTTCAAATGGAATTCAAATTCAAACAGGATGCATAGGATGCTTATCTAATATTGTAAAACATTCCAAATAGGAGAATTTGGGATGTTACAAACCTACCCACCTTAAGATGAATCTCGCCCTCGAGATTCGGGTTGGCTAGCAAATAGGTGCGGATGGTCTCGACGAAGATCTTCTTCGCGTTCCCAGGTGGCTTCTTCCTCGGTGTGGTGACTCCACAGCACCTTGCAAAACTTGATGACTTTGCTGCGGGTGACTCGCTTGCAGTCTCGAGAATTTTGACGGGTTTCTCCTTGTAAGTCAAATCACCGCAAGCTGTATGGCCTCTAGGGGCACTTTGTGTCTCTCAACGGGACATCGCCATGTCTGCATGGCACTTCTTCAAGCGAGAAACGTGGAAAACATCATGAACTCCGGACAATCCTTCCGCAATTCCAGCTTATATGCAACTTCTCCACGACGTTCGAGGATTTTGTAGGGGCCAATGAATCGGGGTGCTAATTTTCCCTTGACTCCAAACCTCTTGATTCCACGAAGTGGAGATACACGAAGATATGCTCGGTCTCCCACTTCGTAAGTCACCTCCTTGCGCCATCGTCGGCATAACTCTTCTGTCGTGACTGTGCAATCTTGAGCCGGTCTCGAATCAGCTTGACTTTTTCTTCGGAATCCTTGATAAGATCGGAACCGAAAAGTGATCGATCTCCAACACTATCCCACAGCAATGGTGTTCGGCATCTCCTTCCGTATAGAGCTTCGAAAGGGGCCATCTTCAAACTGGATTGATAACTGTTGTTGTACGAGAACTCTGCGTAAGGCAAGTTATCATCCCAACTAGACCCATAGTCTAGCACACAAGCTCTCAACATGTCCTCCAGAATCTGATTAACTCTCTCGGTCTGTCCATCATCATGGGATGAAAGGCTGTCTTGAATTCCAGCCTCGCACTCCAAAGTTTCATGCAATTGTTTCCAAAACTTTGAGGTAAACTGCGTTCCTCTATCGACACGATTTTCCTCGGAACTCCATGCGCACATACGATCCTGGTCATGTATATCTTGGCCAACTTGGCACTGGTATAGGTAGTCTTCACGGAATGAAGTGAGCTACCTTAGTCAAACGATCAACTACCACCCAGATAGAATCATAACCTGAACGGGTCCCGGGTAATCCTGTGATGAAATCCATACCAAGCTTCTCCCATTTCCAATCGGAATCGGCAAAGGTTGAAGTAACCTGCTGGCTTCGATGTTCGCCTTTACACGTTGGCAAACATCGCATACGGCTACGTGCTCGGCTATGTCCTTCTTCATTCCTGTCCACCGAAACTTTGCTTCAAATCCAGTACATCTTGGTGTTGCGGGGTGAATCGAGTACGGTGAATCATGTGCCTCTGTAGAATTAGCTTCCCGAGCTCGGGATCATTGGGCACATAAATACGATCCTCAAACCATATAGTTCCATGTTCATCCTTTCGAATCCTTTAGCTTTTCCATCCTCCATCTTTTGCTTAATCTCATCGATTTCCTTGTCCGACTTCGGGCTTCACGAATCCTTTCGGTCAAGGTGGACTGAACTTCGAGTTGCGACAAATCCTTTGGAACTATCTCCACCGGAGATCTCGAGGTCATCGACCAACTCCAGGGTAATCCTCCTGCGGTAAGAGTGTTCACATAACTCTTACGGCTCAAAGCATCTGCTACAACATTGGCCTTACCAGGGTGGTAATGCAGCCTCATGTCATAGTCCTTTATCAACTCCAGCCATCTCCTCTGCCTGAGGTTCAATTCCTTCTGCGTGAAGATATACTTCAGACTCTTGTGATCCAGATAGACATCACAACGATTTCCAATGAGGAAATGTCTCCAAGTCTTGAGTGCATGCACCACACTGCTAACTCCAAATCATGCGTGGCATAATTCATCTCATGAGGCCGTAGTTATGCGGAGGCATAAGCTACAACCTTGCCTTCCTGCATCAATACTCCTCCGAGTCCTTGACGAGAAGCGTCACAATAAACCTGGTATTCCTTGTGTATGTCCGCAAAATCAATCTGGAGCTGTGACCAACCGCTTTCTTCAATTCCTGAAAACTGGCTTCACATTCCTCGGTCCAAACATACTTGGCTTCCTTCTTCAACAGCTCAGTCATGGGCTTGGCAATCTTCGAAGTTCTCAATGAACCTCCGTAATATCCTCGCAAGTCCGAGAAAATCGCGGATCTCCTTGGTCGAGGTGGGTGATCGCCAATCGGTGATGACTCAACCTTGGCGGGATCAACTGCTATTCCTTCTCCTGAAATAACATGTCCGAGGAATCCAACTTCCTTCAACCAAAATTCACATTTGCTGAATTTGGCATACAAATGATGTTCTCGAAGTTTCTCGAACTAGACGCAAATGTTCCTTATGCTCTTCCTCGCTCTTGGAGAATATCAATATGTCATCGATGAACACCACGACAAACTTGTCCAAGTACTCCATGAACACCTTGTTCATCAAATTCATGAAGTATGCAGGAGCATTAGTCAATCAAATGACATGACGGTATACTCGTATAAACCATACCAGTGGTGAATGCTGTTTTGGGTATATCTTTCTCACGAATTTTCAATCTGGTGATACCTCGATCAAGATCGATCTTAGAGAATACCTTGGCTCCAACAAGCTGATCAAACAAGTCATTGATCATGGGCAGAGGGTACTTGTTCTTGATGGTTACTTCGCTCAATGCACGATAATCCACAACCATCCTCAAGCTTCCATCCTTCTTCTCTACCAAAAGAACTGGGCTCCCCAAGGTGATGAGCTTGGACGAATATATCCTTTCTCCAATAACTCATTTATTTGTTCCTTGATCTCTTTCAACTCATTCGGTGGCATCCGATAAGGTCTCTTGGATATTGGGGCTGTGCCGCAATAACTCAATCAGAATTCAATGTCCTGTCCGGTGGCATTCTGGTAATTCCTCCGAAACACATCGGAAATTCTTGCACTCTGGCACTTCCTCCCGAACAACTCCGTGAGGGAATGCACTGATTTTCATCCGGCTGTGCTGGCTACATACTTGATGCTCTTCGCTCCGGGGTGGTGAGCGAGAATAGACTTCTTGGCACGTCAATGTTTCCTTCATACTTTGACAACCAATCCATGCCTAGGATCACATCCAAGGTCTGAGTTTCCAACACTATGAGTTCTACGGAAATTTGTGGTTCCCGATGTTGAGGTTTGCGGACAGCTTAATCCTGCCATCATTTCTCCTCCTGCGAACCCGACGCGAGGGGCTTCTAAGGGTTCTAGTGCGTAATCCGTACTTATCCACAACTACCCTTGATATGAATGAATCGTTGCACCGAATCAAACAGAACCAAAACTGAGCGTGAATTCAATAAAACTTACCAACCACGATTATTCGGCTGATCATAGGCGTTCTCCACGTCGATGTGATTCACTTGAGCACGAGGAAAGGATTGGGCTTCTTCACTGAGCCTCCATTGCCATTCCGTTCCTCCGCTTGGCCTCCGGGCGGTCGGTGGCGTAGTGCCCTGTCTTCCGGCACTTGAAGCGGTGATGTGGCTCAGATCCTTGAGCCGGGCAGAACGGTGTTGATTTCCATTACCACTGCCATTGCCATTGCCATGGCCTGACTTGTTGTCCTGGCTGCGGTTGTTTCCATTTCCACCATGGTTATGACCTCCATGGTTGTGATGGATGTGCCCTCCCGAGTACGGTGCATAGCGGGCTTCACTGAGCTCTGAATTGTGCTTCCCCGGCTGTACTTCCTCTTGCGGCTTTCTATCTGCTGCTGCTTGCCTTCGAGATCGTGGCCTTGTCTACCAGCTCACGGTAGTTGTTGAAAGTAGCCACAATAAGCTGCATGCTCAATTCATCATTGAGTCCTTCAAGGAATTTCTCCTGCTTGGCGGCATCAGTGGCCACATCATCAGGGGCATAGCGGGCAAGCTTGCTGAATTCCTCCACGTACTGTGCCACAGTACGATTTCCCTGGCGTAAGTTGCGGAACTCACGCTTCTTCAGACTCATGGCTCCAGATGAGACATGAGCAGTGCGAAAGGCCTGCTGGAATTGATCCCAAGTGATGCCACCCAAAGGAAAGGTGGCGGTGTAATTCTCCCACCAAGAAGCTGCAGGTCCATCCAGTTGATGCGCGGCAAAGCGCACCTTCTCAGCATCGGTGCATCCAACGGTGACTAGCTCTCTTCCAATCTTGCGGAGCGATCGTCACCACAATCGGCTCGGTGCTACTAGAGAACAACGGCGGATTCAACCTCGAAATCGAGTCAAGTTGTCCACGATGGGTGGTGGTGGCGGTGGATTGTTGGCGGGTTGTTCGATTCAATCGGGAGCTGCATCGGTGCATTCATTCTGTCGAGCAGCTGGGTGAGCTCGGCGGGAAACCAAAGATGTCGCGTCTCGGAGGCATCCGGTGTTTTGGAGTGGATGAGAAATTTAGAATAGAACAAGGGTCTATGAGAAATAACACTACCCATATGAATGCACAATCATAACACACCAAACAGTTATTCATTCCACTCAAACATGGTTCAAACTCGATTACAAAAGCTCATGACTAATCGAAAGAAAAACATCGGCCTAACTGATCGACGAAAAGGTAAAAGATAACATGGTGGTCGACAAAAAAAGTCTTCATCGATGGCGCCTCCTCTTGGGGTTTCCTTGATGGTACTCCTTCAAAATCCTGATCATTGCTCACGAGGGTGCTTCATCTCCACTCGGGTAAAGATCCTCTCCCAAGTCCATCTTTTCCTCTATCGCGCAAGCTTCATCTTCGGTCGTCGACTATCTCCATGAAGTCCGTGATTTCTTCCTCATGGCCAAGGAAGTCTGCGAGCCTTCTCCTCCGATTCGATTCATGGAACAAAAGCTTCCGTGTGTCTTGAGTTCGGCGAGCCTGAATCTCCGCTTCTGAGAAGACACTCCAAGTCCTGAATGTACGAGAGGGTGGAATCGTCCTTGATGGTACGGATGATATCTCCATTCCTTGCCTGCGAGAAACCATGGCGAGTCCGAGTGATCGAGCTCGGTCCTGTACTCCTCTCGGAGATGTCCAAGTGCTCGGTAAATTGCCACGTCTCTTCCGATGATCCAGTTGAACTCGGTGAACTCAAAGTTGATAGGCTCCGTCGTCCTCCAAAAGTCCTCCACAGGATATGCACCTCAATCCTCAGAAGGGTGTCCGTCGGAAGTGCATTAGTGGGTTTCCAGGTGATCGAGGGCGAGCGATCTTCAGCAGCTTCACCATCTGGACCAGCTTCCTTCCAAGGGCATCGTCTCATCGGGCCAGGCAGAACTCCGGAGCAAAGCTGGGTGAACTCGACGGCCATCTAGAATGTTGCAAAGGGAGAAGAGTCGAATAGATCGGAGAAGAAGTATAGAATGAAAAGGGTTCAAAGTAAATGGTCTCTGCTTTATGGCTTTCCGATCCTAGGGGTTACGATCCTACGGTCGTGTGTGCTCGATACCATCTCTGAGCGACCTGACCCAAAATCGGTCAAATCTACGTATGCATTCCATCCCAAGATCATCTTTGGTACTCATAGTACATCGATAAAGTAATCAAAGTTCAATCACACCTGAATATCATTAATCGATTCTCATATAGAGTCTTTATTACAAGGAATAAATTCGGCTCAAGGCCAACTCATGAGAAATAAACTAAAATGCTGCGGAAGCGTCGAAGGTAAGCGAGTCCATCCGACTCAAGGGCAATCGCCAAGCGCGAGCGTAGCCTCACTCTGATCGAATATATCTACGCAACATAATACGTTGCAGCCATGTAGGTCAGCTTATGGAATAAGTGGCAAGTTATGAAGAACAACAATAATAAAGTTACTAACTCTACATGCATATTTGGTGTGGAGCTCTAAGTTTCATCATTTTGCGCAAAGCCAATTTTATCCTACTACAGTGGACTTATTTGCAAATTACTACAAATTGTTGGTAGTTATTGAGATGGTTCCGCCAACCAATATCTCGTTCCCAAATTATTATTAAGTCATAAACCCATCAAATTAATTCATTAGAATTTAGTGTTGAGATATCCAAATACTTCCAAGGTCCAGATGCTCAAATGTCCGTGAATCGGGACACGGCTAATCGATTAGGTTATAACACTCTGCAGAGGTTTGCGACTTTCCCGCAAGAATCATTCCCTCCTTTAAAGTCTTCGCACTTCATGGTGTTTGAAGACGGACGAATGAAACAGGTCTTCTAAAGAGTTCTTCCGCCACCGCGGTACCCATCCAATCCTACCGTTCGTCTACTTCTCGTAGTACCGTCCAGCCAGCTTCACTACAAGGGTCAACCCAGCCAGAGCCCATAATGGCTTGCGGCTGCACAGTAAGCTTCGGTCATGGGGCATCCATCCTTCTCTTCGTGGCTGGGTGAAGCTTTCCAAGATGTCATGGCGCTTCTCCATGCATCCCGCCAACCACTGGTGCTCGGGGTGCCCGTCAACCGTCCTCCACCCAAGAGTGATTTTCCAAGTCCATCTTGATCATTGTAGTCCATGGGTCATCATCATCATTATTGACTCTCACATCTTACTTATGAATTTCACTCATCCCAAATCCGTCTCACGAGCATAGCAAAATAACTACTACGTCCGGGTCATGGTAACAAGGGGATTGGTTCATCCTACCACATGATACTACTCAAGTTTAATGACTTCAAGATTTCACTACTGCATGCAATGGTGGGGTGGTGACAACTACTAATGCACAAAACATAGGTATAGAAATAACATGATCAAAACTTGCCTTGCTGATGATCCTCGTAAGCTAAAGAGTCGTAGTAGCAAGCTTAGACTCAGGAACTCTACCGAGACAAACAATAACATAATAAGCACAAAGCAAAAGGATCACACAAGATAACAAAAGTAACAAAGCACAACAAAGCAAACAAAATCAAATCCAAAGGAAAACTCAAAGAAATCAAATTCAAAGTCTTTCCCTATTCCAAACAATAGCAAAAATAGTTTTTTATATAACAAAAATTCCTCAACATAACCTAATCATGGTTTTAGGTTAACTTAACAGAAAAGGATTAACTAAGTAGTTAGGAGCAAAAAGAATTAATTAATTAGCTATTATAAAACTCAATTTAAGCCTAACCCAATTTCTATTAAGAAAATTAATTTAAAACTTTTATTAATTGTAAATAAAAGTTCATCTAATGGAATGACAGAAACTAACCTAGAATAACTAATCACAAGTTAAAAATAAATTAATTTACTAATTAATTAATTAGGAAAACAGGAACTAATCAATTAATTAGGATTAATAGGATTCTGCCTAGAATTAATTATTTATTAATCCTAAAATACCAAAGTAAATTTCTAGGGTTTGGCAATATCAAAATAAAGTGATTGCAAAAGAATCATGCAAAATAATTTTCTAACTAAAACTATAGCAGATTTACTATTCTGACTAAAACAATATTAAAGCATTTTAATTATTTTTAACATAGCTAAATATATGTTTTCAGAAACTATATAAAATTTGCAATCCAACAAAAAAGAATCACTAAAAATATTAAACAGAACAAAAGATACACATTTTTGAAATTTGGAACAAATCGGCTAAACAGAAAATCTAAATAAAAGAAAATGCCTAATGGGCCTAAAGCATGCACTAGGCGTCGATAGACTAAATGGGCCTAGGGTTTAACTAACAGGACCGGCCTAATAAATAAACCTAACTAATAAAATAAACCGCACCGGCGTTTTCTAATAAAACGTATTTCTTGGGGCTTCTAATCCTAACCACCCGATCGGGATCGGACGGGGGAGGGAGATTCCGGGGACTCACCGGACTCCGGCGACGTTGGCGGCGGCGGCGGGAGTGCTCCGAGGCGTTGGGGGGTCGGCGAGCTTCGGGGAGACGTCGGGAGATCTTGAGGCTCGGGGAGGTTCGTGGGGTTGGGGAGGTTCGGGGCACCGAGGCGGCGACGCGAGGGTTTTGCGGCGGGTTGAGCTCGGGCTCGGCGTGCTTGGAGAGAGAGGAGTGGGGCTCCATGAGGCTAAGGGGAAAATGGGGTCTGGGGCTCGGGCTTATATAGCCGGGGCCTCGGTGGGGCGGAAGGGCATCGGGTCATCGGGATCCGGATCCTTGGGATCCGTGGATCTCAGCGAGAGTCCGTTTGTGGGCGAGGGAAGAAGAGAGGGGGGGTCCACGGGTCGATGAGGAGAGAGGGGAGGTTGGTGGTGGCGGATCCTAGGGATTCGGGCGAGGCGGGTGAGTCTTGTTGCTGGCTCTCTGCTGGGCTGGCCCTGGTGGGCTGGCTTGGCTGGGCCAGGTGCGCGGGGTGGCCGAGGGGCGCGGCGCTGGCTGGGCCTGGGTGGCCTGGCTGGCGCCCGAAAAGGTTTTTCCTTTATTTTTTTAATAAAACCAAAAACAAAAATAAAACCTAAACTAATAATATTTTATATAGGGTATATATATACCAAAATGATCAGGGGAATATTCCCTTTCATTTGAACATTTTTCCAAAGGCAAAATCCAAACTTTATGAAAATCCATTTTTTTTCAAGTTCAAATAAAATTCAGATTTTGAATTCCAATTCTTTTGGCTTTGTTTCCTCTGATATTTTTGGAGTGTCATGTTAGCTCCTCTCATACTTTTGATCAAGTATTTATCAGGGTTAGTTTTGGAATTGTTTCCCACATGCCAAAGTTTGGAATTCAAATTTCAAATTCAAAACTCTCTGAAACTTCAAATGGAATTCAAATTCAAACAGGATGCATAGGATGCTTATCTAATATTGTAAAACATTCCAAATAGGAGAATTTGGGATGTTACAGTTTCGTCAAAATTTTCATCCGTTCACCGCCGAAAAGAAAAAAAAATTCTAACCGAGGTGGTACTAAATTTTATGCGTTTGTCTGCTAGAAAAATAATTTCGTACGTGGGCCGCACGCTGTGGCCCAGTGAAGCCAGCCAACTTATTTTTCTGTCCACGCAGCTGTGTAATTTCAACGGGCGACAAATAGTCAGATTTTCGCATAGGACAATCAATAATAGGCTGCCCCATTTTTCTTCTTTTCTATGTTTTAATTCTATTTTTATTGTCCTTTCCTTCTCCTTTTTTCCCTTCTAAGTTTATTTTTTCTTTTAGAATTTATTTCATAAATAAAAAATTGTCAAAAACGTTCAGAATAATAAATAAATAAATTTCAAAAATGTTCAGAATTCCAAAATTTCGTTGCTATTTTAAAAATATTCGCAACTTGCAAAAATTTGCCAATTTCTAAAAAATTATTTTTAAAAAATTGTTCAAGATTTCTAAATAGAAAATGGCATTTCATAAAATGCTCCTAATTTGAAAAATGTTCATGTTTTAGTGAAACTTTCAAAATTAAAAATAATTTCCGTGTACAAAAGATACACATGTTCTAAAAATCTTATGAATTTTCAACATGTTCCCTTTTAAAAAATGTTCACAAATTGAAATAATGTTCATGCTTTTATAAAAAAGTTGGTGTTTTCAGAAAAAATTTGTGAATTTGCTAGAAAAAGAATTTTCGTACGTGGGCCGCATTCTGTGGCCCAATGAAGCCAGCCAGCTTATTTTTCTGTCCACGCAGCTGTGTAAATTCTATTTTCCGCATTGGGTGACATATAGCCATATTTTTGCATAGGACAATCAAAAATAGGATGCCCCATTTTTCTTCCTTTCTGTGTTTTACTTCTATTCTTATTGTCCTTTCCTTCTCCTTTTTTCCCTTCTAAGTTTATTTTTTCTTTTAGAATTTATTTCGTAAATAAAAAAATCTCAAGAACGTTCAGAATAATAAATAAATAAATTTTGGAAAATGTTCAGAATTCCAAAATTTTGTTGCCATTTTAAAATATTCGAAACTTGCAAAATTTGCCCATTTTCTAAAACAATTATTGTTTTTAAAAATTGTTTGAGATATCTAAATAGGAAATGGCATTTCATAAAATGCTCCTAATTTGAAAATATTCATGTTTTAGTGAAACTTTCAAAATTAAAATTATGTCCGTGTATAAAAGATACACATGTTATAAAAATCTTATGAATTTTCAAAATGTTCCTTTTAAAAAATGTTCACAAATTGAAATAATGTTCATGTTTTTATAAAAAGTTGGTGTTTTCAGAAAATGTTTGTGAATTTTAGAAGATGTACCCTTTCATATTTTGTTCGCGCATTTCTAAAAGTGTACATAATTTTCAAAAAATAGTTCATGATGTAAAAACTTATTGATGTTTTCTAGAATATTCAGAAACTTCATACCTTAAAATCCCCTCGATTGAAAGGATTGAATGAAAGAGTAGATGAATAACTCATGGGCCTTCTCCGGCTATGATGACGTAACAAAACTCTTAAATGCTCTCAATCCATGAATGGAGAAATAGCGGATTGATTCCTTCACACGTGACGAAATCGAGAAGCTAAATGTTCCTTTTTCGTGTGCACACAGGGTTTTGCTTGCACATATAATTCTCACTGACTTTAAATGCATATTATTTTATCTCCCGTTGCAAGGCACGGGCATATGTGCTAGTCATACATAAAAGAATTCAGAGAAGAATCAAATATTTTCCATAGATAATACTGGATCATAAACCCACAATTCATCGGTCTCAACAAACACACTGCAAAAAGAAGATTACATCGAATAGATCTCCACGAGAGAGGGGGAAAACATTGTATTGAGATCCAAAAAGAGAGAAGAAGCCATCTAACTACTAGCTATGGACCCGAAGGTCTGAAGTAAACTACTCACACTTCATAGGAGGGGCTATGGAGATGATGTAGAAGCCCTCCGTGGTGGATGCCCCCTCTGGCGGAGCTCCGGAACAGGACCCAAGATGGGATCTCATGGATACAGAAGGTTGCAGTGGTGGAATTAGGTTTTTGGCTCCCGTTCTGATCGTTTGGGGATACGTAGGTATATATAGGAGGAAGGAGTACGTCGGTGGAGCGTCAGGGGGCCCACGAGGTAGGGGGCGCACCCAGGGGGGCGCGCCCTCCACCCTCGTGACCGCCTCTGGCACTTCTTGGAGTACGGTGCAAGTCTCCTGGATCACGTTCGGTTGGAAAATCACATTCCCGAAGGTTTCATTCCGTTTGGACTCCGTTTGATATTCCGTTTCTTCGAAACACTGAAATAGGCAAAAAGCAGCAATTCTACGCTGGGCCTCTGGTTAATAGGTTAGTCCCAAAAGTAATATAAAAGTGGAAAATAAAGCCCAATATAGTCCAAAACAGTAGATAAAGTAGCATGGAGCAATAAAAATTATAGATACATTGGAGATGTATCAGGCATCCCCAAGCTTAATTCATGCTCGTCCTCGAGTAGGTAAATGATACAAAAAGAGAATTTTTGATGTGGAGTGATACTTTGGCATAATTTCAATATAAATCTTCTTACTTGTGATATCAATATTCAGATCCGAAAGATTTAAGACAAAAGTTCATATTGACACAAAAATAATAATACTTCAAGCATACTAATCAAAGCAATCATGTCTTCTCAAAATAACATGGCAAAAGAAAGTTCATCCCTACAAAATCATATAGTTAGGCTATGCTTCATTTTCGTCACACAAAGATGTTCCCAACTTCTATACCCCCGATGACAAGCCAAGCAATTGTTTCATACTCAAATAATCTCAAACTTTTTCAACCTTCACGCAATACATGAGCGCGAGCCATGGATATAGCACTATGGGTGGAATAGAATATGATGATGGGATTGTGTGGAGAAGACAAAAAAAAGGAGAGAGTCTCACATTGACGAGGCTAATCAACGGGCTATGGAGATGCCCATCAATTGATGTCAACATGAGGAGTAGGGATTGCCATGCAACGGATGCACTAGAGCTATAAGTATATGAAAGCTCTACAAAAGAAACTAAGTGGGTGTGCATCCAACTTGCTTGCTCATAAAGACCTAGGGCATTTTGAGGAAGCCCATCATTGGAATATACAAGCCAAGTTCTATAATGAAAAATTCCCACTAGTATATGAAAGTGACAAAATGAGAGACTCTCTATCATGAAGATCTTGGTGCTACTTTGAAGCACAAGTGTGGTAAAAGGATAGTAGCATTGTCCCTTCTCTCTTTTTCTCTCATTTTTTGGGGGTTTTTTTGCCTTGCTTTTTTTCTTCTTCTTCTTTTTCTTTTTTTTATTTTTTTCCTCCGGAGTCTCATCCCGACTTATGGGGGAATCATAGTCTCCATCATCCTTTCCTCACTTGGGACAATGCTCTAATAATGATGATCATCACACTTTTATTTTTCTTACAACTCGAAACTTAGAACAAAATATGACTCTATATGAATGCCTCCGTGTGTACCGGATGGTGCAATGAATCAAGAGTGGCATGTATGGAAAATAATGCATGGTGGCTTTGCCACAAATACGATGTCAACTACATGATCATGCAATGGCAATATGACAAAAGTAATGTATGTCATAATAATGATGATGGAAGTTGCATGGCAATATATCTCAGAATGGCTATGGAAATGCCATGATAGGTAGGTATGGTGGCTGTTTTGAGGAAGATATAAGGAGGTTTATGTGTGAAAGAGCGTATCATATCACGGGGTTTTGATGCACCGGCGAATTTTGCACCAACTCTCAAGGTGATAAAGGGCAATGCACGGTACCGAAGAGGCTAGCAAGTGCGGAAAGATAAAAGTGCGTATAATCCATGGCTCAACATTAGTCAAAAGAACTCATATACTTATTGCAAAAATTTAGAAGCCATCAAAAATCAAGTACTACGCACAATGCTCCTAGGGGGATAGATTGGTAGGAAAAGACCATCGCTCGTCCCCGACCACCACTCATAAGGATGCACAAGCTAGGTACACTTCATGTTTCAAATTTGTTACACAACTTTACCCATACGTGCATGCTACGAGACTTGCAAACTTCAACACAAGTATTTCTCAAATTCACAATTATCAACTAGCACGACTTTGATATTATTACCTCCATATCTCAAAACAATTATTAGGCATTAAATTTATCTTAGTATTCAATTCACTCAAAAGAAAGTTTCACATATCTCGAACACCAAGTATATTAACATTAAGCAAATTACCATGCTATTAATGACTCTCAAAATGATCTAAGTGAAGCATGAGAGATAAAGTTTCTTTAAAACAAATCCACCACCGTGCTCTAAAAGATCTAAGTGAAGCACTAGAGCAAAAATTATCACGCTCAAAAGATATAAGTGAAGCACTATGAGCAAAACTATCAAGCTCAAAAGATATAAGTGAAGCACATATAGTATTCTAACAAATTCCGAATCATGTATGGCTCTCTCAAAAGGTGTGTACAACAAGGATGATTGTGGTAAACTAACAAGCAAAGACTCAAATAATACAAGACGCTCCAAGCAGAACACATATCATGTTGGTGAATAAAAATATAGCTCCAAGTAAATTACCGTTGGAAGTGGACGAAAGAGGGGATGCCTTCCGGGGCATCCCCAAGATTTGACTTTTTGGTGTCCTTGGATTATCTTGGGTTTGCCATGGGCATACCCAAGCTTAGGCTCTTGCCACTCCTTGTTCCATAATCCATCAAAATAATTCACCCAAAACTTGAAAACTTCACAACACAAAACTCAATAGAAATCTCGTGAGCTCCGTTAGAGAAAGAAAACAAAAGACTACTTCAAGGTACTGTAATGAACTCATTGTTTATTTATATTGGTGTTAAACCTACTGTATTCCAACTTCTCTATGGATTATAAACTATTTTACTAGCCATAGATTCATCAAAATAAGCAAACAACACACGAAAAACAGAATCTGTCAAAAACAGAACAGTCTGTAGCAATCTGTAACTAACGCAAACTTATGGAACTATAAAATTCTACCAAAATTAGAAGACCTGGAAAATTTGTTTATTGATCATCAGCAATTGGAATCAGTATTTTATCACGTTCTGGTGATTTTTAACAATTCGGGCACTGAGCGCAAAGTTTCTGGAAATTACAGCAAGATCAAATAACTATCATCCAAGAAGATCCAATAGGTTTAACTTGGCACAAACACTAATTAAAAGATAAAATCACATATAAACAGAGGCTAGATGGATTATTAATTCCTAAACAAAAGCAAAAACAAGAAACACAAAATAAAATTGGGTTGCCTCCCAACAAGCGCTATCGTTTAACGCCCCTAGCTAGGCATAAAAGTAAGGATAGATCTAGGTATTGCCATCTTTGGTAGGCAATCCATAAGTGGCTCGCATGATAGATTCATATGGTAATTTTATTTTATTTCTAGGGAAGTGTTCCATGCCCTTCTATAAGGGAAATTGGATCTAATATTCCCTTCCTTCATATCAATAATTGCACCAATCGTTCTAAGAAAATGTCTACCAAGAATAATAGGACATGAAGGATTGCAATCTATATCAAGAACGATAAAATCTACGGGCACATAATTCCTATTTGCAAAATTTAGCACATCATTAATTCTTCCCATCGGTTTTTTAATAGTGGAATCCGCAAGATGCAAGTTTAGAGAGCAATCATCAAAATCACGGAAATCTAGCAAATCACTTAAAGTTTTGGGAATAGTAGAGACACTAGCACCCAAATCACACAAAGCATGAAACTCAAAATCTTTAATTTTAATTTTAATAGTAGGTTCCCACTCATCATAGAGTTTTCTAGGGATAGAAACTTTCAACTCAAGTTTTTCTTCATAAGATTGCATCAAAGCATCAACAATGTGTTCAGTAAAGGTCTTATTTTGACTATAAGCATGAGGAGAATCTAGCACGGATTGCAACAAGGAAATACAACCAATCAAAGAGCAATTTTCATAATTAAATTCCTTGAGATCCAAAATAGTGGGTTTAGCAACATCTCGATTTTTATTTCTTTCAATCCCACTTTTATCAATTTCATCATCAAGATCTAGAAATTCCGAATTCTTAGAACGCCTTCTAGGTAAAGGAAGATCATATTCAGATTCATCAAGATTCATATTGCAAAACAAAGATTTAATGGGGGACACATCAATAACTTTTAGATCTTCATCTTGATTTTCATAGGAATTGGAAGAACACGCTTTAATAAAGGAATCTTTGGAAGCACGCATCCTAGTGGTTATTTCCTTGCACTCATCAACGGAAATTATCATGGCTTTGAGAGACTCATTGATATCATGCTTAGAAGGAATAGATCTAAGTTTTAAAGAATCAATTTCAAGAGAAATTCTATCAACGTTTCTAGCCAAATCATCAACTTTAAGCAATTTCTCTTCAAGCAAAGCATTAAAATTCTTTTGTGAATTCATAAACTCTTTAACACTACTCTCAAATTCAGAGGGCATCTTATTAAAATTTCCATAAGAGTTGTTGTAGGAATTTCCATAATTATTAGAAGGATTACTAGGATAAGACATAGGATTAAAATTCCCTCTATAAGCGTTGCTTCCAAAACTATTCCTATCAACAAAATTCAAATCCATAGATTCATTATTATTCTCAAGCAAAGTAGATAAAGGCATATCATTGGGATCAAGAGGAGTATTTTTAGGAGCAAACATCTTCATAAGTTCATCCATCTTTTCACTCAAAACAATGATTTCTTCTATAGCATGCACTTTTTTACAAGAAGATCTTTCGGTGTGCCATTGAGAATAATTAGCCATAATATTATCAAGCAATTTGGTAGCATCTCCTAACTTAATTTCCATAAACGTGCCTCCCGCGGCCGAATCTAAAAGATTTCTAGAAGCAAAATTCAATCCGGCATAAAATTTTTGTATGATCATCCATAAATTCAAACCATGAGTAGGGCAATTGCGAAGCATTAATTTCATTCTTTCCCAAGATTGGGCAACATGCTCATGATAAAGTTGTTTAAAATTCATGATATCGTTCGTAAGAGTGATAATCTTAGCGGGAAGAAAATACTTAGAGATAAAAGCATCTTTGCACTTGTTCCAAGAATCAATACTATTTTTAGGCAAGGATGAAAACCAAACTTTAGCATGATCTCTAAGTGAAAACGGAAATAACTTCAATTTGACAATATTGTTATCCATATCTTTCTTCTTTTGCATATCACACAAATCAATAAAATTGTTTAGATGAGTAGCGGCATCTTCACTAGGAAGGCCGGCGAATTGATCTTTCATAACAAGATTCAACAAAGCGGTATTGATTTCACAAGACTCATCATTATTAAGAGGAGCAATCGGAGTACTAAGGAAATCATTATTATTGGTATTGGAGAAATCACACAATTTGGTATTATCTTGCGCCATGGCAACAAGTAATCCAACACACAAGCAAACAGAAAGGCAATGGGGAAAAGAGGAGGATATTGGGAAAGAGAGGGCGAATAAAACAGCAGGGGTGAAGTGGTGGAGAGGAAAATGAGAGGCAAATGGCAAGTAGTGTAATGCGAGAGATAGGGATTGCGATGGGTACTTGGTATGGTTGACTTGCTTGTGTGAGCCTCCCCGGCAACGGCGCCAGAAATTCTTCTTGCTACCTCTTGAGCACTGCGTTGGATTTCCCCGAAGAGGAGAGGATGATGCAGCAAAGTAGCGTAAGTATTTCCCTCAGTTTTTGAGAACCAAGGTATCAATCCAGTAGGAGACCACACACAAGTCCCTCGTACCTACACAAAACGATAGCAACTCGCAACCAACGCGATTAGGGGTTGTCAATCCCTTCACGGTCACTTACGATAGTGAGATCTGATAGAGATGATAAATAATATTTTTGGTATTTTTTTGATAGATAGATGCAAAGTAAAAAGTAAAATCAAGGTAAAAACAAAGTAGGTAAATAAAGTGATAGAGATTGATATGATGAGAATAGACCCGGGGGCCATAGGTTTCTCTAGTGGCTTCTCTCAAGAGCATAGATATTCTACGGTGGGTGAACAAATTCTTGTTGAGCAATTGATGAATTGAGCATAGTTATGAGTATATCTAGGCAATGATCATGTATATAGGCATCACATCCAAAACAAGTAGATCGAAGCGATTACGCATCTACTACTATTACTCCACTCATCGACCGCTATCCAAAGATGCATCTAGAGTATTAAGTTAAAAAGCGATTATAGCATGTAAGCAAGATGACATGATGTAGAGGATAAATTCATGCAATATGATAAAAACCCCATCTTGTTATCCTCGATGGCAACAATACAATCGTGCCTTGCAACCCTTTACATCCTTTGGATAAGGACACCACAAGATTGAACCCAAAGCTAAGCACTTCTCCCATTGCAAGAACTACCAATCTAGTTGGCCAAACCAAGCGGATAATTGAAGAGACTTGCAAAGATAACTCAATCATACATAAAAGAATTCAGAGAAGAATCAAATATTTTCCATAGATAATCTTTGGATCATAAACCCACAATTCATCGGTCTCAACAAACACACCGCAAAAAGAAGATTACATCGAATAGATCTCCACGAGAAGAAGCCATCTAGCTACTAGCTATGGACCCGAAGGTCTGAAGTAAACTACTCACACTTCATCAGAGGGGCTATGGAGATGATGTAGAAGCCCTCCGTGGTGGATGCCCCTTCCGGCGGAGCTCCGGAACAGGCCCCAAGATGGGATCTTGTGGATACAGAAGGTTGCGGCGGTGTGTAACATCCCAAATTTTCAATTTGGAATGTTATACATAGAGCATCATTGCATATCATATTTTTCGTTGCATTTTAATTGCATTTTGCTCGATCCTAGAAATTCTACACAACTCAAGGACCCGCGGGGAGAGTTGGGGATTTTCGTTATTTTCATATTTGAGTTTTCTCAAATTTTGAAAATAGGATCGTTGATTTTAATTATTTTATCTTCAATTATTTCTATTACGAAAATATGCGAGAGGGAACAAAATGACTTTCCCAAAATAAAGAAATAATGAAGATTTAATAATAAAATCAAATAAGATTTTATTTTGGAGTTTTTCGCCTTTTTATTTGAATTTAGGAAAAATGCGCGTTTTTCAAAATTGCATCTAGGTCCAAAATAAATGTTCATTAAATCCGGCTTGATTTTAGAAACCGGGGAAAATTTATTTCGGGATTTTTGGAGTCTGTTTGGTACTTCTTTTGATTTTTTTCTGCACGTAATGTTTTATTAAAAAAAACGAACCGCCTTTCGGGCCGTACCCGAGCGGGACTCCACTCGGGGGCGCCTTTAAATAGCGGAGCCCCGCCGCCGCCCCAGTCTGCCGCCGCCGCCGCCGCGCCGGAGCAGCGCGTTTTCCGAGGTTCGCCCTCGATTTCCATGCCGGTTTTATTTAAAAAAAAACCGATCGGTTTTCTTCGGTTTTTTTCAGTTTTTTTTATTTTTTTATTTTTTTTCTTTTTTCGTTCGAATCTGTTCGTCGTTTTTTTTTCTTTTTCTCGGATTTAATCCGCGGTTTTTCTGATCGCGATTCCAGATCCGATTTTCGTTTTAGTATAACTTTTCGCTCGTTTATCGGCATCAGGCGATTCAAGCGCCTGGAGTTTCGTCTCGAAACCCTCTTTCCGAATAATCTACTTAAACAAGATTTTGCTTCTGTAAAATTTGACTTATATCCATATTAGTAAAACAAAGCTGTTTTCTTCCGCCGTTTGACTTTCGTTGCTTCGTTTGATTTGATTCTTTTTGCAAACCGGAGTTCTTAAGTTGAACTATCTGGTTAGATCTATTTGAGTTTTACCTGTGCATTAGATGAGTACTTATTGTATGCTTGTTTGTTTGTCTGCGATAGATTACCCGGAGTGTGCCGCTTGTTACTTCGAGTCTCTAGGTTTCGCGGATCATCAGCAAGGCAAGTAACACTTTGATTATACTCTTCTCATACCCAGTTTTTATGCATTAGATCTATCCTCAAACACTTGCATGAATAGGATCTAATTAAATTGTGGGATGGGAAGTAGATGAGGTAGTACCTATTACCTGTTTTATTATCAAACCCTTGGGAGTTACTTCTACGTTTGCTTATTATGCCATGCTATGCTAGTAGACGTGGATTGGGTGAGTGAATTCCATGACGATGTGAGATTGTTATTTAATGGTTTATTTAAGGTGGCAACTTAAACACACATCCGGGTGGATTGAGGCACTGGTTTCTATCGAGACTTGCTGTATTTCTTGGACCGCCACCCAGGGCTCAAAGGGATCATGAGATTATTCAAACTAGAAACTTCCGTGTGCAGCCACAAGCAATTATGGGCTCTGGCATAGTTGATTAAGTTGCGCGAACTCTTACGGGTAGGCTAGATGATGTAGGGGATGTAGGTTGGTACGGTCTACCCACATGTAAGTTGCTAGTACTTCTAAAAGACTATGTCTCGGTCATCCGTTTCTCAAACACCATGTAGTGCGAGAAACCAAACAGAGGCGATCGAGTCTTGTGGGGAAAAGTGTGCAAACCTCTGCAGAGTGTACAAACTAATCATGGTTAGCCGTGTCCCCGGTTATGGACATCCTGAGTATCTAGTACCTGGATATCATGTGAATCTCATCATGTTACTTCTAATTGATATTGTTGGGTTTAATGAGTACTTTTTAATTGGGATTGAGAATGCTGTCAACCATTCTCAATGTTTCACAACCACCATGATAGTTAAATAAATTTATTCCTTTGCAGTAGGGAAAAATTGGCTTTATGCAAAACTCAGAATCAGAGAGCTTTCCACCAGCCATATATGCATGTAGTATAGGCTTATCATTCCATTATTCTCTATGTGTTACATTGCGAGCATATTCCATGTGCTGACCCGTTTCCGGGCTGCAACGTTTCATGTTGCAGACTTTTCAGACGACGAGTAAGGTGCTTAGGTCGTGGTTCTATACTCAGCGATGCCGTTGGAGTTGATGGACTCACTTTTCTTCCAAGCCTTCCGCTGTTATCGTTATTAGATGGCCTTAAGTCATATTTATTTTATTAAGTTCTCTCTTGAGACATTCGATTGTAATAAGTGTGTGATTGCTACTCTGTTATAAATCCTTCGAGTACTATGTGGTGTCAGCATTACTGATCCAGGGATGACACTGAGCACAGAGACTTGACCGTTTGAGGTCGGGTCGCTACAGAGATGGTATCGAGCACCACGCTGATATGAGGACACGACCATTAAGCTAAATCCCTAGATCACTACTCTCTCTTCTCATTTCTAACTCCTCATCTTTTCTACTCTTTTAGGATGACGGAAGCGAGGATAAAGTTCACTCAGCCGGATGAAGATACACCCTTTGGACAACACCTGAAGGAAGTCACTAAGTACCTTAACATCGGATTACCAAGCTTCACCGGACGTACAATTCCACTTTACCCGAAGAAGAGCTGGAAGATTCAAGCTCAAGTTCCGGAAGGGCGTTTGCGCCAATCACGGAGCCATAGTGTGTGTTTTCAATGCACCAACACAGGTTTGGGAAAGAGCATGGCAGCTCACATAACCATGGGGCGCATTGGAGAAGTTTACAAAGAAGACCTCAAGGATACTATCTACCAGATTTGCGGAAGTCGAGATGAACAATGGGAGATAGTTGGCACTAAGAAGGATCGATCCATTGCAGCTTTCATCCAGGAGTTAAACCAGCACATTCGATGTCGGAGAACCGGATGTCTTGCAGACATGATGGAGTTGAAGGCAGCAAAAGCCAAGATTATCGAACTAGAAGGAGGCGAAGGCCACTCGCAAGGACTACATGGAGGAGATTGTAGCTCTAGTGGGACAAAATGGCGATCTTAAGGAGAAGATTGAAGAACTCATGGGAAATTCAGCACCCGGAGGAGAAGATGAAGATAGCACATGTCCAGAGAACTACATCATCATCGACGACACCGATTCCGATCCTAGTGAGGATGATTACGAAGATGAAGCTGGAGCAGATATCATGGAGTCTTCATCGGAGCAATTTTTCTAGTTGACCACCATAACAGTAGTAGGTTACCCCCATGTTATATTAGTTTTAGTTCCAGCACTTTGTAACGATAGATAGACCGTTGTATGTCCTTGTTTGAATTGATTGGAGTGATATTGTGTGATTTGTCTCATGTGCATATGGGTAGTGTTTCTCTCTAGACCTCATTCTATTCTAAATTCTCGTCTTTTCTTTAAACCCCTCAGATGCCTCCGAGACGCGACCCCGGATTTGTTCTCCCGCCAGAGATCACCCAGTTGATTCAGCGTGAATGCCTTGATTCAAACATTGATGCAGAACCAAGGCAACAACAACAACAACAACAACAACAACAACCCACCGCCACCACCACCTGTTGACCATTTGACCCGAATCCGCCGGTGTTTTCCAATAGCACCGAGCCGATTGTTGCAGATGATTGGCTCCATAAGATAGGGAGGGAGTTGACCACTGCAGGATGTATAGATGGAGAAAGGGTGAAGTTTGCTGCACATCACTTGAAGGACCCGCAGCAGACATGGTGGGAGAATTTTACAGCCACTTACCCGAAGAGACAACATCACGTGGGATCGGTTTGAACAAGCTTTCCGTCTGCCCATGTTTCAGCGGGAGCTATGGCCATGAAGAAGCGTGAGTTTCGCAACTTACGCCAAGGAGGACGGATAGTTGGCGATATGTAGACGATTTGATGGCTAGCACGTTATGCCCCGGATAGCGTTGCTACGGACGCACTAAGCGGAGAAGTTTCTAGAAGGACTAAATGATGAGCTGAGCATGCGGTTGATGGTAGCCACCTTCAATAACTACCAGGAGTTAGTAGATCGTGCGCTTATGATTGAAGGAAGCAGCAGATTGAAAATCGCAAGAGGAAGTATGGACGGGGAAGAATAACTCGGAGCTCGTGAAACTTGATTTACCACGAAGGCAGGAGGACAGTTTCAGCATACCCATGGAGGAGGTAGCTCGCACAACCATAATGGCACCAAGAATGGGAACGAGAATGGAGGAAGCAATGGACAGAACCGCACCAACCCGTCAACACCATCCAAGGTAGACCTGAGCCACATAACTTGCTTTAAGTGCCGCAAGACTGGGCATTATGTAAACGAATGTCCAGAAGGCCAGAATGCAAATGGCAATGGAATCTCAGGAAAGAAGCCGAACCCTTTGAACAAAGGACAAGTGAACCACGTTACCGTGGAGGAGGTTGAAGCTCGGCCGGATCACGATAATAGGTAAGTTTTTGGTTAAGTCATTTCTGCGGTTGTTCTTTTTGATCTTGGTGCATCGCATTCATACATATCAAGGGATTTGTGGATAAGTACAAATTACCAACCCAAGCCCTTAGGTCACCCATGCTAGTAACCTCACCGGAGCGAGAATACATGGCTAGTATATGGTGTGATCGACTGCCATTAAGGATTGGACACTATGTTTTTCCCTCGGACCTAAAAATTCTGGAATCCCAAGGATTGGATGTGATATTAGGCATGGATTGGTTATCAAAGTATGGAGAACATAGATTGCGCCAGTAAGTCAATTTTGCTTACCACCCCATAAGGAAGGAGAATCAAGTATGTATCACGGCTTGAGCCGAGGAGAGCACATGTAAATTCCTTATCGGGAGTTGTGCGGGAAGAAGTACCGATGGTAAGGATTTCCGGACGTGTTTAGGAAGAGTTGCGGGCATGCCACGGATAGAGACATTGAGTTTCGATTGAACTCTTGCCGGGCACTAGGCGATATCTAAGAGACCATATAGTATGCCACCAAGATTTGGAGGAAATTAAGAAGCAGATTAAGGAGTTACTGGATAAAGGTTTTATTCGCCCAAGTTCTTCGCCTTGGGGATCACCAGTACTTCTAGTGGAGAAGAAGGATGGATCATTAAGAATGGTTGTTGATTATTGAGGATTGAACGAAGTGACCATTAAGAACAAATACCCATTACCGATGATCAATGACTTGTTTGACTAGTTGCAAGGAGCTAAGGTGTTTTCAAAGATCGATTTGCGATCAGGGTACCATCAGTTGAAGATTCGAGAGCGGGATATACCTAAGGCGGCTTTTACCACAGTGCACGGCTGTATGAGTACACCGTTATGTCATTTGGTGCGACTAACGCACCTACCTATTTTATGAACATGATGAACAAAGCGTTTATGGAGTTTTTGGATAAGTTAAATCGTGGTGTTCATTGATGATATTTTGGTTTACTCGAAGAATGAAGAGGAACATAAGGAGCATTTGCGTTTGGTACTCGAGAAGCTCAGAGAACACCAGTTATATGCCAAGTTCAGCAAGTGTGAGTTTTGATTGAAGGAAGTTGGATTTCTTGGACATGTTATATCCGGAGAAGGCATATCAGAAGACCCCACTAAAGTTGTCACCGTAACAAACTGGGAAGCGCCAACAACAGTTGGAGAGATCCGGAGTTTCCTTGGACTAGCGGGATACTACCGGAGATTCATTGAGAATTTCTCAAGGATTGCGCTATGACAGAATTGTTGAAAAAAGATACCAAGTTCATTTGGACCGAGGAGTGTGAAGCTAGTTTCCAAGAGTTGGAGAAACGTTTGGTTACCTCGCCGATGTTAATTCTGCGGATCGGACCAAGGATTATGAGGTGTATTGCGGCGCTTCACGTCGAGGACTTGGAGCGAAGTGCTTATGCGGGAGGGAGAGTTGTTTCAGTATGCTTCACGACAGCTTAAGCCTCATGAGTTAAATTATGCTACACATGATTTGGAGTTAGCAGCCGTAGTGCATGCGTTGAAAACATGGAGACATTTCCTCATTGGAAATCATTGTGAGGTGTATCTGGATCACAAGAGTTTGAAATACATTTTCACGCAGAAGGAGCTGAATCTCAGGCAAAGGAGATGGTTGGAGCTTATCAAAGATTATGATGTGAGATTGCATTATCACCCGGAAGGCTAACGTTGTAGCAGACGCGTTGAGCCGTAAAGTCACGTCAACACATTGATGACGGAGAAATACCAAAGGAGTTAGCGAGGATCTTGAGAGCTATGTTTGGAAATAGTTCCGAGAGGCTATGTAGCAGCATTGGAGATTGATCAACTTTGATGGACAAAATCGGGAAGCTCAGAAGACTGACAAAGAGATTGCCTCTATAAAGGAGAGAATGAGTGAAGGAAAGGCTAAGGGATTTCGTGAGGATGAGCACGATACCCTATGGTTCGAGGACCGTGTTTATGTGCCCAATGACCCGGAGATCAGGAAGTTGATTTTGCAAGAGGCACATGATTCACCATATTCGATTCACCGAAATACCAAGATGTATTTGGATTTGAAGAATACTTTCGGTGGACCGGAATGAAGAAGGATATTGCGAGTACGTAGCAGTTTGTGATGTATGTCGAGGGTGAAGGCGAGAACATCGAAGCCAGCGAGGATTATTACAGCCATTGCCTATACCGAATGGAAGTGGGATAAACTAGGAATGGATTTCATCACGGATTGCCGGGACTCGTTCGGGCTATGAATCGATTTGGGTTATAGTCGATCGTTTGATGAAGGTAGCTCATTTCATTCGATAAAGACTACCTATAGAAGTGCCAAATTGGCTAAGATATACATGACCAGGATTGTATGCTTGCATGGAGTTCCGAGGAGTATCGTGTCGATATAGAGAACCCGATTTACCTCAAAGTTCTGGAAGTAGTTGCACGAAACTTTGGGAACGGTGGAGTTTAGCACAGCTTTCCATCCAGACATGATGGACAAACCGAGAGAGTCAACCAGATTTTGGAGGATATGCTTAGAGCTTGTGTTTTGGATTATGGATCAAGTTGGGATGACAATTTGCCGTATGCGGAGTTTTCTTACAACAACAGTTACCAAACCAGTCTAAGGATGGCCCCTTTCGAAGCCTTGTACGGAAGGAGGTGCAGGACCCCGTTGTTATGGGATGAAGTTGGAGACCGCTAGTTGTTTGGACCAGATTTGATTAAGGAGTCTGAACAGAAAGTAAAGTTGATTCGCGATAGGCTCAAGGTAGCCCAGTCAAGACAGAAAAGTTATGCGGATTCAAAACGCAAGGAGATGAGAATCTGAAGTCGGAGCGAGTTTATCTTGATATCGCCACTTGAGGAGTTAAGCATTTGATAGTTAAAGGAAAGTTAGCACCTCGATTTGTTGGACCTTATCGTGTTTTGGAACGTATGGGAGAAGTTGCGTACAAGTTGGAATTACCTGAAGGTTTGTCAGGAGTTCATGATGTGTTTCATGTTTCTCAGTTGAAGAAGTGTCACGCAGAGATGGCTGATATACCACTGAGGGATACAGTACCATTGGAAGCAATTTAGTTGAATGATGATTTGACCTACGAGGAGAAACCGGTTAAGATTTTGGAGTATGCCAGAGAGTCACTCATGAGAAGGTCATTAAGTTTTGCAAAGTTCATTGGAGCCACCACCTTGAGGATGAAGCCACACAGGGCGAGAGGAAGATTTGCTTAAAGACCACCCTCACCTATTTTCTAGCCAACCCGAATCTCGAGGGCGAGATTCATCTTAAGGGGGTAGGTTTGTAACATCCCAAATTTTCAATTTGGAATGTTATACATAGAGCATCATTGCATATCATATTTTTCATTGCATTTTAGTTGCATTTTGCTCGATCCTAGAAATTCTACAAAACTCAAGGACCCACGGGGAGAGTTGGGGATTTTCGTTATTTTCATATTTGAGTTTTCTCAAATTTTGAAAATAGGATCGTTGATTTTAATTATTTTATCTTCAATTATTTATATTACAAAAATATGCGAGAGGGAATAAAATGACTTTCCCAAATTAAAGAAATAATGAAGATTTAATAATAAAATCAAATAAGATTTTATTTTGGAGTTTTTCGCCTTTTTATTTGAATTTAGGAAAAATGCGCGTGTTTCAAAATTGCATCTAGGCCCCAAATAAATGTTCATTAAATCCGGCTTGATTTTCGAAACCGGCGAAAATTTATTTCGGGATTTTTGGAGTCCGTTTGGTACTTCTTTTGATTTTTTTTCTGCGCGTAATGTTTTATCAAAAAAAAAACGAACCGCCTTTCGGGCTGTACCCGAGCGGGACTCCGCTCGGCGCGCTAAATAGCGAGCCCGCCGCCACCCGATCCGCCGCCGCGCCGCCGCCGCGGACCAGTAGCGTTCGAGGTTCGCCGCCGCCTCGATTTCCGTGCCAGTTTTATTTTAAAAAAACACCGATCGGTTTTCTTCTGTTTTTTTTCGGTTTATTTTTTTTATTTTTTTATTTTTTATTTTTCCGTTCGAATCTGTTCATCGTTTTTTTCTTTTTCTCGGATTTAATCCGCGGTTTTTCTGATCGCGATTCCAGATCCGATTTTCGTTTTAGTATAACTTTTAGCTCGTTTATCGAATCAGGCGATTCAAGCGCTGGAGTTTAAATCTCAAACCCTCTTTCTGAATAATCTACTTAAACAAGTTTTTGCTTCTGTAAAATTTGACCTAGATCCAGATTAGTAAAACAAAGCTGTTTTCTTCCGCCGTTTGACTTTCGTTGCTTCGTTTGATTTGATTCTTTTTGCAAACCGGAGTTCTTAAGTTGAACTATCTGGTTAGATCTATTTGAGTTTTACCTGTGCATTAGATGAGTACTTATTGTATGCTTATTTGTTTGTCTGCGATAGATTACCCGGAGTGCGCCGCTTGTTACTTCGAGTCTCTAGGTTTCGCGGATCATCAGCAAGGCAAGTAACACTTTGATCATACTCTTCTCATACCCAGTTTTTATGCATTAGATCTATCCTCAAACACTTGCATGAATAGGATCTAATTAAATTGTGGGATGGGAAGTAGATGAGGTAGTACCTATTACCTGTTTTATTATCAAACCCTTGGGAGTTACTTCTACGTTTGCTTATTATGCCATGCTATGCTAGTAGACGTGGATTGGGTGAGTGAATTCCATGACAGATGTTAGATTGTTATTTAATGGTTTATTTAAGGTGGCAACTTAAACACACATCTGGGTGGATTGAGGCACCTGGTTTCTATCGAGACTTGCTGTATTTCTTGGACCGCCACCCAGGGCTCAAAGGGATCATGAGATTATTCAAACTAGAAACTTCCGTGTGCATCCACAAGCAATTATGGGCTCTGGCATAGTTGATTAAGTTGCGCGAACTCTTACGGGTAGGCTAGCTGATGTAGGGGATGTAAGTTGGTACGGTCTACCCACATGTAAGGTGCTAGTACTTCTGAAAGACTATGTCTCGGTCATCCGTTTCTCAAACACCATGTAGTGCGAGAAACCAAACGGAGGCGGTCGAGTCTTGTGGGGAAAAGTGCGCAAACCTCTGCAGAGTGTATAAACTAATCATGGTTAGCCGTGTCCCCGGTTATGGACATCCCGAGTATCTAGTACACGGATATCATGTGAATCTCATCATGTTACTTCTAATTCATATTGTTGGGTTTAATGAGTACTTTTTAATTGGGATTGAGAATGCTGTCAACCATTCTCAATGTTTCTAACCACCATGATAGTTAAATAAATTTATTCCCTTGCAGTAGGGAAAAATTGGATTTATGCAAAACTGTAACCAGAGAGCTTTCCACCAGCCATATATGCATGTAGTATAGGCTTATCATTCCATTATTCTCTATGTGTTACATTGCGGCATATTCCATGTCTTGACCCGTTTCGGGCTGCAACGTTTCATGTTGCGAGACTTTTAGAACGACAGTAAGGTGCTTAGGTCGTGGTTCTATACTCGATGATGCCATTGGAGTTGATGGACTCGCCTTGCTTCCAAGCCTTCCATTGTTATCGTTATTAGATGGCCTTAAGTCATATTTATTTTATTAAGTTCTCTCTTGAGACATTCGATTGTAATAAGTGTGTGATTGCTACTCTGTTATAAATCCTTGAGTCTTGTGTGGTGTCGGCATTCTTGATCCGGGATGACACTTTGAGCACGAGACTTGACCGTTTGAGGTCGGGTCGCTACGGTGGAATTAGGTTTTGGCTCCGTTCGATCGTTTGGGGATCGTAGGTATATATAGGAGGAAGAATACGTTGGTGGGCGTCGGGGGCCCACGAGGTAGGGCGCGCCCGGGGGCGCGCCCTCCACCTCGTGACCGCCTCAGCACTTCTTGGAGTAGGGTCCAAGTCTCTGGATCATGTTCGGTTGGAAAATCACGTTCCCGAAGGTTTCATTCCGTTTGGACTCCGTTTGATATTCCGTTTCTTCGAAACACTGAAATAGGCAAAAAAACAACAATTCTGGGTTGGGCCTCCGGTTAATAGGTTAGTCCCAAAAGTAATATAAAAGTGGAAAATAAAGCCCAATATAGTCCAAAACAGTAGATAAAGTAGCATGGAGCAATCAAAAATTATAGATACGTTGGAGACGTATCATCCCCCTCCTCCATAAGCATCAATCCATGGCTTGCTCGAAACAACGAGTGCCTCCAACATTCAACGGGTCCCAGGGGGAGTTTTGTTTGCAATTATTTTGATTTAGTTTGCATAAAGCATGGGACTGGGCATCCCGGTGACTAGCCATTTTCTCGTGAGTGAGGAGCGGAGTCCACTCCTCTTGAGAATAACCCGCCTAACACGGAAGATAAGGGCAGGCCTAGTTTATATATGAGCTATTCGAGCATGCAAAACAGAATGTTTATTTGAAGGTTTAGAGTTTGGCACATACATATTTACTTGGAACGGCAGGTAGATACCGCATATAGGAAGGTATGGTGGACTCGTATGGAATAACTTTGGAGTTTAAGGGATTGGATGCACAAGCAGTATTCCCGCTTAGTACAAGTGAAGGCTAGCAAAAGGCGGAAGCGACCAACTAGAGAGCGACAACAGTCATGAACATGCATTAAAATTAATAAACATTGAATACAAGCATGAGTAGGATATAATCCACCATGAACATAAATATCATGAAGGCTATGTTGATTTGTTTCAACTACATGTGTGAACATGTGCCAAGTCAAGTCACTTAAATCATTCAAAGGAGGATACCACCCCATCATACCACATCACAACCATTTTAATAGCATGTTGGCACGCAAGGTAAACCATTATAACTCGTAGCTAATCAAGCATGGCACAAGCAACTATGATCTCTAATTGTTGTTGCAAACATGTTTATTCATAACAAGCTGAATCGAGAACGATGAACTCATCATATTTACAAAAACAAAAGAGGTCAAGTTCATAACAGCTTTTCTCGTCTCAGTCAATCCATCATATATCATCATAGTTGCCTTTCACTTGCACGACTGAACGATGTGAATAATAATAAGAGTGCACGTGCATTGGACTAAGCTGGAATCTGCGAGCATTCAATAAACAGGAGAAGACAAGGCAATATGGGCTCTTGGTTAAATCAACAATGATGCATATAAGAGCCACGTCAACAATTTAATTATGGTCTTCTCCTACTGACCACCAAAGAAAAGAAAAGAAATAAAAACTATTTACACGGGAAAGCTCCCAACAAGCAAAAGAAGAACGGGAAATTTTTTGGCTTTTCTTTTTAATTATTACTACTACAGCAGGACAAATAAACTACTACTAATTTTTTTGTTTTTTCTTTAGGTTTAACAGACACACAAGAAGAAAGCAGGAAAAAGAAAATAAACTAGCATGGATATTACAATGAAAGAGTATGAGCACCGACATCTACCAGTGAGTGTGTGTGAACATAAATGTAATGTCGGTGAGAGATACGTACTCCCCCAAGCTTAGGCTTTTGGCCTAAGTTGGTCTATTACCAAGGATAGCCTGGCGGATACCCGTAGGTGTAGCTGGGGTCATACTGCGATGCAGCGGCTATCGCCTCCTGAGTTGCAGCGTGGCGTCGAGCCGCCTCCGCTCTTCTCTTGTACTCATCTGCCTCCTCTCTGGTAATAACATATCTTCCTTTTGTCTGAGAATCAAAGAAGGCAGGAGCAGGAAGAGTAATACGGACAACATGCCGTTTGTTAAAGATTAGTCGATCTTTGGAGAGGTGGTTCGGTCTTCTCAACAAACTGGTGGGAAACCATAGAGTCAAAATCTAAATAAGTAGGGGGTAACTCCATATCACCCTCACGAATGTCTATTTCAAGAAAATTAGCTAAGCGGGTTGCATTAATTCCTCCAAAGAAATCTCCTTATATCTATTATGATGCAACCTACGAGCTACAATGGCTCCCATATGATAAGATTGGTCTCCTAACACAGCACTCGTGAGAATGCTGAGATCAGGGACACACATGTGACATGCATCATCCTTAGCATTTATGCATCTACCTATGAAGAGAGCAAAATAATGTATAGCAGGAAAGTGAATGCTCCCTATAGTGGCTTGCGTTATATCTCTAGATTCCCCCACAGTTATACTAGCAAGAAAGTCTCTAAATTCAGATTTAGGGGGATCCCTGACACTACCCCAAGATGGAAGTTTGCAAGCAAAAGTGAAATCCTCTAAGTCCATGGTGTAAGATTTGTCATAAAGGTCAAACACGACTGAAGGAGAATTACGCGAAGATGAAAATTCAAACATCTTCACAAATGAACTTGTGAGATCATGATACTGGGGGCATTTGTCAGCCTCGAAGTCCACAAGGTCGGCGTTACGCAAATATGCGTTAAATTCTTCTTTGATTCCCGCTTGCTCCATAAAATTTTCCGAAGGCCATTCACAGGGCCTCACAAGAGCATCTCTTGGTGGTTCCTCGTCAGCATCACGCATTGCAAGCCTGGGACCTTGCTTCCTTGAAGAACCACCTTGGAACATCTTCCTAAACATATTGTTTCCTCTGAAAAATTTCTGAAATTTTTAGTAACTTCAAACAAAAGTGAACCAACTTCAATAAAATTCATAGCAACTACTCCTACAAGTGCCTAGAGGATATATCATGCATTAGAACTACTTGGAACCATATAAATTTGACATGCAAGCTCAAGAACATGGTCACCTATGCAGCACAAATTTGCAATGAATAAAGCACTAGAGCAAAAACTAATTGGACCAATGGAGGATTCACATACCAAGGAACAATCTCCCCAAGCAGTTTTGTGAGAGGTGCTTTGAGCAAGGAGATCGAAAATCACAGCAAAAGTGCCTGGAACTCGGGCTTGAGTTGGTTTTTCGGGTTTGTGTGAGGCAGAGGAAGAAGATGGGTGCAGGGATAAGTGGAGGAGGGCCACCATGGGCCCATGAGGCAGGGGGCACGCCTAGGGGGTAGGGCGCGCCCTCCACCCTCGTGGCCAGGTCGCAGCTCCCCCCGCGGTGATTTTTGCACTATAAATCCTCAAATATTCCTGAAAAAATCATATTAAATTGGCATGGCATTCTGAGGACTTTTATTTTCGGGGTATTTTTATATTGCATAGATAAATCAGGAAACAGACAGAAAAATACTATTTTACTTTATTTATACTAAATAACAGAAAAATATAAAGAGGGTACAGAAGGTTGTGCTTCTAGTTTCATCCATCTCATGCTCATCAAAAGGAATCCACTAACAAGGTTGATCAAGTCTTGTTAACAAACTCATTCCGACTAACATGGAACCGGAGAAATTTCGAATAACACTATGTTACCTCAACGGGGATATGGACATCCGCAATAATAATTATATCATATTTCTTCTTGAGAGTAGGGAGAGGAAATTCAAAACCCCCAAATATAATCGATGGAATTTTTCTAATAGAGTTGATACTATGAACTTGAGGTTGTTTCCTCGGAAAGTGTACCGTGTGCTCATTACCATTAAAATGAAAAGTGACATTGCCTTTGTTGCAATCAATAACAGCCCCTGCAGTATTAAGGAAAGGTCTTCCAAGAATAATAGACATACTATCGTCCTCGGGAATATCAAGAATAACAAAGTCCGTTAAAATAGTAACGTTTGCAACCACAACAGCACATCCTCACAAATACCGGCAATTATAGCAGTTGATTTATCAGCCATTTGCAAAGATATTTCAGTAGGTGTCAACTTATTCAAGTCAAGTCTACGATATAAAGAGAGAGGCATAACACTAACACCGGCTCCAAGATCACATAAAGCAGTTTTAACATAATTTCTTTTAATAGAGCAAGGTATAGTTGGAACACCAGGATCTCCAAGTTTCTTAGGTATTCCACCCTTAAAAGTGTAATTAGCAAGCATGGTGGAAATTTCAGCTTCCGGTATCTTTCTTTTAGTTGTAACAATATCTTTCATATATTTGGCATAAGGATTCATTTTGAGCATATCAGTCAATCGCATACGCAAAAAGATGGGTCTAATCATTTTAGCAAAGCGCTTAAAATCCTCATCATCCTTTTTCTTGGATGGTTTCGGAGGAAAAGGCATGGGTTTCTGAACCCACGGTTCCCTTTCTTTACCATGTTTCCTAGCAATGAAGTCTCTTTTATCATAACGTTGATTCTTTGATTGTGGGTTATCAAGATCAATAGCAGGTTCAATTTCTACAGCATTATCATTACTAGGTTGAGCATCATCATGAACATCATCATTGACATTTTCACTAGGTTCATGGTTGTTACCAGATTGTGTTTCAGCATCAGACATAGTGATATCATTTGGATTCTCAGGTGGTTCAGCAATAGGTTCACTATAAGTTTGCAAAGTCCTATCATTTTTATTTTTCTTCCTTTTAGAAGAACTAGGTACATCAATATTTTATCTCTAAGAATCTTGTTCGATTCTCTTAGGGTGGCCTTCAGGATACAAAGGTTCCTGAGTCATTCTACCAGTTCTAGTAGCCACTCTAATAGCATAATCAATTTTCTTACTATTCATTTCATCAAGCACTTCTTTCTGAGCTTTTTCTACTTGAGTGGTAACCATAGAAGCATGTTTGCTAACATGTTTAAGTTCACTTATAATATTAGCCATATAATCACCCAAGCGTTTAATCATATAAGCATCTTGTTTTAATTGTCTACCAAAATAAGCATTGAAGTCGTCTTGCTTAAACATAAAGTTATCAAACTCATCCAAGCACTTACTGGCAATTTTAGTAGGAGGGACTTCAGCTTTATCATATCTGTAGAGAGAATTTACGTTTACTACCCGTGTCGGGTTATCGGGATCAGGAGGTTCTTCAGTGAATAAAGAATTGAGATCATATACTTCTTCAACAGGAGGTAAGTTAAGACCATGTATTTCTTCAATAGGAGGTAAATTCTTAACATCTTCAGCTTTAATACCTTTTTCTTTCATAGATTTCTTTGCCTCTTGCATATCTTTGGTACTGAGAAATAGAACACCTCTCTTCTTCGGAGTTGGTTTAGGAATAGGCTCAGTAATTAGAGCAGGAGCTGGCTCAGGAGGTACCCAATTATTTTCATTTGTCAACATATTATTCAATAAAATTTCAGCTTCATCCGGTGTTCTTTCCACGAAAGAGAACCAGCACAACTATCCGTAATCTCTGGAAGCATCGGTTAGTCCATTATAAAAGATATCAAGTATTTCAGGTTTCTTAAGAGGATGATCGGGCAAAGCATTAAGTAACGAGAAGCCTCCCCAAGCTTGTGGGAGACTCTCTTCTTTAATTTGCACGAAGTTGTATATTTCCCTCAAAGCAGCTTGTTTCTTATGAGCAGGAAATATTTAGCGAGAAGTAATAAATCATATCACAGGGACTACGCACACAACTAGGATCAAGAGAATTAAACCATATCTTAGCATCACCCTTTCATGAGAACAGTAATATTTTGAGTATATATAAGTAGCGCGATCTCTCATCATTAGTAAACAGGGCGGCTATATCATTTAACTTAGTAAGATGTGCCACAATAGTTTCAGATTCATAGCCATAAAAAGGATCAGATTCGACCAAAGTAATTATATCTTGATCAACAGAAAATTCATAATCCTTATCAGGAACACAGATAGGTGAAGTAGCAAAAGCAGGGTCGGGTTTCATTCTGTCTCTAAGAGATTCTTTGTTCCATTTAACTAGCAGCCTCTTAAGTTCATATCTATCTTTACAAGCAAAAATAGCTGCAGAAGATTCCATATCAAAAACATAACCCTCAGGAATAACAGGCATATTTTGATCATCACTTTCATCATCGTATTCAGATTCAATAATTTCTTTCTCTCCAACCCTAGCAATTTGTTCATCAAGAAATTCACCAAGGGGCACAGTAGTATCAAGCATAGAAGTAGTTTCATCATAAGTATCATGCATAACAGAAGTGGCATCATCAATAATATATGACATATCGGAACGAATAGCAGAAGCAGGTTTAGGTGTCGCTAGCTTACTCATAACAGAAGGTGAATCAAGTGCAGAGCTAGATGGCAGTTCCTTACCTCTCCTCGTAGTTGAGGGATAAATATTTGTCTTAGGGTCTCTCAAGTTCTTCATAGTGTCCAGCAGATATAAATCCCAAGTGACTCAAAGAATAGAGCTATGCTCCCCGGCAACGGCACCAGAAAAAGGTCTTGATAACCCACAAGTATAGGGGACCGCAACAGTTTTCGAGGGTAGAGTATTCAACCCAAATTTATTGATTCGACACAAGGGGAGCCAAAGAATATTCTCAAGTATTAGAAGCTGAGTTGTCAATTAAACCACACCTGGAAACTTAGTATCTGCAGCAAAGTGTTTAGTAGCAAAGTAATATGATAGTGGTGGTAACGGTAACAAAAGTAAAGACAGCAAAAGTAATGTTTTGGTATTTTGTAGTGATTGCAACAGTAGCAACGGAAAAGTAAATAGCGAGAACTAGTATATGGAAAGCTCGTGAGGCACCGGATCGTGATGGATAATTATGCGGATGTGGTTAGTCATATAACAGATCATAACATAGGGTGACACAGAACTAGCTCCAATTCATCAATGTAATGTAGGCATGTATTCCGAATATAGTCATACGTGCTTATGGAAAAGAACTTGCATGACATCTTTTATCCTACCCTCCCGTGGCAGCGGTGTCCTAATGGAAACTAAGGGATATTAAGGCCTCCTTTTAATAGAGAACCGGAACAAAGCATTAGCACATAGTGAATACATGAACTCCTCAAACTATGGTCATCACCGGGAGTGGTCCTGATTATTGTCACTTCGGGGTTGCCGGATCATAACACATAGTAGGTGACTATAGACTTGCAAGATAGGATCAAGAACTCACATATATTCATGAAAACATAATAGGTTCAGATCTAAAATCATGGCACTCGGGCCCTATTGACAAGCATTAAGCATAGCAAAGTCATAGCAACATCAATCTCAGAATATAGTGGATACTAGGGATCAAACCCTAACAAAACTAACTCGATTACATGATAAATCTCATCCAACCCATCACCGTCCAGCAAGCCTACAATGGAATTACTCACGCACGGCAGTGAGCATCATGAAATTGGTGATGGAGGATGGTTGATGATGACGACGACGACGAATCCCCCTCTCCGGAGCCCCGAACGGACTCCAGATCAGCCCTCCCAAGAGATTTTAGGGTTTGGCGGCGGCTCTGTATCGTAAAACGTGATGATTTGTTCTCTCTGATTTTTTCTTCCCGAAAGCCAATATATAGAGTTGGAGTTGGCGTCGGAAGGTGTCGAGGGGCCGGCGAGGTGAGGCGCGCCCTAGGGCGGGGTCGCCCCCACCCCGTGGACGGTGTGTGGGCCCCTGGTCTTCATCTTTGCGAGGATTTTTATTATTTTTATAAGACATCCGTGGAGTTTGGTCATTCCGAGAACTTTTGTTTTACGCACATAAAACAACATCATGGCAATTCTCTTTGAAAACAGCGTCGGTCCGGGTTAGTTCCATTCAAATCATACAAGTTAGAGTCCAAAACAAGGGCAAAAGTGTTTGGAAAAGTAGATATGACGGAGACGTATCACACGCCTGGATTACTTTGGTACCTCCATGCTAAACTAATAGCAAGGCACACATCAGGTCTGGTACACAGCATTGCATACATGATAGAACCTATGGCTGAGGCATAGGGAATGAATTTCATTTCCTCTCTATCTTCTGCAGTGGTTGGACATTGAGTGTGACTCAATTTCACACCTTGTAACACAGGCAAGAACCCTTTCTTTGAGTAATCCATTTTGAACTTCTTCAAAACTTTATCAAGGTATGTGCTTTGTGAAAGTCCAATTAAGCGTCTTGATCTATCTCTATAGATCTTGATGCCCAATATATAAGCAGCTTCACCGAGGTCTTTCACTTTGAAAATTCTTATTCAAGTATCCTTTTATGCTATTCAGAATTTAGTATCATTTCGATCAACAATATGTCATCCACATATAATATCGAAAATGCTACTGAGCTCCCACTCACTTTCTTGTAAATATAGGCTTCTCCAAAAGTCTATATAAAACCATATGCTTTGATCACACTATCAAAGCGTATATTCCAACTCCGAGAGGCTTGCACCAGTCCATAAATGGATCGCTGAAGCTTGCACACTTTGTTAGCACCTTTTGGATCGACAAAACCTTCTCGTTGCATCATATACAACTCTTCTTTAAGATATCCATTAAGGAATGCAGTTTTGACATCCATTTGCCAAATTTCATAATCATAAAATGCGGCAATTGCTAACATGATTCGGACAGACTTAAGCCTCCCTGCGGGTGAGAAAGTCTCATCGAAATCAACTCCATGACCTTGTCGAAAACCTTTCGCAACAAGTCGAGCTTTGTAGACAGTAACATTTGTTGGGGAACGTAGTAATTTCAAAAAATTTCCTACGCACACGCAAGACCATGGTGATGGCATTGCAACGAGAGGGGAGAGTGTCCGTCCACGTACCCTCGTGAACCCGAAAGCGAGCGTTATAACAACGCGGTTGATGTAGTCGTGCGTCTTCACGATCCGACCGATCCAAGCACCGAGCGTCGGCACCTCCGAGTTACGCACGTTCAGCTCGATGGCGATCCCGGACTCCGATCCAGCAAAGTGTCGGGATGAGTTCCGTCAACCTGACGGCGTGGTGACGATGATGATGCTCCACCGGCGCGGGCTTCGCCTAAGCTCATGACGATATGACTTCTCCGGCGCAGGCTTCGCCTAAGCTCATGACGATATGACGAAGTGGAATATGGTGGAAGGGGCACCGCACACGGCTAAGGAACGATCCGTAGATCAACTTGTGTGTACTAGGGTGCCCCTGCCCCGTATATAAAGGAGCCAAGGGGAGGGGCGGCCGGCCAAGAGGAGGCGCGCCGGAGTCCTACTCCTCCGGGAGTAGGATTCCCCAATCCTAGTTGGAATAGGATTCACGGAGGGAAAGAGAGAGGGGCGGCCCACCTTTCCTAGTCCTAGTAGGACTAGGGGAAGGGGCCTTGCGCGACCACCTAGGGCTGGCCCTTTCTCCTTTCCACCAAGGCCCACTATGGCCCATATAGTTCCGGGGGTTCGGTAACCTCCGGTACTCCGATAAATTCGGTTTCACTCGGAACATTTCCGATGTCCAAATGTAGGCTTCAATATATCAATCTTTATGTCTCGACCATTTGAGACTCCTCGTCATGTCCGTGATCACATCCGGGACTCGAACTACCTTGGTACATCAATACTTATAAACTCATAATGAATCTGTCATCGAAGCGTTAAGCGTGCGGACCCTACGGGTTCGAGAACTATGTAGACATGACCTAGAACCATTCTCGGTCAATAACCAATAGCGGAACCTGGATGCCCATATTGGTTCCTACATATTCTCTGAAGATCTTTATCGGTCAAACCGCATAACGATATCGTTGTTCCTTTTCTCATCGGTATGTTACTTACCCGAGATTCGATCGTCGGTATCAATACCTAGTTCAATCTCGTTACCGTAAGTCTCTTTACTCGTTCAGTAATACATCATATCACAACTAACTCATTAGTTGCAATGCTTGCAAGACTTATGTGATGTGTATTACCGAGAAGGCCAGAGATACCTCTCCGAGCAATCGGAGTGACAAAACCTAATCTCGATTCATGCCAACTCAACATATACTTTTGGAGACACACAGTAGAGTACCTTTATAATCACCCATTTACGTTGTGGCGTTAGGTAGCACACAAAGTGTTCCTCCGGTAAATGGGAGTTGCATAATCTTATAGTTGCAGGAACTTTGTATAAGTCATGAAGAAAGCATAAGCAACATACTAAACGATCAAGTGCTAAGCTAACGAAATGGGTCATGTCAATCACATCATTCTCCTAATGATGTGATCCCATCAATCAAATGACAACACATGTCTATGGTTAGGAAACATAACCATCTTCGATTAATGAGCTAGTCTAGTAGAGGCATACTAGTGACTATCTGTTTGTCTATGTATTCACACATGTATTATGTTTCCGGTTAATACAATTCTAGCATGAATAATAAACATTTATCATGATATAAGGAAATAAATAATAACTTTATTATTGCCTCTAGGGCATATTTCCTTCAACATTACTGTCAGCGTCAGTCTTCTTCTTGAAGATCCATTTATTCTCTATAGCGTTCCGATCATCGGGCAAGTCAACCAAATTCCACACTTTGTTCTCATACATGGATCCCATCTCAAATTTTCATGGCCTCAAGCCATTTTACGGAATCTGGGCTCATCATCTCTTCCTCATGGTTCGTAGGTTCGTCATGGTCAAGTAACATGACTTCCAGAACAGGATTATCATACCACTCTGGTGCGGATCTTACTCTGGTTGACCTACGAGGTTCAGTAGTAACTTGATCCGAAGTTTCATGATCATCATCATTAGCTTCCTCACTAATTGGTGTAGGAATCACTGGAACTAATTTTTGTGATGGACTACTTTCCAATTCGGGAGAAGGTACAGTTACCTCATCAAGTTCTACTTTCCTCCCACTCACTTCTTTCGAGAGAAACTCCTTCTCTAGAAAGGATTCATTCTTAGAAACGAATGTCCTGCCTTCGGATCTATGATAGAAGGTGCACCCAACAGTTTCCTTTGGGTATCCTATGTAGACACATTTCTCCGATTTGGGTTCGAGCTTATCAGGTTGAAGCTTTTTCACATAAGCATCGCAGCCCCAAACTTTAATAAACGACAACTTGGGTTTTTTGCCAAACCATAGTTCATATGGTGTCGTGTCAACAGATTTAGATGGTGCCCTATTTAACTTGAATGCAGCCATCTCTAAAGCATAACCCCAAAACGACAGTGGTAAATCAGTAAAAGACATCATAGATCGCACCATATCTAATAAAGTGTGGTTACGATGTTCGGACACACCATTACGTTGTGGTGTTCTAGGTGGTGTGAGTTGTCGAACTATTCCACATGTTTTCAAATGAAGACCAAACTCATAACTCAAATATTCACCTCCACGATCAGTTCGTAGAATCTTTATTTTCTTGTTACGATGATTTTCAACTTCACTCTGAAATTCTTTGAACTTCTCAAATGTTTCAGACTTATGTTTCATCAAGTAGATATACCCATACCTGCTCAAATCATCTGTGAAGGTCAGAAAATAACAATACCTGCCGCAAACATCAACGTTCATTGGACTGCATACATCAGTATGTATTATTTCCAATAAGTATGTTGCTCGCTCCATTGTTCCGGAGAATGGAGTCTTAGTCATCCTGCCCATGAGGCATGGTTCGCAAGCATCAGGTGATTCCAAAAGCCCATCAGCATGGTGTTTCTTCATGCGCTTTACACCAATATGACCTAAACGGCAGTGCCACAAATAAGTTGCACTATCATTATTAAACTTCTATCTTTTGGCTTCAATACTATGAATATGTGTATCACTACTATCGAGATTCAATAAAAATAGGCCACTCATCAAGGGTGCATGACCATAAAAGATATTAATCATATAAATAGAACAACCATTATTCTCTGATTTAAATGAATAACCGTCTCGCATCAAACAAAATCCAAATATAATGTTCATGCTTAGTGCTGGCACCAAATAATAATTATTCAGGTCTAAAACTAATCCCGAAGGTAGATGTAGAGTTAGTGTGCCGACCGCGATCACATCGACTTTGGAACCATTTCCCATGCGCATCGTCACCTCGTCCTTAGCCAATCTTTGCTTAATCCGTAGCCCCTGTTTCGAGTTGCAAATATGAGCAACAGGACCAGTATCAAATACCCTGGCGCTACTACGAGCATTTGTAAGGTACACATCAATCACATGTATATCAAATATACCTTACACTTTGCCATCCTTCTTATCAGCCAAATACTTGGGGAAGTTCCGCTTCCAGTGACCAGTCCCTTTGCAGTAGAAGCACTCAATATCAGGCTTAGGTCCAGACTTGGGCTTCTTCACTTGAGCAGCAACTTGCTTGCCGTTCTTCTTGAAGTTCCCCTTCTTCCCTTTGCCCTTCTTCTTGAAACTAGTGGTCTTGTTAACCATCAACACTTGATGCAACTTCTTGATTTCTACCTTCGTAGCCTTTAGCATCGCGGAGAGCTCGGGAATTGTCTTATCCATCCCTTGTATATTATAGTTCATCATGAAGCTTTTGTAGCTTGGTGGCAGTGATTGAAGAACTCTCTCAATGACACTATCATCAGGAAGATTAACTCCCAGTTGAGTCAAATGGTTGTGGTACCCAGACATTATGAGTATATATTCACGAAATGAACTATTCTCCTCCATCTTGCAGCTACAGAACTTACTAGAGACTGCATATCTCTCAATTCGGGCATTTGCTTGAAATATTAACTTCAACTCCTGGAACATCTCATATGCTCCATGATGTTCAAAACGTCGTTGAAGTCCCGATTCTAAGCTGTAAAGCATGGCACACTGAACTATTGAGTAGTCATCAGCTTTGCTCTGCCAGACGTTCATAACGTCCGGTGTTGCTCCTGCAGCGGGTCTTGCACCTAGCGGTGCTTCCAGGACGTAATACTTATGTGCAGCAATGAGGATAATCCTCAAGTTACAAACCCAGTTCGTGTAGTTTCTACCATCATCTTTCAACTTATCTTTCTCTAGGAACGCATTAAAATTCAAAGGAACAGTACTACGTGCCATTTATCTACAACAACATAGACATGCAAAATACTATCAGGTACTAAGTTCATGATAAATTAAAGTTCAATCAATCATATTACTTAAGAACTCCCACTTAGATAGACATCCCTCTAGTCATCTAAATGATCACGTGATCCATATCAACTAAACCATGTCCGATCATCACGTGAGATGGAGTAGTTTTCAATGGTGAACATCACTATGTTGATCATATCTACTATACGATTCACGCTCGACCTTTCGGTCTCAGTGTTCCGAGGCCATATCTGCATATGCTAGGCTCGTCAAGTTTAACCCGTATATTCTGCGTGTGCAAAACTGGCTTGCACCCGTTGTATGTGAACGTAGAGCTTATCACACCCGATCATCACGTGGTGTCTCAGCACGACGAACTGTAGCAACGGTGCATAATCAGGGAGAACACTTATACCTTGAAATTTAGTGAGAGATCATCTTATAATGCTACCGCTGTACTAAGCAATATAAGATGCATAAAGGATAAACATCACATGCAATCAATATAAGTGATATGATATGGCCATCATCATCTTGTGCCTTTGATCTCCATCTCCAAAGCACCGTCATGATCACCATCGTCACCGGCTTGACACCTTGATCTCCATCGTAGCATTGTTGTCATCTCGCCAACTATTGCTTCGACGACTATTGCTACCGCTTAGTGATAAAGTAAAGCAATTGCATGGCAATTGCATTTCATACAATAAAGCGAGAACCATATGGCTCCTGCTAGTTGCCGATAACTGTTACAAAATATGATCATCTCATACAACAGTTTATATATCATCAGGTCTTGACCATATCACATCACAACAAGCCCTGCAAAAACAAGTTAGACGTCCTCTACTTTGTTGTTGCAAGTTTTATGTGGCTGCTACGGGCTTCTAGCAAGAACCGTTCTTACCTACGCATCAAAACCACAATGATTTTTCGTCAAGTGTTCTGTTTTAACCTTCAACAAGGACCGGGCGTAGTCAAACTCGATTCAACTAAAGTTGGAGAAACTGACACCCGCTAGCCACTTGTTTGCGAAGCACGTCGGTAGAACCAGTCTCATGAACGCGGTCATGTAATGTCGGTCCAGGCTGCTTCATCCAACAATACCGCCAAGTCAAAGTAAGACGTTGCTGGTAAGAAGTATGACTATTATCGCCCACAACTCATTGTGTCTACTCATGCATATAACATCTACGCATAGACCTGGCTCTGATAGCACTGTTGGGGAACGCACTATTTCAAAATTTTACCTATGATCACACAAGATTTATCTAGGAGATGCATAGAACCGAGCGGGGAGAGTGTGTCTACGTACCCTCGTAGACCGAAAGCGGAAGCGTTTAGTAACGTGGTTGATGTATTCGAACGTCTTCGCGATCCAACCGATCCAAGTACTGAACGTACGGCACCTCCGCGATCAGTACACGTTCAGCTCGATGACGTCCCTCTAAATCTTGATCTAGTTGAGGCCAAGGGAGAGTTCCGTCAGCACGACGGCGTGGGTACGGTGATGATGAAGTTACCGGCACAGGGCTTCGCCTAAGCACAAAGACGATATGACCGAGGTATGTAACTGTGAAGGGGGGCACTGCACACGGTTAAGAGAAACTTGTGTGTTCTAGGGTGCCCCCTGCCCCCGTATATAAAGGAGGGGATGGGAGGCCGGCCGGCCCTCCTAGGGCGCGCCAGGAGAGGGGAATCCTACTAGGACTCCAAGTCCTAGTAGGTTTCCACCTAAGGAAGAGGGGGAAGAAGGAAGGGAGAGAGGGAAGGGAAGGAAAGGGGGGCACCGCCCCCTTCACCTAGTCCAATTCGGACCCAGGGGGCGGCCAGCCCCTTGTGGCCCTTCCTATCTTCCCACTAAGGCCCATGAAGGCCCATTAGTTTCCCCGGGGGGTTCCGATAACCCTCCGGCACTCCGATAGTTATCCGGTACCCCTCGGAATTCATCCGGTGTCCGAACAACATTGTCCAATATATCAATCTTTATGTCTCGACCATTTTGAGACTCCTCGTCATGTCCGTGATCTCATCCGGGACTCCGAACAAACTTCAGTTATCAAACAACAGAACTAATAATACAAATCATCATCGAACGTTAAGTTTGCGGACCCTACGGGTTCGAGAACTATGTAGACATGATCGAGACACATCTTCGGTCAATAACCAATAGCGGAACCTGGATGCTCATATTGGCTCCTACATATTCTACGAGGATCTTTATCGGTCAAACCGCATAACATCATACGTTGTTCCCTTTGTCATCGGTATGTTACTTGCCCGAGATTCGATCTTCGGTATCATTATACCTAGTTCAATCTCGTTACCAGCAAGTCTCTTTACTCGTTCTGTAATGCATGATCCCGCAACTAACTCATTAGTCACATTGCTTGCAAGGCTTATAGTGATGTGCATTACCGAGAGGGCCCAAAGATACCTCTCCGATACACGTAGTGACAAATCCTAATCTTGATCTATGCCAACTCAACAAACACCATTGGAGACACCTGTAGAGCATCTTTATAATCACCCAGTTACGTTGTGACGTTTGATAGCACACAAGGTGTTCCTCCGGTATTCGGGAGTTGCATAATCTCATAGTTTTAGGAACATGTATAAGTCATGAAGAAAGCAATAGCAGAAAAACTAAACGATCATTGTGCTAAGATAACGGATGGGTCTTGTCCATCACACCATTCTCTAATGATGTGACCCCGTTCATCAAATGACAATACATGTCTATGGCTAGGAAACTTCACCATCTTTGACTAACGAGCTAGTCAAGTAGAGGCATACTAAGGACACTCTGTTTGTCTATGTATCCACACATGTACTAAGTTTCTGGTTAATACAATTCTAGCATGAATAATAAACATTTATCATGATATAAGGAAATATGAATGACAACTTTATTATTGCCTCTAGGGAATATTTCCTTCAGTAAACTACCTGATCAAGGTAGCGTAGAGGAACCATGTCCTAGTGATGTGGAAGGCCTTATTCATGAAATTACCGTAGGAGAAGGTAGAGGAGTGTCGGGAGCGAGAGTGGCTAGTATACATCTTCCTGTTTTACGCTATTACTCATTATTTGCTGGAAGATGTTTAATTGGTCATGGAGAGAGCGGAGGCCTTAGTCCCCCTGACCTCGCCATTTTGCGCCATGCTTTACATAGAGATAGAACTTACAGTTTGGGCGTTATGGTTGCTAAACGGTTGAGTATGAACCGTACAAAGGGTCCTATTTTCGGAGGTATCTTTGCCTCCCGCCTTGCTAAACACTTTGAGATACCCATCAGGCACTATGAAAAAGAGGAGAAATTGCTACCCAGTATATATTTATATTGTGACAGCATGGTAGCACATAAGTTTATTCGCCATGATGAGGAAAAGAGACTCATTTGTAACCTGGTATTTAGCGAGAATACTTTTCAGATTATTCCCTTGCCTGCACCTGTTTTGTTTGATATTCATTCAGGCAGGTACTTCGTTTTACCCATGGACATTCATGCATACTGGGAGGGGACACGATCCCCACCTCCTGAGCCAGAGCCATCACCTGATCCATGCCAGGAGTCTATTTATCAGTGGGATCCACAGGAGCTCGCTAACTAGTGGAACCCCAAGGATCCTCCTCAGTACACCGAAGATGGCTACTTTGATCCCTGGGTGTAGACAAACATAGGCCAAAAGCCTAAGCTTGGGGGAGTATGTATTTCTCACCGACAGTACATTCATGTTCACACACTTGTTCTAGTTGTCGGTGCTCATACTTCTTTTGCTTGTTGGGAGCTTTCCCGTCTAAATAGTTTTTCTCGTTTTTGTTTTACTTTCTTCAGAAAAACAAAAACTCCAAAAATATTTCAGTGTGTTTCTTTGAAATTCTTTTCTTTTCTTTGGGGGTCGAGAGCAGAAGACCACGATGAAAATCCTGAGTGGCTCTCATATGAATTATTGTTGATCTAACAAGAGCCCGTATTACCTTGTCTTCCCCTTTGAATAAATGTTTGCAGATTCCAGCTTAGTCCAATGCACGTGCACTATTATTATTATCCACACCGTTCGGTCGTGCAAGTGAAAGGCAATAATGATGATGTATGATGAAATGATTGAGATGAGGAAAAGCTGGTATAAACTCCACCTATCTTGTTTTTGTAAATATGATTAGTTCATCGTTCCTGATTCAGCCTATTATGAATGAAACATGTTTGCAATGACAATTAGAGATTATAGTGATTCATGCCATGCTTAATTAGCTAAGAGTTTATAATGGTTTACCTTACATGCCAACATGGAAATTAAAATGGTTGTGATGTAGTATGATAGGATGGTATCCTACTTTGAATGATTCGAGTGGCTTGACTTGGCACATGTTCACGCATTTAGTTGAAATAAAATCACCGTAGCCTCCAGGATATTTATGTTCATGGTTATTTATATCCTACTCATGCTTGCATTGAATGTTGGTTAATCTCAATGCATGTTCATGACTGTTGTCGCTCTCTAGTTGGTGGCTTCCTAGTCTTTTTCTAGCCTTCACTTATACTAAGAGGGAATAGTGCATGTGCATCCACTTCCATAAACCCCAAAGTTGTTCCATATGAGTCCATCATACCATCCTATATGCGGTATTTACCTGCCGTTCCAAGTAAATTTGCATGTGCCAAACTCTAAACCTTCAAATAATAATTTGTTTTGTATACTCAAATAGCTCATGTTTTCAACTAGGGCTGTCTATATCTTCCAAGCTAGGTGAGTTATTCTCACGATGAGTGGACTCCGCTCATCATTCACGAGAAAATGGCTGGTAACCGGGATGCCCAGTCCCATGCTCAAAGCAAATCAAATCAAAATAATTGCAAACGAAACTCCCCAAGGATTGTTGTTAGTTGGACGGTACCGGTTGTTTCGGACCAACCGTGGAGTGTGCTTGTTGGTGGTGGGGGAGTATAAACTTTACCATTCTGTTTGGGAACTGCCTATAGTGTATGTAGCATGGAAGATACCGAGATCTTTTGGTTGTTATGTTGACAATGAAAGCATACATCTCAAAATATTATTCAATTTCTGTTTCAAAATTCGAGCTCTGGCACCTCTGCAAATCCCTGCCCCCCTCTGCAAAGGGCCTATCTATTTACTTTTATTGCTGAGTCATCATCCTCTTATAAAAAGCACCAGTTAGAGAGAACCACCGTCATTTGTATGCGTTGTTATTAATTTATATTGAGTATGACTGTGACTGGATCTCTTTTACCATGAATTACAATGTCCAATTAGTCCTTGATCTCCAGGGGTGCTCTGTATTTGTGTTTTGCGGTCTTAGAAAGGGCTAGTGAGATACCATCTTGTTATATTATATCATGATTGTTTTGAGAAAAGTGTTGTCATCCGAGATTTATTATTTTACTTGCTAGTTGATTATGTCATTGATATGAGTAAATGTGAGACCTAAATGTTATTGTGAATATGGTTAGTTCATGATCTTTGCAGAAAATTTGAATGCTGGCTTTACATATTTGCAACAACAAGATCAAACAGAGTTTGTAAAAAAAATTATGACTTTTAGTTTGTCAACTGAATTGCTTGAGGACAAGCAAATGTTCAAGCTTGGGGGAGTTGATACGTCTCCAACGTATCTACTTTTCCAAACTCTTTTGCCCTTGTTTTGGACTCTAACTTGCATGATTTGAATGGAACTAACCCGGATTGACGCTGTTTTCGACAGAATTGCCTTGGTGTTATTTTTGTGTAGAATAAAAAGTTCTCGGAATGACCTGAATTTTCACTGAGATAACTTTTGGAACTAATAAAAAATATTGGCGAAAGAATCAGCAGCAGGGGGCCAACACCCTAGCCACAAGGGTGGGGGCGCGCCCACCCCCTGGGTGCACCCTCTGACCATGTGGGCCCCCTGGACCTCCACCGACCTCAACTCCAACTCCATATATTCACTTTCCGGGAGAAAAATGAGAGAGAAGGATTCATCATGTTTTATGATACGAAGCCGCCGCCAAGCCCTGTTCTTCCTCGAGAGGGCAGATCTGGAGTCTGTTCGGGGCTCCGGAGAGGGGAATCCATCGCCGTAGTCATCATCAACCATCCTCCATCACCAATTTCATGATGCTCATCGCCCTGCTCGAGTAATTACATCGTAGACTTGCTGGACCGTGATGGGTTGGATGAGATTTACCATGTAATCAAGTTAGTTTTGTTAGGGTTTGATCCCTAGTATCCATTATGTTCTAAGATTGATGTTGCTATGACTTTGCTATGCCTAATGCTTGTCAGTAGGGCCCGACTGCCATGATTTCAGATCTGAACCTATTATGTTTTCATGAATATATTTGTCTTCTTGATCTGATATTGCAAGTTATAGTCACCTACTTCGTGTTATGATCCGGCAACCCCGGAGTGACAATAGTCGGGACCACTCCCGGTGATGACTGTAGTTCGAGGACTTCATGTATTCACTAAGTGCTAATGCTTTGGTCCGGTACTCTATTAAAAGGAGGCCTTAATATCCCTTAGTTTCCAATAGGACCCCGCTGCCACGGGAGGGTAGGACAAAAGATGTCATACAAGTTCTTTTCCATAAGCACGTATGACTATATTCGGAATACATATGCCTATATTATATTGATGAACTGGAGCTAGTTCTGTGTCACCCTATGTTATAACCGTTGCATGATGAATGCCATCCGACATAATTATCCATCATGGATCCATTGCCTACGAGCTCGTTTCATATTGATCTTTCCTAAGTTACTATTCCGCTACTACTGTTACAATTGCTACGAAACTACTACTGTTACTTTTGTCACTATTACTGTTACTTCCATACTACTTTGCTACTAAATACTTTGCTGCAGATATTAAGTCTTTTAGGTGTGGTTGAATTGACAACTCAGCTGCTAATACTCAAGAATATTCTTTGGCTCCCCTCTTTTCGAATAAATAAATTTGGGTTGAATACTCTACCCTCGAAAACTTTTGCGGTCCCCTATACTTGTGGGTTATCAGTCCTCATCGACCTCCAGTACACCGGCGGTCATCCCGAAAAAGATCAGAAGGTTACCATTGCCCAGTTGTGCGTGCGCCATCATGTCCTCATCTACCACTACTACATGGCCACAGAGCCTTGCCACTGTTTTGCCAGGTTTGTCAACAACACCGACTACAAGTTTGCTATGGTGGAAACCTACAACGATGTAAAAGCGCTCATGCTTACACGCTTGGCTCGCAAGAACCTTGTTGAAATCCATGACCACTACAGGGTCTGGGGCAACATGAAGAAGGACTCCCTGGTTGAACTCGCATCGGCCATCATCGACCCTTACTACGAAAAGATGAAGCAGGATGCCAACAGAACAAGTCCCATATCCTGGCACGGGGCCTGGATGTGGCAATTGGATCAACCTCACCTCAGGTTCGCAGCCAAGAGCGTGTACACATGCTACGAGATGCATAGGCAGATCGTTGACATGAGGAAGTGCCTCGTTCCCGAAATCAACGAGGTCGGATCGAGCCACAAGCAGAGAAGTAGCGGCAAGCATCACGAGAAGTAGATGATGATCAGATGATCATTTATCCTAGTTAATTATGCATGTAATATACAATTTACTTTGGTGTGTGCAAATGTCATGTGTGTAGTATCCACCTATGTAGTTACATGTTTAATTTGGTTACGCAACCATGTCCTTACAAGTGTGTATGTGTATATATATGTGTGTGTGTGTGTGTGTGTGTGTGTGTGTGTGTGTGTGTGTGTGTGTGTGTTGTTGTTGTTGTTGTTCTATATGTAATTACATCACACAACACACACGTCTTATTAGCAGCAATCGTCTATGTTATTATCGATCTTCGCACACATTACTGATTATAGACTTGTTTGTCGCATATCACACACGTCTTGTTAAGTTGAACCATTTATGTTCTCTTGGCTCAACGCAAACAGTTCATCTGAGTGAACTGTTTGCCCTCTATCGCACACACCTTGATTTGGCTGACCGTTTCTTTTTCGTTGCCTAATCACAAGCAGTTCATCCGAGTGAACTGTGTGTCATATATCGCACACACCTTCATCTGGTTGTCCGTTTCTGTTGTTTCTCCACATCAAAAACAATTTATCCGAGTGAACTGTATGACATATATCGCACACATATTCATCTGGTGCCCGTTTATGTTGTTCTTCCTCATCGCAAATAGTTCATTGAATTGAACTGTATGCACCGCATCACATATGCAACTAAAATCTAAACCAAGTTTGATGTATCCACCATCGCAAACACTTTGCATCTTTTTGACTTTTTTACATCTCCGTTTGCGATTAATGCATCGCACATAGTTTCGTCGAATGGTATCTGATTGTAGTGACGCGCAGCATCCTGCAGTAGTGAAGGGGGTTGTCAATTCCCTTGGTGGTTATTTGCAAGGATCAAATATGATAGTGATAGATAGATAAAACACAAAATTAAAGAACGGTAAATAAATTGCAACAAGGTATTTTTGGATTTTTAATACATAATAAAGTTAGACCCAGGGGCCATAGTTTTCACTAGAGACTTCTCTCTCGAGCAAAAAGCATACGGTGGGTAATAAATTACTGTTGGGCAATTGGTAGAAAAGCACATAGTTATGACGATATTCAAGGCAATGATCATGTATATGGTCATCATGTCTAAGACAAGTAGACCGAGTCCTGCCTGCATCTACTACTATTACTCCACCCATTGACCGTTATCCAGTATACATCTAGAGTATTAAGTTCATAAGGAACGGAGTAAGGCCTTAAGTGTTTCCCCCTTAATGGCAACAATACAAATACATATCATGTCCCCTTATGTCACTAGGATATAGATCACCGCAAGATTGAACCCATTACAAAGCACCTCTCCCATTGCAAGATAAATGAATCTAGTTGGCCAAACCAAACAGATAGATCGGAGAGAAATACAAAGCTATAACAATCATGCATATAAAAATTCAGAAAAGACTCAAATATTTCCCATGAATAATCTGATCATAAACCCGCAATTCATGGGATCCCAATGAACACACCGCAAAAGAAGATTACATCGAATAGATCTCCAAGAACATCAAGGAGAACATAGTATTGAAGATCAAAGAGAGAGAAGAAGCCATCTAGCTACTAGCCGTTGTCCCGTAGGTCTATGGTAAACTACTCACACATCATCAGAAGGGTAGCAAGGTTGATGTAGAAGCCCTCCGTTATCGATTCTCCCTCTGGCGGAGTACCGAAAAAGGCCTCTAGATGGGATCGCGCAAGAACAGAAACTTGTGGAGGTGAAAAATTATTTTGGGTGGCTCTCTGTTGGTATCCCAATTTTAGAGAATTTATAGAGGCTGAATTAGGTCAAACAGAGCCTCGAGGGACCCACAAGGTACTAGGGCGCCCTCATGGCGCGCCCTAGTTGTTGGGGAACGTAGTAATTTCAAAAATTTCCTATGCACACGCAAGATCATGGTGATGCATAGCAACGAGAGGGGAGAGTGTTGCCTTCGTACCCTCGTAGACCGAAAGCAGAAGCGTTAGCACAACACGGTTGATGTAGTCGTACGTCTTCACGATCCGACCAATCAAGTACCGAACGTACGGCACCTCCGAGTTCAACACACGTTCAGCCCGATGACATCCCTCGAACTCCGATCCAGCCGAGTGTAGAGTGAGAGTTTCGTCAGCACGACGGCGTGGTGACGATGATGATGTTCTACCGACGCAGGGCTTCGCCCACTACAAAAAAATACACTTCCGTGATGATACGTGTTTGTCATAGTAGGTCGTGTTTTTTGTCATGCATGTACATCCATGACGATTTTATGACATAATCAAGATAGTCATACCTGTGCTGTCGTAGAAGTGTTCCATGACATTACCAAAATTATCATCACGGAAGTGTCCACTTCCATGATGATAAATCGCGCGTCACGGAAATGCTTTCGTCAAGGGTGACCGACACGTGGCATCCACCGTAACGGAACGCCGTTAAGCTATCGGATCGGGTTTTGGATCCGATAACCCGTTAACAGCCCCGACCAATGGGGATTTTCCGTGTAAAATCATCATTGGTGGAGGAAACTGCGTGTCGGCTCATCGTTGGGACAGATGTCATCCACTCATTGGACGAAGGCGCCTACGATACGTCGACCGTGGCACGCCCAACAGAGGCCCATTCTCGTGAAAAGGCCGGCCCGTTTGACTTGGTCAAAGGTGGCGGGCGGCCCATGGAAAGCCCGTTAACGGCCTCGTTCGCATATAGCCCATTTACAGCTTCGCTAACCCAAGGCCCGTTCGCCCTATCCGAATTAGGCCCGATGGCGTCATCTGGGCCATCAATATGATTCGACCCGTTTTCGCCGGCCCATGTATGGCCCATGGCGTCTTCGGCCCATATGAGGCCCTATGTAACTCTTGGCCTATTAACGGCCCGTGGTGAAACGGCCCGCAATGAATAGTGTATCACTTTACACCCATTAACGGCTGTGGTGGCGGCCCGTAATGAACGATGTATCACTTTATACCCATTAAGGGCCGTTATTCGATTGGGCGTTTCCAGCCCATGTTATCTTCGACCTTCTCGAGCCCATTTATTCTTGGGCTCATTTCTAGCATTCGTTTACTTACGGCCCGTTCTTGTCATTTTACGCTTGTGGGCCAAATTCAGCCGTGGTTCTGATCGGCCCGTTTGTGGTCCGTTAATCGTTGGGCGTTTTCATAGCATCATCAAATCGGCTTATTAACGATGGCCCGTTATGGTCGGCCCATGAGCGGACGATTCCAACTCTAGCCCGTTCTGGCGATAATGCGACTCGTTATTGGCCCATGTTTGGCCAATTGATCATACGGCCCGTATAAGGCCCATTGATGATCTGACCCGTAGAAGGCCCATTGTTTGTACGGCCCGTAGAAGGCCCAATGTTTCTATGGCCCATAGAAGGCCTCTCGTTTCTCTGCCCGTAGAAGGCCCATCGCTTCTACGACCCGTAGGAGGCCCAAAGTCACTACGAGAAATATTAGCCCATGGTTATTATGGCCTAGTTTTAAAGAATAGGTTATTGCAACCACTAGCAAACCGCGGAAAAAGAACTGCACTGACTACAATCAAACAAATAACAAGACAACAAGGAAATAAATAAGCAAGCAACTTATGCTAGGCTATCACGGCTATTACATATTACATCCACTTGGGCATCAAAGTTAGCCTCCGAAGGCAAATATAGGGAACACGGCAGATATAAACGCCACAACAAAACAAGTCCGAAACTGAAACCACTTGAAGAGTTCAAGAAACAATATCCTGGTACCCATAATGTTTGCAAGATGCTTAGAAAGCTTATTAACTTTCTCTTGTTTGGCGCTTAAATCCTCCAGTAACTTCTGTTGCACAAGAAAGTACGATCTGAATTCTGCAGGACTTCTTGATCCTTGACTTCTTGCCGCAGCACAACTGACTGATGCCTTTCAGCTTGTAGCTGAGAGTGAAGAAGCCGAAGTGATTCAGGAAGCGAGTTCGAAGAGATTGTGCCAGCGGTACTGGCCAGTAACTTGAACACTACATCAACGCAAGACTGTGGGGTTTTCTCACTGTCTACAAGATCGTTTTTATCACCTTTCTTGGAGACCAACAGGGTTGTCTCGCTATCTTGAACCTTATCTGCAGTACTTTCTCTACCATTGCATAGTGGGGTGCTCTTCTCCAACATTCTGGTTGCAGACTAAGGCATAGCCTAGTGGTGGGAAGGGGCTGATGCCTTCCCACCCACCCAGGTTCAAGGCATGGTACTTGCAATTTGGGTTTGTTGCACCAATTATACTGTAGGGGGTTCCCTTACAGTCTTTCTCTAAAAAAAAACATTCTGTTTGCATACTACAAGAGAAACAAGCAGGCACATCACAGGTTTAGCTTGTACTATACCAAACTCATTTTGGTAAACCGGTTCAGTAGTAAGGTGGACAGGATAACAGCATGAAACAAACATATATCTATGTACTATGGTCACTGTATTCTCCATATCATTCTAGTTTATGTTCCCTAATCAAGATAGAGACACAGTTCAACTCATATATTTTTAAGATACAACAACATAGACAGAATATAAGTGTGAGAAACTACGCAACATTGGCAGCACTTGTAATGTGCATCACATGAGAACATAACTGTTTATACAATTTAAACTGAAATCAACATAGAGCAAGAAGTTAGAACAGCAATCCAGTTAAAGAAATAGGTTTAAAACATACATTGCGCCATTGGAGTTTCAATTGGATCCTTCAAATTGAAAGTAGTTGGTATGAGTAAATATAGTGATGCAACAACAAAGGAGTATGGACCATAGCTACGAATCGACACGAGAACTGTTGCTCTTCCGCTTTAAACGTGGAGTTTGGGTTAGTGTGGTGGTCTTCGTGCTTTGGGCACTGCAGAGCTTTACAAACTGCTCGTGTGGGGGTACTGTGGTGGACATGGTGCTTTGTCAATGATAAGTGGGTTACTATCCATTGGGGTTGCGGTTAGATGGGTTGTAGCTGGTTCTCCGCCCAGCGGTGTAAGTGTGCAATCTGGAAGAGTCTCGATTATGTGTGGTGGGGCTAGTTTGTGGGCCAGTACAACCATGGTTCTATCTGCATTCACGGGTAGCACTGTCTTTTGTGAAGAACGGGTTTTCGCTCCGTTAGATACTACCATCACCCCCTGCAATTCAAATGGCTGATAAGCAAGAAAATAAATTGAGCGTCTGAGACATTGTATGATAGATGATGTGGTAATTCACATATATGTTGTCTAACCAAACAGACACAGCATGACACAATTTCACATATATGATGCCTAACTAAGCAGGATAGCATGACACGATTTCAGATATATGATGGATAACTTAATAGGATATAATGGCATAATTCAACATATGATGAGTACCTAAACAGGATGACATGACAAAACTATATGATGTCTTTCTAAAATAGGTTGGGATGAAATAATTCACATACATGTTGTCTAAGTATACAGGATGGCATGATATAATTGACAAAATTGATTCATATACTAAGCATTGGCACTCACATGTATGATCTCTAAACTAAGCGGTAGAATTCAATATTGTGCATATGATGTCTAAACTAAGCAATGCAAGACACCATATGCATCATATGAAAATATAAACATTGCAACTTAGAGCATACACCTCGGGTGGGATATAGGACTGGTCATCTCTCTGAATCCTCCTCCGAGGAGCTCCTGTAACCATCGAGATATATGCTTCAACAGTACCATTGCTCGCTCAAAGACCTTGTTTTCCTCCAGATTTTTCCATAACCGGCTCAAATGGCTGATACACATGAAGAGTAGTTCAATATACACAGATTGTCGACGGATGGAATACGTAATGAAAAAAGATGGCATGAGATAATTCACATATATGATGCACGGCTCCATGGCGGTGCATAATTCACATATATGATAACTGGCTGAAAAACATGGCATTGCATAATTCACATATCTAATATAGAAAGCAAATAGGAGGCATTCACACAAAGCATGTCTAATCTAAGCGGATGGCATGGCAATGCAAGACACCATATGCATGATATGAGCAATATAACCCAGCCAAGTTAGAGCATGCACTTGGGGATCGTTGGTCATCTCTCTGAATCCTCCTCTGAGGAGCTATCTGTAACCAGCAAGAAATCTGCATCGATGGGTAGCACTGACTGCTCAGAAGACCTTGTTTTCACTCCAGATTTTCCCATGACCGACTCAAATGGCTGATGCATAGGAAGCGTAGATGAATGTATAAACATTGTTGACAAATGGAATACGTTATGGAAAAAATATGGCATGATACAATTCACATATACGATGACTGGCTAAACAGGATGGAATTGCATGATTCACGTATATGATGCCTGGCTAAATAAGATGGCATTGCATAATTCCCATATACTCCCTCCGTTCCTAAATATTTGTCTTTTTAGATATTTCAAGTGGACTGCCACATACGGATGTATATATACATATTTTAGAGTGTAGATTCACTCATTTTGTTCCGTATGTAGTCACTTGTTGAAATCCCTAAAAAGACAAATATTTAGGAATAATGAAGTATGATATAGAAACCAAACAGTGGCATTCACACAAAGAAAATCTAGACTAAGCTGATGACATATAAGATGTATAATGTAAGCAATGCAAGGCGCCATATGCATGATATGACCAACATCAGCATGGCAGGTTAGAGCAAACACCTCAGGTGGTAAACAGGCGTGCTCGGCTCCATCTGAATCTCCATCTGAACAGTTATCTTCCTCTGGAATACAATCTGGAAATGCAGGAGAGGGGGGCACTTCGCCCACCATGGAGCAGCGTCTGCATGACATTATACTTTCACGCATAGCGGTCTTCTCTTTTCTCTACATTTTCGATGCGATTGTGTACAATATCGACATACATAATAAAAAATAGTTAGATTTTGTAAGGCCTAAGGGGTGCATGCAAAAATCAAGACTGATGGTAGCAAGCAGTGGATGGATCCAAAACTAATGATAGCGGTAGATTATAGCTTGACTTAAAAGATAGACAATGGATCATCTATTGTTTGTTGCCCACCCAACATGAAGCACATAGAAGACCCGGATGAACCAGATAGTAGACAAATACTATTAGTTCTTTGGCTCGATATGAGACCCATGGGCAATTCAAAACTTAAGATTGAGCGATAAAGTAGCGGTAATAATAACCGATGTATAACGTAAGCAAACACGAAAGATGCGACCTCTCTTCCGGACTGTGTAGTCATCGGGTTCATCTGCTCGATCGATGATGGTAATGCAGTTAGGCGTGGCTGCCGCAACGGGAAGATGATCGAGGTGGAGAAAGAAAGTCATGAGGGGAGATCTACTGCTGCGATGAGCACGCTTCGTCGATGGTGCACCTTGGGTGGGGTGGATGATGATGCGGCAGAGCAGGACATAACACACGAGTTTTGTTTGGCGCCAATCTGAAAATGAAGTAAATCTGTAAGGGCTCCTTAGAATTGGAGGATTCTATAGGCGCAGGGACAGGAAAAACACAGAATAGGATATGAATGCACGTGCAAAGCAGAGCATTTGGAAACATAGGATTTCAGTCAACTTTGGTGTTTGGCTCACATGAATTGGAAGAACAGAGGAATGGAGAAACAAAGTGATGCGACGAGTGTACAACCTCTTTGGCATAGCCTTGTGGACCTCAGCATCATTGGGTTGGACGAGGAGGATGGTGATGATGCTGGTGTGACTGTCGGACGCGGGGAAGAAGATCCGAGGCCTCTGGAAACGGCGCCGAGGGTACTGCTCCACTGTGATGGACAGTTTCGTCGTTGGACCAGCTCCGCTAAGGTGTACGATGATGAGGCTGAAGCATGACAAGACAGACAACGTTAATCTGAAGTGGGACCCTAATTTCATCTGCAATAGATGATGTAAAATACATCACCAAAAAGTGCTAGATGTAAAACGCATCAGCCGCGCTACGGCCGCTCCGACATGTGCTGTAAGTACTGTTCACTCTGAACTTAACTGAAGAAAACGAACTTCACAGTCGAAACTGAATTTTTACTGTCGAAACTGATTGAACTAGTAACAGAGCATTGCAATAGATGTTTAGGGCGTTCGAGCACTAGTAGCGAGAAGCGATGATCTAAATCAGCGAGACGCCGAGCAGCGAACGCACTAGCGAGAGCAAGTCATGCGATAGCACCGCAAGCGAGTGCTAAAGCAGCAACTCATGTAGCTGCGAAGGTCATGCAGCAGCAGCAGCAAGCAGCGCAAGCGAAGCAAGAGCGAGCAGCAAGACGAGCGAAGCGGTCGCAGGCAGCGCAAGCGACCGACAAGAAACGAGCGAGCGCAGCGAAGCGCGAAGCGAAGCAGCTGCAGCTAGTGCCGTTGTGGAAGTCACCACCGAGGAAGCAACGACATGGGGGAGAGACACCGTGGATGATGTGGCCGGCGACGGCGCCGTCGATGGAGACGCCATGTCTTCTCGGTATCGAGCACCGGCAGCCCGTGAGATCGAATCAAAGATAAAATTCAGCGGTGAGTGCAGAACCTCCTTGGTGGCGCCGAGTTGGCCTCAGCTTCATCGGAGGAATTGGTGAGGGTGTTGTGGTTCCGGTGGGGCAGGTCAAGACGGTGTTGTGGGGATTGAGGTGCGCGATAGATGAGGCGAACATCGGGGTAGCTCCTTGGAGGTGGACGACGGGGCAGCTGATCCGGCGGGACGACGAGATCGACAACGGATCCTCATCCGGTGCGGTGGATGAGGGACGGCGAGCTGTTGCGGTGGACGACGTAGTCGGGGAAGAGTCTTCGGCTGGGCAGCGGTCGGGAGGCCGACGGAGGAGCGTGGGGTTTCGCGGGTTTTGGCGGCCTCAGTGTATGAATGGGGGCGAAGGGGAGGGAAGCCAAGCTTAGGGGCGCTTGTCCGAAATGTAGGGTAAGTTACAGTGTACCCCACCAGTTTTGACACATGACGTGGAGCTTCATTTCGGTGAGGGTAGAAGGGGATTTTGCGTGTTTGGGCTGCGGGAGCGATTTCAGATGAGGAGGGAGTTCTCGCGCGCGTCCAAATTTCGGGATAACAAGGCGCGGCATGGGTTGAAGAAGCGGGAGTTTCAAAGCAGGTGAGACAAAAGATACTCGAGCTTGAAAATTTCGGGATAACAAGGTGTGGATTCCTTGTTCGGCAGAACAAACTTAACGTGTAAAAAAACAATTCATACAAGACACAAGAGAGTCGTGTCCCCTTTTACTATATTGCTATAGATGCCATTGTAAAAACTACAAGAAAAATGTAAAAAAAATCGGGAGAACAAGATTACCCTGCACAGTACCAAATCGATTCGCACTTCCCACAACAACAACAAAAAACAAATCAACTCCCACCAACGAAAGAGTAATGTCCCTTTTTATATGATTACAGATGCCATGATCTCGAATTTCAATTTTTGAATCCACGTTATGTTCAATTCGAATATATCATTAGGTGACCTTGCGGTTTATAATTGATGTAGTCGTACATTTTGATCTTCCATCATATATGAACATTTTACTCCACCATGTGAACATATATATTGTCGTCTACCATTTGGACTAAATTTGAATCAATTTTTCTTATTTGAATACGATTGTTGTCAAGTTATACAATAATTTAAATATTATCTTGATAACAAAAGACATGCATATAGCAGTAATCATATTTCACTATGAACTACATGTACCATCGCTCTCAATTCAAATATTTGTATCCATTTTATGTTGAATTCAAATGATAGTACATTATTGGTCTAGGTAGCGAGATGTTAGGGATAATCTAAACCCTGTTTTCATACGTATAATTTTTGGCTGAATTGGGACAAGTTTTGGTATAAGCCTCTTGCAAAACCGGAGATTCTCTCAACAAGCCTCGTGGTTCCAAGAGGAGCGTGTCACCTTTTGTGTCTTGAACGATATCGCTGCCTCCCCTCATTTTATTCTGAGGCAACATAGAACTATATGAGTGCCCTGTTAAATTTTGGAATTATTTCGGGTTCATTTGGCCTTTTATACATTAATTGAGTTTCTGGACTTTTAATGTGCATAATCTAAATATGAATTGCATGCACATGCTCCGATGCACCAAAGTAGGTTGAAAAATCACATGTGTGTCCTTGGTTGAATTTCTAGGTCCCATGGAAGAAATGAGAATGAAATTCAAACATCTGGGCTTCATGACTCTGCCGAGAACATCGAGAAACTTATATTTTAAATTCATGTAAATCCAAAACTCAGCTGGAAATCATGAAACTTGGCATGGTGTCAGGTCATGGCACTAACATGTTGTGGTAAAAAATTGGGCCGATTTGGAAGCTCGTGGTTCTAAGAGGAACGTGCCACCTTTGAGTGTGAAACAATATCGCTGCCCCCCCTTGAGTTTCTTAACAAAGGCAACATAGAACTACATTAGTGCCTGTTAAATTTTGGAATTATTCCGGGTTCGTTTGTCGTTTTTATACATTAATTGAGTTTCTAGTCATTTAATGTGCATAAGTCAAATTTGAACTACAAGCACATGCTCTCGTGCACCAAAGTTGGTTGAAAAATCACATTTGTGTACTCGGGTGAATTTCTAGGTCCCATGCAAGAAATGAGAATAAAATTAAAACATCTGGGCATCGTGGCTCGGCCGAGAACATTGAGAAACTTGGTCTTAAAATTCTTGTAAATCCAAAACACGTCTTAAAATCATGAAACTTGGCATGGATGTCATGTCATGGTACTACCATGTTGTGGTAAAAAAATGGCCGAATAGGAACAAATTTTGGTATTAGCTTCTTGCAACCCGAAGCTTCTCTCAAGAAGGCTTGTGGTTCTGAGAGGGAACGTGCCACCTTTGAGTGCGAAACGATATACGTTGTCCCCCTTGAGTTTATTTAGAAAGGCAACATAGAACTACATGAGTGCCCTGTTAAATTTTGGAATTATTCCGGCTTCGTTTGGCCTTATTTACACATTAATTGAGTTTTTGGTTCTTTAATGTGCATAATTCAAATTGGAACGACAAGAACATGCTCCCGTGCACCAAAGTTGGTTCAAAAATCACATTTGTGTCCTTGGGAGTAGGTCCCATGCAAAAAATGAGAATAAGATTCAAACATCTGGGCATCGTGGCTCGGTCGAGAACATTGAGAAACTTGGTTTTAAAATCATGAAACTTGGCATGGTGCCCTGTCATGGTAGTACCATGCCGTGGTAAAAAAATTGGCTGAATAGGAACAAATTTTGGTATAAGCTTCTTGCAAATCGGTGCTTCTCTCAAGAAGGCTCGTGGTTCTGGGAGGGAACGTGTCACCTTTGTGTGCATAATTCAAATTTGAAATACAAGCACATGTTCCAGTGCACCAAAGTTGGTTGAAAAATCACATGTGTGTCCTCGGGTAAATTTCTAGGTTCCATGCAAGAAATGGGAATGAAATTCAAAATTCAGGCGTCGTGGCTGGGTTGGAAACATTGAGAAACTTAGTTTTTAATTCCTGTAAATCCAAAACACGCATGAAAATAATGAAACTTGGCTTGGTGCCATGACATGGCACCAACATCTTAATAGTAAATTTGCAGTCCGATTTGCGGCGCACACATTAACAATCAACAAAGTCATTTTGGAACAAGTGCTGTCACGTTACAATCGGAAACACAAGTATTATTGAAACCGTGGGCGTTCTACTTACTAGTACCATTTACGTGCATACACGTCCCCATTTTTATTAGCTAGGAGGCGTGCGGGGTAGCTATTTGAGTCTGAGAGCGTCGATCAGACCCTATGGCGTGCTTATCGGGAGGAGAGCCCTTTGACCTCCATCTGCGTCCACCTCTCTCCCAAGGTCTCCATTAATGGCGCCCGAGCCTCTGTTTAATGGCGTGGCTATGTCTCACTCGATTGAGATTTAAGAGAGAAAAAAGAAAATCTGAAAGCACTGATCTTGATGTAAGATCCGACGGACCTATATAGCATCTACTGCGACTTATAGCAAGTCTGATGAATATATAAGGACGATTAATTTTTTTATATCAAATAAGGGCTTGCCCCTTCCGATTTTCATTACTGAAAACCACCACAATTCACAAGAAGTTCAGCACAACTCCAGCCTAACACGAAGGAGTAAAAGCTACCAGATTGAAATCGCAACATCCCAAGAGGCCAACAAAGGCCAAACATCCGCGCTAGAACCCGACATTTCACAACCGACGACACAATCCACATCCTAAACCGATTATTACATCAAAAGAAACCAGGAAACTGAAGGAAGCCCAGCAGCAACTAGAAGAACAACAACGCCAGGGTCGCCACAGCAAGAGTTTTCTTCATTCCAGCCTCGCAACATTGATCTTCCACAGAAAGATAAGGACGATTAATTGTCTTACATAATTAGAAAGATAATTTAAAAAGCCACATGCGGCTCGCCCGAAATAAACAAGGGCAAAAGAAGAAGGAAGACAAGGATCGGCTCGCTGATCTCTACTTTCTTGATGCGTTCTTTGCAGGCAGCGGGAACTAGTCTCCGCGGCGGCGATGAGCTCTTCGTGTCCTCAAGACCTTGCTTGAGAACATCCACAGATTCCTCCACCAGCCTTTGGCGCTCGTTGCGGAGCATGTCATTCTCGTCCATAAGTTTCTTGACGATGGCGCCATTCCTCTTCAACAAGGCCTGGTCTCCTCCTGCTTATGCGCACTTGGACGATCTTCTCCCTCGGCGGTCGCGCTCGGCCGAGCCTCTCATTGCCCTCCCTTAGTTGCCGGATGACGCCGGTAGCCTGTTCAAACGAGGCTTTCACATTGTCCTGCAACCTCGCCCAGCCGGAGATCTGATCCATCTGGCTAAGGACAATCGCATGCATGCTCCTGCAACAGTCGTCGCCTGCCCGCGAGAAGTTTTCCCAGGCCGCTGCGGCGCGGCGAGACATCTCTGCTCCATTCGTGGCGCGGCGGGACATCTCTACTACTTCCGCGGCACGGCCGGACCGGTCTGCTACATCGACGGTGCGGCGGGACCTCTGTGTTGCTACTTCCGCGCGGCGGGACATGTCGGCTGCTCTCGCAGCGAGGCGGGACATCTCTCGTGCTTCCGCTTCCATGCTCACCTCTCGCTGGTGGCAATCTCTCGACCCAGAACCCACGCTGGTCATGGCGGGGCGCAAGGGAAGGATGCTGAATGACTTGTTTGTTTTTGTGGATGAGGAATTGAGGAGGAATGTGCAGTCATCTTGGCATACTAGTATTTATAACCGAGTACTAATACGCTCCTAAGTGGGAATCCGTTTAGGTTGTGATCGGTGTGAACAGGTTTGGAATTCAATATAGCGTGGTACTAATACACTCCTAAGTGGGAAACCGTTTAGGTTGTGATCGGTGTGAACAGGATTGCAATTCAATATAGCGTGGAGTAATTTGGAATGTGATGAGACGCAAGCTCAAAATTTATTAGCGGTTCTACTTTGAAGTGTGGCACTATTCCCGGATGGAGTACTTCTTTTCTACTCCTCCTTTCCGGTTTTATAGGGCTTATCTCAAAATTTTGTTTTCCATTTTATAAGACTCAATTTGGTTGTTCCCCAACACATGTTCAGATTCAAGGTGCATTAAATCATTGCATGCAAGTATTAAGAGAAAATTGACCAATGCATGTACTATATGCATGCATGCATTACAATTAATGCATTGATAAACATAATTTTTGAGAAAAACAAGAGCATTAATTAGGTGCTTTTGCAAACTACAAAAATATTCCACCACTCACCATCTTGGTTGGTGAGATTTTTAATTAAGCCCTATAAACCGGAAAGGAGAATCTGCTGTGTGCGTGCAATAACGCACCATCGTATACATATCTTACGGTTAATGGGGCGTTAAGCGAGAATAGCAGCGTGGCGAGCTCTAGGCCAGTCCTTTTTTCAGACGCATTAAACCTATCTCTCGGGACTTCTCGCACGCACCATCGTGCCACCCACAAAAACTTGTACTCTGAGTTTAGTAGTACGTTATCTGAGGAAGAGAAAGGTGCACGCACGCCTTTTCGTCCTCTCACACAGCGTCTGTTTTTTCTCAAAAGGAGGATGATGACCCCGGCCTCTGCATCAGGAGTCACACGCATCTGTAGCTACTGGTTGTAGTGTTCTCAACCATCCGATTGGCTCTATCATAGATGTACCTATATACTAAAACATGTCTAGATACATCTATATTTTGACAAATGGAAGGCATGTATTGTGGAACGGAGGGAGTGCTTGTCATCAAAATGGATAAAAAGGGACGTATCTAGAACTAAAATACGTGTACATACATCTCCTTTTATCCATTTTGATGAAAAGTAGTACTTCTTACCCAAAGGAACTTTATATCCAACATACACAAAATATCCGTTCATTGTTGGAATTCTTGATCGATGTCGAAGTAATTGCTGCATCGCCACCAAAACCCACCATTTCTTAAGCTAAAGTAGACCAAGGTAATCCCTATATTAGCATATTACTAAGATAAACAGAAGGCACTGTCAAAACATTTAGGACGTGAGCTTGTCAATCTGAATGTGGAGGGACACAAGCTTAGCCTCGGCCAGCAGCTTGGGCGGAACTGTCAAGAAGGTCAGCTCCTGCACATCAACGTCGCTGGGATCCTTGCTGCTTGTCACCTCCATTTCCACCTTGACAGCGTCGGTCGTGCCTTTGGGCTCCCCCGGCGGGCTGTTTGCCCACAGATTGGCCAAGTAGTGCGGCAGTGGGGATGCCCCTGATCTAATGCAGACGACCGACACGGCGATAGGCGCGCCGATGTCGAGCACGCCGCCGACCAAGAAAAATGCGCGGCGGTCCTCCTCCGCGAACAGCAAGAGCCGTGGCTCCGGCAGTGGCACTTGCAGCTGGAGCACCTTGCCGTCTTGTATCCTGTGCGGGCATGGGATGCGCGGTGCTGATGTGGTGGTAGAGCGCCGTGGCGGGCCTTCGTAGCCGAGCAGACGCAGGGCATTTGCGGCGCGGCGAACACTGCGCTCGGTGATCGGTGAGTTTGTGGTAAGTGACGTAGAGCCCACAGCCTTCGTGCGGGCACTCCACCCTCACCGACGAAAGGACGGAATCCACCGCCATGTTCCGCAAGTCGAAGCCACTGCCGCGCTTCGCCGCAGCCTTGCCGCTGGTTCCCGGGCGCTCGGCGCGATCTGCGCGAGGCAGTGCCCTCCCTTGCACTTCAGAAATCAATCGAACAACACATCAATCAAGAAACCTGCACCTTGCTCAATCAGCTGAGCAGACGAGGTGTATTCAACCTCATACACCGGAGGCATCAAGGGGCGGAGGCACAAGGGGCGGTGGAGCACGGTGAGGTCCATCGAGACCTTAGAGAGCTCCATCGTCGGGTCTGTTCTGTTAGGTCTGCATGATCTCGCCCTCCTCGTGCACAACCATCTCTCGACTTGGGCCGGGGTATTACAAAGCTTTACCGTCACATATTTTATACTCCCTCCGTTCCTAAATGTAAGTCTTTATAGAGATTTCACTAGGTGGACTACATATGGAGCAAAATGAATGAATCCACACTTCAAATGCATATAAATACATCCATATGTAATTCATAATGGAATCCTACAAAGACTTATAATTTAGGAGCGGAGGAGTACTACTTCAAGGTGCATTAAATCAACACATGCAAGTATCAAAAGAAGAGTCACGGCATGCATGCATGCGTTGTAATTAATGCATCGGTAAATGCAAATTATTGAAATATATCGAGTGCGGTGCTTTGATGTGTCGCGTCAACTCGTACATCAACGAAGTTTGATTATCCTCTCCCTTGCGGACTTAATCGCACCTGCCTTTGGCTGTATGACAGTTGGCCACACACTGTCGGGCCCACTGTCATACACGCAAAGGCAGGGCGTCCCTCCTAGCCCATGAGTGTGGTGGCTGGCAAGACTAGGAGAAGCTTTCGCTACACGCTCTCCCTCCCGCACACGGTGGACATGCAGCAGTTCAATCGGTGTCAGATGGCCAGAAGCGTACTATAGTACTCCTCCAGTGCAGTAGTACACCATCATTGTTCGACTTCCCGAAGAGGCGAAGAGCCAAGCGTAGCCCGGACGCTCGTGTGGCAGTTTCATGTGTAGATTAGTCTAGGATAGCGTGTACCGTGCCTGTAAGCTTAAAATCATTGGGGTCGGCTCCATGCTATGTGGCCGTCTTGAAGTTTTTTTTAAAATTAAAATAGTCTTCTAGCCCTAACTGTCACCCTGGTGATTGTAGTTTGCACGCTCATCTGGTCAAGACAGGAATGTATATTATAATTTGTTTTTTTTCAAAAAGGAGGTATTCCCCGGCCTTTGCATTAGAACGATGCATATGGCCGCATATATTTTAATTTGTGGTGGGTAAATGTTAGAGGTTGCAGCAAATATATTGTACACTGCGGGTCTTTTTAGCCAAGTTTAGAGGCAAGCATGTGGGGCCAGTGCTATGATGTGTCGCGTCAACTCGTACATCGAGGAGAAGCTTGATTTTACTACACGCCTTCGCCCTCGCCCATGCGCGCGGTTGCTCGCAAATGAGGACAGGCTTTTGCTTAGTAGTACTTCTACAACAAGCTATCCGTCCCGCTCATGGTGGACGGACATACAGCAGTGGATTCGACACTGTAGCAGTAGTAGTAGTGACATCATTGTTAAATCTTCTCGAAGAAGCGAAGAGCCAGCGCAAACCGAATGTTGCGATTCTGCGAACATTGAGCACGATATAGCCGAGCTCTTGCATGAGACAAAATTGCTATGTGAGCCCACTATTGTACTAGTACATACAACTACTTGCTAGTATAGCCACAGTAAACTAGAAAGGAGTATTTGCCCTTCTAGAGATTTCTACAAGTGACTAGACTACACGAGGCAGTACATATGGAGCAAAATGAGTGAATCTGCACCGTAAATAAATATGTACTAGTTCTATCGTTTTCCTCTCCGAGGTGCATAATATTGAGTATCTTGACTAGTCTCTTTTGACACGCATTTACGTTTTTTGACCTGATGCAGACATAGCGCTCATATACACGCATACACTCACCCCTATGAATGCACACACGCACGGCACTATCATCTTGAAATTTATGAAGTCACCATAGGCACCTCGTCGTCGGCGGGTCCATAGGTGCTTGAATGCCAAGGAGGAAGAGGGTAGCGGTTCCGAGGCGTTGAGCGGTCAATGATGCATCCTCAATTACATGCGAGAGGAATTAATTGGAGAAGCATAATAGAGCCAACACGATGTGAATACAACGAGTTTGGACTCTCATATAATAAAGCGCCCACCACTCCAATCCATCTACTCCCAAGTCTCTGCGCAACACTGCTCACTCCAATCCAAGACCAAGTGACCGAAGCCACAAGCACCTATGGAGGTGATGGACGCGAGCGGCAGTCGGCTGTGCCAAATCATCCAAGGCGCTGGCCTGCGGCCCCGTACCGTGCAACGTTTCCAGACGGTGTTGGTGACCACAGGCATCGTAGTCCTCGCCGACGCCGGCTTCGCCTCTTGCATGGACGACATGATGGTCAACTCCATCCGCAAGTTCACCGCCGTCAAGAAGCGCGCGGACGACCTTGCCGTACTGCTCCAACCCGCGTGCCCAGGCTCCTCATTGCCTGCCACCCTCATCGGCCTACATGGCGACGAACTCTTTCAAGCCCTGGTGGCCCTGCAGGTGCCGTGGGTCGCGACGAAGAATGTGCACCTCGAGGCGCGCTGCGCCGCAGCGCTCTCGCCATGCAAAAACCGTCGACCTGCACATCCACGTCTCTGAGGAAATCGTCTACATAGGCCACTACAAGGCAGCGAGGACAGAAAGATGTTGGCCTTCTTCCAGTGGCTGGAATCTTTGGGCGCCATTGTTGAAGCACGTCGACACAGCCACAAAGCCGCTGCTACTTAGGCGCCGTTCGGTGGGCGGCGCCACTGAGTCGAGGAGGTGGGCGTCGTCGATGGATGCATATCTTCTTCTTGCCTCCTGTAACCAACCTTTGCATCGCCTCATGGCCTTAATGTTTTATTAGTATAGTACTCCCTCCGTTCCCAAATATAAGTCTTTCTAAAGATTCCAGCAAGTGACTACTACATACGGAGCAAAATGGTGAATCTACACTCTAAACTATGTCTACATACATCGTATGTTGTATTCCATTGAACTAGTATCTAAAAAGGCTTATATTTATGAGCGGAGGGAGTATATGGCATTTTATTCGATCGTAACGTTTTCACTTTGTGAGCTAGGGCATGATTGAGCAAACCCACCCGCCCACCCAAGGCGTCGGCGGTTTAGAATTAGAAGAGAAAGCGAGGAGGAGAGCTAGCATGTAGCAGACGTTGTTGTCGAGATGGGACTCGTGTTTATAGAATAGAATCTTGAGCACTCGTGCCTCTTTTTTTGGAAAAATTAGTCGTATATCTAGTACTACCACTAGTTGGGTGCGTGCGACCTATAGCTATCATCACTTTAGGTCTCCTTTTGAACCTTGCTCGCTTCACAGTACATATTTTTTCACGCATTTGTCCTCCTATATGTACTCTAGGCTATTTCCACGTGCTCCCATTCTCCACATGTGGGACATAGAGCATCTGGGTCTTAGTGCATGCGACTGGAGCATATGCTTGGGGTACTTAACATTTCAGACCTCACGAATTACATACAAACCCCATGAGAAGAATAAATAAATGAATGAATTACTACATGAAACGGATTATTTTCTTGGAAACGAGCACGTTCATTGAATTTTGGACATAACACGTTTATAAAAATGGCCGGGCCTAAACCAGTCTAAGGGCCTCTTTGATTTTTCCATAAAAAAGGGCCACTTTGATTAGCAGGATCTGAAAACACGGAATGGGGAAAGTATGATGGCGATGAACCGAGGCGAGGAGAACTCTAACTCGGTTTGAGGTTAGAGTTAGATTCTAACCTGAACTAACTCTAAACCAAAGAGGTGTATGGATGGCAGGGTTAGATTGACAATAAATGCTCTATCTCAATCATTTGACTACTTTGGACCCTATTTTTAGTCGGACTAAAAGAAGTCCCTTGGATCCAAGCACCCTCTTGGTGCAGTGGCTCTTCATGGCCTCCTCCGCTCACAATTGACATAAGCGAACCATCTATACAAATCAAGCATGCAAAACATGATAATTTTTTACTTTGTCCAAACAAATGAGATATCCCACTTAAACATACAAGTCGTCAATCAAGCTTCACAAAATAAAAAAACACTTCATGAAACAAAGAATGAGCTAACTCATCATGGAAGTCATTCATGATAGGTAGGGATCCCTGAGCTCCTCACGCACCAAGGGAGGAGCTCGCCATCGTCGCTCTGGAGGAAGGCTCTATAGAGCCCAAGCCCCGGGAACCCCTCCGACGCTGGCCCTTGCGAGTTGAGGTCGACACCGGCATGGGTAGCAGGGCCGCTTGCCGCCGACTGGGAACTTAATCTTTGGGCCTCTAGAAATAATGCAAGCCTGTAACTAAAATACCTAGAAAGGTGAACTGAATCTTTGGGTCTCTAGAAATAATGCAAGCCTGAAACTGAAATACCTAGAAAGGTGAACTCAATCTTTGGGCCTCTAGAAATAATGCAAGCTGAAACTAAAATACCTACAAAGGAGAATGAATCTTTGGGCCTCTAGAAATAATGCAAGCACAGGCTGAAATACCTAGAAAGGTGAACTAAATCTTTGGGCCTCTAGAAATAATGCAAGCACTGAAACTGAAATACATAGAAAGGTGAACTGAATCTTTGGTCCTCTAGAAATAATGCAAGCTGAAAAATGAAATACCTAGAAAGGTGAACTGAACCTTTGGGCCTCTAGAAATAATGCAAGCACAAAACTAAAATACCTACAAAGGAGAACTGAATCATGGGCCTCTAGAAATAATGCAAGCACAGGCTGAAATACCTAGAAAGGTGAACTAAATCTTTGGGCCTCTAGAAATAATGCAAGCTGAAACTGAAATACCTAGAAAGGTGAACTGAATCTTTGGGCCTCTAGAAATAATGCAAGCACGAAACTAAAATACCTACAAAGGAGAACTGAATCTTTGGGCCTCTAGAAATAATGCAAGCACAGGCTGAAATACCTAGAAAGGTGAACTAAATCTTTGGGCCTCTAGAAATAATGCAAGCTGAAACTGAAATACATAGAAAGGTGAACTGAATCTTTGGGCCTCTAGAAATAATGCAAGCTCAAACTGAAATACCTAGAAAGGTGAACTCAATCTTTGGGCCTCTAGAAAGATTTATTACCTCCTCAAGCAACATCAAACAATTCCATGTGTGCACCACAAATCTATAGCAAGTTTGATCAGGATCTACTTTTCCAAATTAGAATTAGCGCTAGAGCAAGCAAGATCAATGATATGGCCGTGAGGCAGGAGAAGGAACGAACAAACTCACCCCTCTCGCGACCTCCACAGTAGATGCGCCACCGCCCGCGCTGTGAGAGGGAGAAAACGCAGTGAGTGAATGGGGGCGGGCGACCTTCAAAGGTCGGAGGAGAGGCGGTCGAGTAGGGCGGCGGAGGCGGAAGGAGGGGTGGCGGAGGAGAGAGAGGCGAGAGCGCTTGGGCGGGCAGCCCTATGGGGAACATAGAGGAGTCGTGTGAGAGGCGATCAGTGCGGGCGGGTGAGATTTTTAGTTCTCTTTTAGTGGGCCCGAGGATAACTAACCCAATTAGAACCTCTCCACGGGCTAGTTTTTTTTTGGGTTAGAGCAAACTAGCTCAAACTAATCCCTCTTGTTTCGATAATTTGAGGCTATTTCAACCCAAACTAGCTCTAACTCGGGGATCCAAACAAGGAGGAGTTACTATACATGCTACAAAGTGGACCGTAGCACATTGTTTTTATGGCCCATATCACCACATTGTTTTCTCTGCTGGTTCACTTGGCTACCGTGGTTCGTTCTGCTGGTTCACTGAAATTTGTCGTGGTTCGCACTCCTCGACTGAGTAGTACTCCTCCGTTCCTAAATATAAGTCTTCGTAGATATTTCACCGTGGAACACATACGGATGTATATAGATGCATTTTATGTGTAGATTCACTCATTTTTCTCCGTATGTGGTCCATAGTGAAATCTCTCCAAGACTTATATTTAGGAACGGAGGGAGTAGTATAATACTAGTATATACCGCATCATTCTTTGCTCCTTCTTACTACTCCGACATGTGGGAGAGCCGACATCCGGTCGACGTGTCATGCACAAGATTAGGCGCAGAGCGGAAGGGGCATCACCCGGTCGGGCGCCGATAATTCATGACTATAGTGAGTGGTCATATCACAAGTCTTTCCAGCGATGTAGCGCAGTCAAATCGCACATCCCCACTCGCTCACCCTCCTCGCCTCTCTGTCAAACCGCCTACCCAAAACTGCCACGTCTTGCCCGGTAAAAGCCCGCCCTCAAATTTTAACTACTGTGAAAATAGTTCGAGCTTGTTCGTTCTATATAAATCAGTACTTATTGTATGTTTATTCACCCGTGGGGTTGTTCAATGAATGGAGGCGGGAGCACAAGTGAACAATCTTGTAGTACTCCTCCATCCGGAAATACTTGTCCTAGAAATGGTTGTATCTAGACTTATTTTAGTTATAGATACATCCATTTTATCCATTCGAGACAAGTATTTTAGGACGGAGGGAGTAGTAAAATGAGTCGTAAGTATTCACCTTAAATAGAGAGTTTCTTTTCTTTAATGCCACGTACACAAATTGAAACGCTTGTTGTGGAGAGAAAAAGATAATCACTCCACTATATATGGGCGAGGGCTGGCGCTTGCTTTACTAGGGTTGCTCTCTTCATTCTCTCATCCTCTCCAGATATAAACAAGACAGTGGTAGCGACATATTCTCTCTGCTAACCGCTGGTCACAGATCCGTATGGATCCCTTCGGCCGGTGTGTGTAGAGGACTAAAAGGTGCATCGTTCACGCGGTTATCGCCACCGAGGGAGGAAACCTACAGCTGCCGGAGGGGCCCGATCCTCTGCCCGTGCCGTTCTCTCTGACACAGCCCCGGCTCGGGAGGTCCTCCGACCCTTCTTCCTCCCTGCCGTATTGTCCGCAGATCCGACCTGCCGCCGCCGACATCCCGACGACCCTCAGGTATAAGTTCTTCGAAAGTGGCCTTGCTCTACTGCCCCAGCTCCCCACATGTCGCATGTGCATCTTTTCTACTCCCATCAGCTCTTCCAAAGCCACCTAAATTTTTAGTATTATTAGAGGTAAAGCTACTTCATGCATTCGAATCTAGGGCTTTGTTCAAACAACGAAGAAAGGGGGGAAAGTTGTAGCATGAATCTAGGGCTTGATTCAAAGAGGAAATAATATGGTGAAAGTAGTAGAGACCGGATACCCAACAGGTCTCTTGGTTGAAAAGGGAAATAATGGGAAAACGCAGTACAAACTAGATAAGGAGCAGATCTATTATTGGTTGAAAAAAGGATAGAAAGTGGCACCTGGTGGCCAAGTCAACAGAGTATGTCCAGGATTAGATTTGCTGCCATCACATAGTAAAAGGTCTCCAGGATTAGATTTGCTGCCCTCACATAGTAAAAAGTCTCGAGGATTAGATTTGCTGCCCTCACATAGTAAAAGGTCTCGAGGATTAGATTTGCTGCCCTCACATAGTAAAAGGTCTCGAGGATTAGATTTGCTGCCCTCACATAGTAAAGGTCTCGAGATTAGATTTGCTGCCCTCACATAGTACAAGGTCTCGAGGATTAGGTTTGCTGCCCTCACATAGCGTGAACAAGCTCGGCATCACCACTTTATGCCTCCTTGTAGGTACATTGTCTTGATCGTCCTTTGTCGCATGTCCTTATACCAACCTTTTGCTATTGTTAATGTAAGGGCACATGTAAAATGAAGCGATCACACTTTGTTACCTTAGGGACATGTCTAACCGGTGTTATTGTTAATCTAATGCCTCTAGTGATAAGATGCAATTAAACGTGTTACAAATGGCACTCTGCTGTTTTCCCATTATGATAAGTAAGTTGCTCCTTTACGCTGCTGAGTGTCTGGTGTCCCCACGGTCCCATGCCCTTAAACCAACTCTTTAGCTCTTTGTTGATTTCTTGTGTGCAGTAAACAAGCAATGCCACCATTAAAGTAATCCCATATTTGAGGAATCTCATTGTTGATCGTAATGCTTCAGGTAACATGAAGCATTGTTGACATTTTAAAATTTCTATTGTCCTTGCGTGATTGCCATGAACATAATTAATATGCTTCTTTTCATTTTGTATATGTTTCATATATTCTTATTGACCGACAATCGTTTACTTTCTATCATTTTGTGCGAGATAGGGATATCCATTTCACCTTGTTGCTATTGTGACCTTTTGGTGAACTGCACAAAACACTTTTTTTGGAATGAGTGTCTTGTGCAGTTCAACTAAAATGTCACGTGGGCAACATCTCTCAATTTTGGTGGAACTGCACAAAATGGTGTTTGGAGTTTCCAAAATCTCCGTCAAGTTCTGCTAGTAATCTCGTGCAACATTTTATTAGCCTTTACAAGATGGAGCCGTCACTGTCACTACAATGGCACTTTATTTTAGTGGAACTGCACAAAAGGATAAGAAATTTATAGTTGCACCTTACATGAGCCGGATAGCCAACCTTAATGTTCCTCAATTTTAGTGCAACTACTAAAGAAGAACCTGCCAGCTCACAAGAGCAAGTACTTCTTGCTAGTGAATGATGTAATCTTTGCTTCATTTGGTGAACTGCAGAAAAAGGCGCATGAATTGAATCATGGAACTCGAGCACCTCATCCTAGTGGAGTTGGAGGTTGAGTTCAAGGAGGCCGCTATTAAAGTGAAATCATGCTCTCTGTCTCCTTGTTTGTCTTTGTGCAAACAGCAATACTCAACTATAGATGTTGTGACGGTCAAGAGCATTCGCCAAGTTCTTGATTGTATGACATGGCTAGCCAAGATGGATTTAATCCCGATATTCACATTATCAAAAGGCTCTAATGGGTAGGTTCGAATCTTGCAAGCTGGGAATCAATGAGATGTGTAGGCATCTTTGTTGTACTTATTATTTGAATCTTATTTGTTGGTTACGAATCTTGCAAGCTGGGAATCAATGAGATGTGTTGGCATCTTTGTTGTACTTATTATTTGGATCTTATTTGTTGGTTACGAATCTTACAAGTTGGGAATCAATGAGATGTGTAGGCATCTTTGTTGTACTTATTATTTGGATCTTATTTGTGGGTTACGAATCTTGCAAGCTGGGAAACACGACATGATGATGCAGAGGACAACAACCATAACAAACAGTTCAAACTTGGTAGTATTATCTTTGTGAAAGTCGACAAATGTCTTGATCGTAAAGGCGTCACGAGAATAATAATTCTAATTGTTGTGCATGTTGATCCTGTGGCAATCGATAGAACGAGCCAATGCATTGCTTGTTTTAATTATAAATTTCTATTAAAGCTAATTAAATTTAAGTAAAGTGACCACTAACTCCTGTTATTAAAGTACCAATATAGACCCGCTCGTGAACCGACGTGTGGCGGAGTAGGTTTCTTAATGGGCGTTTGAATGCGCCGAGGTGCATCTTCTCGCCGGGCGTGCAGCGGACGAGGAGGGTAATAACTTGTTGTTGCTGTACACACTCGACTTCTTGTTGAATCCAGTTCCCAAGAGCTGAAAACTGAACTGCTGCCGCCGCCTACACACTCGTTCACTCGAAGAGACCCCAATGGCGATCCGAGGAGTGAGCATGCTGGATATGGACTTCAACAAGGAGTTAGTTCGCCGTTCAGTCCTATGGCTGCACCAAGTTGAATGTGATGTACACCAACGATACGGACTCGGTGAAGCTCGCCTCGCCTCGATCCTATGGCTGCACCAGGTTACGGAGCATTCGCCCGTTTCATCGGCGGCGCCCGACCGCACCTTCGCTACGGTGGAGAGAAGGAAGAACGCGATGATTCGCCATCTGGTGCAACAAGCTTGTCGACATCCGAAGCAATACAAGACCATCGACAGCGGGCGGAGAAGGACTCCGTGGTTGACCTCGCCGAGACCATCATCGACCCACGATCGCCAACATGAAAGAAGGCGACCTGAACACGTGGGAGGTACCTTTGAATCTAGCCTACAAAACCTCGCGGCCAATGGCGATAATGCGCATGCTACGACATGTACAGGCAGATCTTGGACATGAGGGCGTGTCTACTTCCCGTAACCGACGAGTACACGGACAGCCGCTGCGTCCTGATCAAGCGTGCCAGGAAGGTCTAGATGTTGCACTTTATCTGTTTATAAGCACCTTTATCATCTAAGTGTTTCATGCATTAGCCTATGTGTCGTAATTATTTGTTTTGTCTGATGAAGTCATGTACCTAGGGTAGGGTCATGAACCTGTCCAAGGTACCCTCCCCAAGGACATCTTTAGAAGAAACGGCCTTCCAGTCGACCTGGTAGGATTTCACTCAACAGACTCAAAGACACTCGACCATGAAGACCCACTCGACCACCAGGAGTTCAAGAACCACTCTTTGTCCAAAAGGTCTGTAATTAAGTAGTCTTTTATGGTCATGATTTCACTTTATGTAAGGCGTTACCAGTAACGCCTGGCCATAATGTACCTGTAACCCTCCGCTACGTGGGCTGGCTGGGGTCCTGGCGCACTCTATATAAGCCACCCCCCTCCACGGTAGAAGGGTTCGCACCCTGTAATTCATCGCATATAATCCAGTCGACCGCCTCCGGGCTCCAAGACGTAGGGCTGTTACTTCCTCTGAGAAGGGCCTGAACTCGTAAAACTCGTGCGTATACAACTACTCCGTAGCTAGTATCTTGCCTCTCCATATCTACCCCCCATTCTACTGTCAGACTTAGAACCACGACATTGTCCGAAATATTTCTTTTAAGAACCCATTAACCTGATTGCTTTTTTTAGTGGCTATTTTCTTATGTATGTAAACTAGTTCACTTGTCCATAAAAAAACTAGTTCACTCGGCTGCCGTGCTTTGAATCTCCTTCCTCCCAACATATTCCTCTCCTCAGGTGGACCCAGCAGGTCTCTGAATTTTCTCCCACTTTCTTTTTCGATGTAAACTGAGTTTTCTCCGAGTACTTTCCCCCAGACTCAACTGTCCCACGTCTAGCCTAAAAAATAATAATACGCCACGTACTATTAACTCATCAAATTAAAATGATATTTTATTTCGTAAGTTGAAAGTTCTTACAAAATAATAATAATTGTTTATATATAACTTGCCAAGTTAACCCCTAGTGATTGCGTACATAAGCTTGCAAAGATTTTACTGACGTGCAATCATGTGTTTATGTTTTTATAACATTTCTCCGTCTATCCCAACATGATATTTTCACCCAGCCCAGCAAGTCCGCAGATTTCGAGAAAAAGGCAAATGGGATTTAAACGGGCTGCATAGATGTTACATCACTGTTTCACCCAGCCCACCAAATGGACTAAAAAAACAAATGGACTGGCTGACATGTGGGCCAGTAGGTCGAAGCCTAAGAAGGCGTTGGATTTACATCCAACGCCCGAAATTCTTCTTCAATCTCTCGTCCTCTCCCGCCTGCTCCAGCCTTCGACGTCCAGCGACGCTGTTTTGCGCTCCTCAGCGAAACGCTACCCCGCCGACGGCCGGGCCATCCCTCCACTCCGCACCTCCTGTTATTCTCTGCTGAGTGTAGGCCAACCCCGCACCCGAACCAGTCAAGTTTCCCACTCCTCTCCATCTGCGACTCCACTGCCGCGTCTTCCACATCTCCGGGTCGTTTCAGTCTGTGGCCTCGCCGTCGTCCACCGCCTCGGTGCGCTCGGAGCGGCGTGGTCAACATACGAGAGTCATCGGAAGAGGACTGTACGTGGAGAGCCTGAAGGCTGGGACCCTCGAGGTCCATGGTCGCACGCAAGGAAAGTTCCTCCTTATTATGCACCGTACATGCACTGTACGTGGGAAGGGCTTCTGTATTTCGCGAAAAAAATGCCCACCGACAGTGTCGGACCCACCAGCTATACCTTCACACGCAAGGAAGTGCCTCCTTATTACGCACCAAAAAATGAATACCCCCTGCTAGCTGGGACCCACCATAGTGGGTGGCTGACTTGTGGGCCTACTAAGTTGACGAGGACGGAGGGCTTTGTCAACTTAGTCAATATGAACGATTCTAGCTCCAGTGACCGTACGATGTCCATCCAGCGACCATAGTGCTTCTTCAACCTCTGGTCTTCTTGCTCTAGCCGCCCAAAGCAGCGCTGGTCGTGCCGTGTACTCCTGCCTCTCGTGGCCGGCTGTGATGCCGCGGAGGCCTCACCGCCCCCTACTACTCCCACCGATGGCCCAGGGTATCCCTCTACTCACCCACACCCCCTGTTATTCTGCGGCGACGACAGCCTCACGCCGCAGCCGAACGAGTGAACCCTCGTACTCCTCTCCCCATGGGCATCCACTGCCGCGTCTTACCCGGCTCCGTGTCGTCCCCTTCCTAGGCCTCGCCGTCGTCCACCGCCTTGGTGCTCTCGGCGCGGCATGGTCAATGTGGTCCACGACCGACTTCCATCGGAAGAGTACTATACGTGGAGAGGCTGACAGCTGGGTCCACGGCCACAACCCAGTTTTTTTGTGATTCGCCAAGTAAGTCGCTTTGTCAGGCGTGTTGGGCTGCAAATCTTTCAAGACGAGGAGAGCTTCGTGCGGCTGGCCGAGAAAATGGCCTATCAGTAATGAGAAATGGGTTGTACATTTTTAAAACACATCAAACCGGCAATTAGTTTCAAATATCTTTTTTCAATTTCGAGATTTTAAATTACATTAATTTTTGTGCGTGGAGAATTTGTCGGATTTTATATTGATATACATTTGTTTTTAAAATCGGTTTGAATGTGAGTCGAAATTTCGGGATTAAAAATAGTTCGGACCGCACTGAAATTTGCAAAATTTCGTATAGTTTTTTAACTGTGGCCACAATATGGGCTGTAATGCTAACAAAAAGAATATGGGCTCCAAAAAAAACCTTAAGAATTAGCAAATGGTCTGTAAATTATTAGAAATAATGGCAGATGGGTTGTATGTGTAGCGACCTGACCCAAAATTTGGTCAAATCTCTGTGTCTGTACCATCCCAAGATCATGCTGGTACTCACAGCACATCGATGAAATAATCAAAGTTCAATCACACCTGGATTTATTACACGATTCTCATATAGAGTCTTTATTACAAGAGAATAAATTCGGCTCAAGGCCAACTCATGAGAAATAAACTACTAATGCTGCGGAAGCGTGAGAAGATAAAGCGAGTCCATCCGACTCCAAGGGCAATCGCCATGCGCGAGCGTAGCCTCACTCTGATCGGAATAAATCTACGCAACATAAGGCGTTGCAGCCGTGTAGGTCAGCTTTTTGAATAAGCTGGCAAGTCATGAAGAGAATAACAATAATAAAATTACTAACACTATATGCATTTTGGCTGTGAGGCTCTAAGTTTCATCATTTTGCGAAAAGCAAATTTTTCCCTACTACAGTGGACTTGCTTGCAAATTACTACAAATTGTTGGTAGTTATTGAGATGGTTCCGCCAACCAATATCTCATTCCCAAATTATTAAGTCATAAACCCCTCAAATTAATTCATTAGTTTTAGTGTTGAGATTTCCGAATACTTCTAAGTTCCAGAGGCTCAAATTGCCCGTAACCGGGGACACGGCTAATCGATTAGATCTTTAACTCTGCAGAGGTTTTGCACTTTTCCATAAGAATCATTCCCTCCTTTTAAGTCTTCACACTTCATGGTGTTTGAAGGCGGACGAATAAACAGGGTCTTCCAAAGAGTTCTTACAGCTCTGCCGGTACCCATCAATCCTACCGTTCTCTACATCTCGTAGTACCGTCCAGCCAACATCACTACTAGGGTTGACCCAGCCAGAGCCCATAATGGCTTGCGGCTGCACAGGTAAGCTTCGGTCATGGGGCATCCATCCGTCTCTTCGTGGCTGGGTGAAGTTTTCCGCAAGATGTCATGGCACTTCTCCATGCATCCCGGCCAACCACCGGGTTCTCCGGGTGCCCGTCAACCGCCTCCACCCGATGGTGAATTCAAGTCCATCTTGATTCTTGTAGTTCATGGGGTTGTCATCATCATTGACTCTCACATCTTTCTTATGAATTTCACTCAAACAAAACCCGTCTCGAGCATAGCAAAGTAAACTACTTCCGTCCCGGGGTCATGGTAACAAGGGGATTGGTTCATCCTACCACATGATACTACTCAAGATTAATAACTTCAAAATTTCAACTCTGCATGCATGGTGGGGGTGGTATAATTTCTAATGCACAAAATCATAGGTATTGAAAATAACATGATCAAGACTTGCCTTGCTGATGATCCTCGTAAGCTAAAGATTCGTAGTAGCAAGCTTCGCACTCCGGAAACTCTACCGAGACAAACAATGATCACAATAAGCATATAGCAAAGGATCACATAACATAGCAACATAGTAACATAACACACCAAACAACAAATCAAAACTCAAAGGGAAAACTCAAAGAAAAACCAACTCAAGTTTCCTACTTCAAACAACAACTAGAATAGTTTTACAAGAAATTTCTCAACATAACCTAATCATGGTTTTATGTTAACTTAACAGAAAAAGATTTCATTAAGCAACTAGGAGCAAAAAGAATTAATTTAAATTCTATTATGAAACTCCTATTAGGCCTAATTCAATTTCTATTAAGAAAAATAAAATAAAACTTTTATTTATTATAAATAAAAGTTCATCCCTTAAAGCAACAGAAACTATCCTAGAATAATCAATCACATGTTAAAATAAATTTATTTACTAATTAAAATAATAGGAAAGCGGTAGCTAGTTAATTAATTAGGATTAACAAGATTCTGCTTAAAATGATTTTTTATTAATCCTAAAATACCCAAATTAATTTCTATGGTTTGGCAATGTCAAAACAAAGTTGGGACAAAAAGAATTATTTAAAAATAATTTTCCTAGCTCATGTTATAACAGATTTACTATTCTGACTAAAACTAAATTAAAGCAATTTTAATTAATTATAACATAGCTAATTATATTTTCTACAGAACACTATAGAAAATTTGCAAAACCAACAAAAAAGAATCACCTAAAATATTAAACAGAATAAAAGATATGAACTTTTCAAAGCAGGAACTATTACATTAAAACAGAAAACGAAAATAAATGAAAAATGGCCTAATGGGCTAACCTACGACCGGCGTAATATAAACTAAGCGGGCCTAGGGTTAAGCGAGTCGGGCGGCTAAATAAAATAAACCCTAACTAAAATAAACCGTAAAAGCGAACCGGCCGGTTTTATTTAAAAAATACCCCTTGAGGTGTTCTAATCTACCGTAGATTTGAGATCCGACAATGAGGTGGAGCTCGGCGACTCACCGGAGTTTGGGCGGCGGCTCGGTGGCGAGTGTGTTGGCCTCTCCGGTCGTCGGGGAGGTCGGCGGAGAGCTCCGGCGGTCTTGGACGAGCTCGGGAGGTGTTTGGTGGAGTCGGTGGAGGTCGGGAGGTCTAGGGCGGCAGCAGGAAATGGCGGCGGGTCGGCTCGGGCTCCCAGCGACGGCGTGAGAGAGGAGGAGGTTCCAGCGAGGCGAGGAATGGGGTGCGGGGAGGGGTATAAATAGGGGGGCCTCGGCGTGGCAAGGGAGGCGATCGGGAGGGGGATCGGATCCGGATCTCCGGATCCGGCGATCGGCGGCCAGCGGTGTTGCGTGGGCGGGGGTTGAAGACGGGGTGGGGTCCGCTGGCGATGGGGAGAGAGGCGCGGTCTCGGTCGGTCGACCGAGCAGCGGTTCGGGCGAGGGTGGCTTGGTCGGCTCGGCTGGCTCATGGGCTGGCCTCTGGGCGCTGGTGGGCAGTCTGAGCGCTAAATTGGCCAGATGCTTTGGTGGCGCTTTGGGGGTTTCTTTTTTTAAATTTATTTTTTAATAAAACAAAAACAGAGATAACTTAATAAATATAAATATTTTATATATGACATATATATACCAAAATGATCGGGGAATATTCCTATCATCGAACATTTTCCAAGGGCAAAATCAAACTTTATAAAATTTCATTTTTCAAATTCAAATAAATCTCAAGTTTGAATTCAAAACTTTTGGCAAGGTTTTCCTCGATATTTTTGGAGTGTCATGTTTACTCCTCTCATACTTTTGCTCAAGTATTTATCGGTATAGTTTTGAAATGATTCCCACACGCCAAAGTTTGAATTCAAATTCAAAACTCAAATCTCTTCTAAAACTCCAAATGGCATTCAAATTCAAACAGGATGCATAGATGCTAGCTATAATTGTAAAACATTCCAAATAGGAAATTTGGGATGTTACAAAGATGCTATTTTCCACAGATTTGAGGCTTTCCTAAAAAAGGTTGGCGATACAGCAAAGGATTGGTTGGATGTCCATCCAACGGCCGTCGTGCTTTTTCAATCTCTGATCTTCTGCTCCAGCCGCTCAAACAAGCGCCAAGGGACTGACTGCCTCCCTCCTCCTCAGCAAGCGGTCTGTGCTTGCCAAGAGCCTCACCGCCCCACCGTACTCCCATCGCTGGCCTAGCCAACCTCTACTCACCCACACACGTTGTTATTCTCCGGCGATGGCGGGCGAACACAGAAACCCTCGTGCGATCGTACTCCCCTCGCTGGGAAACAAGCGCCGAGTCTTCCCTGCCTCTGCGTCGTTCCTTCCTAGGCCTCATCGTGCGTCCACCGCCTGGGTGCTCTCGGCGCGGCCTGGTCAACATGGTCAACGACCGACATGCATCTGAAGTGGATCATGCGTGGAGAGGCCGGCAGCTGGGTCCACGACCGCACGCAAGGAAATGCCTCCTTATTACGCATAAATAATGATTCCTCCACCGACATCGAGGACCCACCGAAGGGGCCTCAGTATTTCGCGAAAAAAACGTTACCGCCACCGACGTGTCGGACCCACCAGCTATATCTTCGCACGCAAGGAAGTGCCTCCTTATTACACACAAAAATTGAATACTCCCCTATTAGCTGGGACCCGAAGATAGTGGCAGTTGACTTGTGGGCCTACTAAGTTGACGGGACGGAGGGCTTTGTCAACTTAGTCAATATGCACGAATCTAGCTCCATTAATTGTACGATGTCCATCCAACGGCCGTAGTGCTTCTTCAACCTCTGGTCTTCTTGCTCCAGCCGCCCAAACAAGCGCCGGTTGTGCCTCGTGCTCCTGCCTCCCGTGGCCGGCTGCGATGCGGCGGAGGCCTCACCGCCCCCTACTACTCCCACCGCTGGCCAGGCCATCCCTCTACTCACCCACACCCCCGTTATTCGCAGGGCGACGCAGCCTCACACCGCAGCGAACCGTGAACCATCGTACTCCTCTGGCGCTGGGCATCCATCGCCGCCTCTTCCCGGCTCCGCGTCGTCCCTTCCTAGGCCTCGGGCCGTCCACCGCCTGGTGCTCTCGGCGCAGATGGTCAATATGGTCAAGAATGGCTTCCATCGGACGGGGATCAGACGTGGAGAGGTCGATAGCTGGGTCCACGACGCAGCAAGGAAGTGCCTCCTTATTAGGCGCAAAATAATTATTCATCCACCTGACAGCGGGGACCCACCGGACGGGCCACCGTATTTCACGAAAAAAACATTTCCCCCTGACTGTTGGGACCCACCAGCTACATCTTCGCACGCAAGGAAGTGCGTCCGGGCAAAAAACCGATTCGCCCCCCTGATTGCTGGGACCTACCAGCTACATCTTCGCAGGCATGGAAGTGCGTGACAGTCGGGACCCACCTGGTCGAAGCGTATGTAGCATTGTCATTCTGGTCGCGAACGTGTATGTACATACTTGTCGTTGTAGAGGCACGCACGTGTCGTAGTAGAGGCGCGCACATAGCTTGTACACGTACGTACATCGGCGAGGGTGCAAGAAAGAAAATATGGCCATGTACGTACATACGGGTAGGGTCTCGAACGCCTACTCGCGCATACGTACATGGCTGGGTCGGAACGGAGAAACAGCGTCGTCGTTGTGTTCATGGGGAGCCAACCGGCTGGGTCGCAACGGAATGTGTGGTCGTGTTCATCGGGAGGGCTTGGACAAAACATGCGATGTAAACGAGGCCTGTTGTACCGCACAACGGAGGAAACGGACCTCCTACGTTCGGAACGGGGTCGTATTGATCGGGAGGGGTGTGGCGTACCGCAAAACGGAGGAAACGGACCTCCTACGGTCGAAACGGGGGTCTTGTTGATCGGGAGGGGTGTGGCGTACCGCAAAACGGAGGAAACAGACCTCCAACGGTCGAAACGGGGGTCCTGTTGATCGGGAGGGGTATGGCGTACCGCAAAACGGACGAAACGGACTTGTGTTGGAGCGCTACGGTCGAAATGAGGGTCCTATTCATCAGGAGGGGTGTGGCGTACCGCAAAACAGGACTCCACGGGATACTGTTCATCTCCACTGTCGACCTCCTCCAGCCTCCACGGGCTACCGTCGACCTCCTCTAGCCTCCACGGGCTACCGTTCATCCAGCCTCCACCGCGCGCTACTCCACCGTCTACTATTCAACCATCCCTCCACGGGCACCCCTACACTGTCTACTGTTCATCCAGCCCTCCACACCACGAGATCATGTTCAACCACCCCTCCACGACCACCCCTCCACCATCTACTGTTCATCCAGCCCTACACACCACGGGTTCCTGTTCATCCAGAGGCAACGCCACTGCTCACTGTTCATCCAAACCCCCCCCCCCGCCCCGCAACGCTAACTGTTCATCCCAGAGGCAGCATCGATCGGCTTCATTAGCAGCAGAGCGGGCGAATCGCCCGGTTCGATTAACGACCATCGATCGATCGCTGGTTCGATGAACGCGTAGCTCGCAGCTGTAATCGCCGGGTTCATTAGAGCCCAGCGTCGCTTCGGGTTCGATTAGAGCCAATGCCTCGCACGTGTACGAGAAACGCGATCGCTCGCCCCGACCTCCCACCGTGAATCGCAACTCCCGAAATTTTCCTCCCCTCGCTTCTACCACGGTTTTTTCGTCATGGACGGCCCAAAGAATGTCATGGAGCTGCGTCTCCGGCCCGCCCAGGACAAAAAACCCATTTTCTGTCATGATTTTTTGTCATAGAAGTAGGAGCCCAACACATCTATGATGATACAGGGTTCTGTCACAATTATCGTCATAGAAGTGTCATATGTATGATAGGAAAAAAATTTGTTCGGCCCAAAATGTCATGGATGTGTCTTTTTTTTGTAGTGGCCTAAGCACCCCTACAGTATTATCGAGGTGGACTATGATGGAGGGGGGCACCGCACAAGGCTAAAAGATCAAACGATCAATTGGTGTGTCTTTGGGGTGCCCCCTGCCCCCGTATATAAAGGATCAAGGGGGGAGGCGGCCGGCCTAGGAGGAGGGCGCGCCAAGGGGGGAGTCCTACTCCCACCGGGAGTAGGACTCCTCCTTTCCTTGTTGGAGTAGGAGAAGGGAAGGGAGAAGGAGAAGGAAGGGGGCGCCCCTCCTAGTCCACTCGGACTAGTCCATGGGGAGGGTGCGCCACCCTTGGGGCCTTTCTCTCCTTTCCCAGTATGGCCCATTGTCGGTGTCAAACCGCGGATCTCGGTAGGGGGTCCCGAATCGTGCGTCTAGGCGGATGGTAACAGGAGACAAGGGACATGATGTTTTACCCAGTGTTCGGCCCTCTTGATGGAGGTAAAACCCTCGTCCCCGCTTAATTAATATTGATGATGTGTGGTACAAGAGTGGATCTACCACGAGATCAAAGAGTCTAAACCCTAGAAGCTAGCCTATGGTATGATTGTTGTTCATCCTATGGACTACAACCGTCCGGTTTATATAGACACCGGAGAGGGCTAGGGTTACACAAAGTCGGTTACAAAGGTAGGAGATCTACATATCCAGACGCCAAGCTTGCCTTCCACGCCAAGGAAAGTCCCATCCGGACATGGGACGAAGTCTTCAATCTTGTATCTTCATAGTCTTGGAGTCCGCCGATGATAATAGTTCGCTATCCGGACACCCCTAGTCCGAACTCCTCAAGAGCTCCCTGAACCAGGCTTCAATGACGACGAGTCCGACGCACATGTTGTCTTCGGCATTGCAAGGCGGGTTCTTCCTCCAATAATTTATAGAAGATTGTGAACACCGGGATAGTGTCCGCTCTCGCAAAAATAAATTCCACATACCACCGAGAGAGAATAATATTACACAAGATCAATCTGCTGACGTATTCGTGGCGTGACGTCGCACCACTACCAAGCCTTTACTCAAATTGTTTTATTGTTCCACCTCGCTGTAGCGTTTAGCGGCGGTTTCCTTGGCACGCCTTGTCGAGCGAGATCGTGTTCCCCTTATTCGAGATTCCCATCAATACGGACGTGGGTAACCCAACCGCGCCATTGATTGTGACGCTTGGGAGATAAGCGAGTTTTACCAGGCGGTGGGGACACATGTTTTGTCCGCCCATATAAGGGATAAAGATCCAACCCTTTTACTGCGCCTTCTTCCTCCTCCGGCTTATCCATCTCCGCGAACTTGAGCTCCAGCGCCCAAGTCCGCACTTCTCACCTCAACCTTCTCCAACTATGTCCGGAGCGGGAGGCAAGTGGATGGCCTCCTCCGTCACGGAGGGGCAGATCCAGAAGCTGCGCGGCCGGATATTTGTCCAGCAACATCGCGCATCAGCTCCTCGACGAGGGAGAGCTCGTCGCCAACCCCAGGCCCCATGAGAGGGTAGTGTTTCTTCCCCATTTCCTCCGCGGACTGGGCTTCCCGCTTCATCCCTTTGTCCAGGGGATCATGTTCTACTACGGCCTAGATGTCCATGATCTGGCCCCGAATTTCATCCTCAACATCTCGGCGTTTATCGTCGTGTGCGAGGCCTTCCTCTGCATCCAGCCCCACTTCTGACTTGGGCTCAAGACCTTGATGTCAAGCGAAGGTTGTGAAGGGCAGCCAAGCGGAGTGCGGAGGCGCCATGGTGGGCAGGATGTCCCACGTTATGTGGCTGGAGGGCACTTTCGTGGAAACCATCAAGGGGTGGCAATCGGGGTGGTTCTACATCACCGAGCCGCGTGACCCTGATTGGGCAGCGGCCCCCGAATTCAGATCTGGCATCCCTACACGGCTCACCTCTTATAAAGAGAGTGGCCGGATTTGGTGGGGATTCGGAGGAGCTGACCGGACTCCAAGCCTGTATCCAGAAGCTGGTGGACAAGAAGATCAAGCTTGTCAACGTTGTCCAGGTCATGCTCATCCGCCGGATTCTCCCGTGCCAACGACGGGGCTTCAACATGTGGGAGATTGATCCGGCGCAGCACCAGACCCTGAGCGGGCTCTTCGACACTACGTACGAAGATGTCTGGAAGGTGTTGTTCAAGGGCGCCGAAGCTCCTGCATCCGCTACCGAAGATCGCGGATTCTGCTCGCAGCGTCCAGCTGACGAGGTAAGTGATTTTACCACTTGTTTTCCATAGTTTGGCTCTATGCGGGATCTAAACTCCCTTTACCTTTGACAGGAACGGTTGGCGAAGGCTGAACGGATTATCTGTCCAGCCCCATTGCCAGAGGGCCCAGCGGACGCCCGCCTAACAGGGTTGCTGGCTCCGGCACCCCACGTGGTGCCGGAGAAGAAGGCCACGGGACCGGAAGAGTTCCTGCTTTGTGCTATCGGATGATGAATCTGAGGCCGACTCCTCCCACCAAGGCGAGGAGGAGAAGAAGAGCCTCTCCCAGCCGGGGAGGAAGAAAGGAAGGCCTCCCCAACAAGGGAGGCCAAGGGTCCAAGAAGGAAAAACTCTTCCCGGATTGCTCCGCCAACGCCAAAGGATGACGATTTAGGACTGGCCTCCAAGGGCCAAGCCTGGCGAGATCGTAAGTATCCGGACTCCCGAATAACTTCAAGGTTTTTTTTTCGCCTCATAATGTCTTTCTAATGCCGCATACAACCCTGCAGTCCTCCCAAGGATGATCTTCCTGCTTAAATCGAAAGGGTACTTGGGTGCGTCGGATATGGATTCCTTCCGACTGCCTCCACCCCGTGCATGATTTGACGCCGAGGTGGGATCCGAAAAGGACCCACCAGGAGGAGGAGGCCCCGAGGTGTCACAGACACCTCCCGGACTGTGCACGGAGTCAGCCCGGAGGCCACAGTGGCTCTGGAGTCCGGCGGGCGACCCTTCGTAAGAAGGGCAAGACCCTGACGCCGGCTGCCTCCGTCCAACCGGAGGTGCGGATAATTTGCTGGGCGCCAACGGCGCCCCATCGAAGAGGAACACCGCACCGTTATGAGTGCGGTGATTCGAAAGTTCAGCTCGCCAAGAGCGGGCTGACTGAAGCTTCAGCAGCCTTCTAACAAGCTTTGAGGTAAGAATTTCAATATATGTAATAATGGTACCGCATAGACAAGAGCCCCTCGATGCTCGGTTCGTGTTCAAAAGAAAAGCCGGATCGAGGATCTTTAGAAAGATAAACGCAGGAGTCATAAAAATATGTCAATATGGGATTGCAGGTTGTGTTGCTTGACCTCCGCCGACCGATCATGGAGGTCAATACTTTGAAGGAAAACCTCGAGCGGTCCGAGAACCAGCTCGCCATGCCAAGAAGCAGCTCGAGGAAAAGAAGGTGAGTAATACCTTATGAAAATTGTACCTTACAGAAAAAGGATTTGGTTGCAAGAAAATGACAAGGATAACGTGGGTATTGTAGGGGCCACTAACGAGTGGCGACCACGAAGGAGGCGGTGGCATGGCCGAACGCAATGCGGTCATGCGAGCGCACCGAGCGAGAGAAGCAGGAGGCGCTGGTGGCGGAGGTACAGCAAGAGCTCCAGGATCTCGTGAAAAATATGAGAGCTTGAGCGTGACTCAAGACTCGAGTCTCGAGCTTGCAACGCTCTTGAGAGTGCCAAAGCCGCTAAGGCCAAGCCTACAAGGCCCTCTTGGAGATTGAGGCGGTGAAGAAAATAGCAGCGGTAAGGCATTTTTCATGCAAAGTAAGCATGTGAGTGTTAATTACCTGTTGCTTACCCGAATTCGAGCTCTTCAGAGCTGCTCGCAGATCTTCCTCGCAGCGTGTCCGATCCCGCCGCATTCTACCGGGCCGAGGAGGGAGCTCGACGAGAAGGTCTTCGGTCTCAAGATGTCGATGCGGACATCCGGTGCCCCTTAGCGACCAGCTGAATCAGCTGGTCGAGCTCCACAAGGTGGCCGAACAGGCCATGAAGGGCCTCATAGTTCAGCTGTGGCCTAAGGAGGCCATGCCTGGGAGCTACTTCGGCCTGGTGCGGCGGCTGATGGATGCGTGCCTGGGTAGAAGTCATCAAGCATTCCGCTTGTATTGAGGGTGCCTGTCGGGCCTTTGCCCGCCGCAAAGGTGCACCGGGCAAGATGGATGCCTGTAAGCTCGTGGACGGACCCGCCACCCGAGGGCAAGGAGCATCGCACGCCCGAGATGTATTATAAGAGTGTGTTTGAAGGGCGCCCAGACTATTGCGGTGAGTGCTCCAAAGATGTAATATTTGAGTAGACTCGCATTTTGTTATCCTGTCGCTGAAAACTTAGTTCATATGCGCTAAGCAACGCTTGTTAATTTAAAATATTACCTTTTGTGCGGCTGTTTATCAAATCGAGAGATGGCAAGTCGTCGGCTTCACCCCCATGCCACGAGTCTGGGGTGTTCGATAAACTTGAGCGCTCTTGTTCCCATTTTGGGTCCATCTAGGGAGGCGCCAACACAGCGAACAAGGCAACCGGACTTATAATGCTTGAACACTCTCACTTAGCCATAGAATTCTATAATTTGAAATTTCGTGAAGCCCCTAGTCTTCTAAGGTCAATTTGGGGCGTTATCCACACCTTGGCCGGACAAGATCCGCCTCGCTCTAAGCGGCATAAGTCTTTAAGGACTCGAAAAAACCTCTCGAACGGCGACCGTTCTCGCCTCATCATGACGGTCAGTTTTAGCTTTCCATTGAGGCGTTAACCCAGCTCAACTGGGCGAATCGCAGTGGTTCTCCCAAAGCTACCTTAGCCGATATAACTGAACGTAAGGTACCAAAACATGGGAGCCGGGCAAACCCAACTATTGACCCAAGACAAGATTCGGAGCCGATGCATATAGTGCTATAAGTTCGGGTGCCGCACTTGTGAAAGTGTTCGACTTATCATACCATAATGCGGAAACATAAGCCCTCGGTGTATATTAGCTGCATTAAAGTGTACGGATGCAACATGCCGTGAATGAACATATATATGGAAAAGAAATGCAATTATAAGCAAAAAAAGGTGTTGCATTGTTTTATTCAATAAGTGCTGCTACGAATGCAGAACGATACAAATAGTGCGATAAGCAAGGTATGAGACTGTTAAACATGTCCCCTCTAGGGATAGGCTGCAGATTGGTGTATAAAATGCTCGTAATGGAGACCACCAGATATTCGCTGTAGCCTTTATCCTTCCCTAGCTGTTGCATCGTGAGTTCGGCAGGTTCTGCTGCGGACGTGGCCTCCGACAAACGGAGTCCTGTGGGTAAAAAGTAAAAGGTAAAAAAGAAAAGAAAAGGAACGACACACTTGAGAGCCCCTGTGTGGTTGAGCCGCAGCTGGTTTATCGTGGTCGTGCCCCTCTCCATGCCCATGGTATCTTCGAGCGTAATGGTGTATGCGAGGGACCTGCTTTGACGCTTCGCAGAGCTGGGGTTAGCCGCATCGCACGCTGCGTTCGGAACGTGCTGTGGTCTTGTTGTAAGTTACTCCGGCGCTTAGCTGTGTCCGCCCGCTTAACGGCGGACTCGAGAATTGCCTTAAGAGGCTGCATTGCACTTCCGCCGCGAGAGCAGCCAGATGTTCCTCCGCGCGAGAGAACGCTCAGTGTTTCCGCTGACCGTGATGACTCGAGGGCCTGGCATCTTGAGCTTGAGGTATGCGTAGTGCGGCACCGCGCTGAACTTTGCAAACGCTGTACGCTCGAAAGCAAGGCATGATAGCCGCTGGGAACGGGACTATGTCAAGATTAACTCCTCGCTCGAAGTTATCCGGGATCCAAAGACCACTTCTAGTGTAATTGAGCCTGCATAATTGGCTTCTACACCTGGTATGACGCCTTTAAAGGTCGCTTTTGGTAGGTTTAATCCTTGAGGGTCTATGCCCATTTTGCGACTTGATCCCGGTAAAGCAGGTTCAGTTGCCGCCGCCGTCCATCGTGGACTCGTTAGGTGAAATCCATCGATGATTGGGTCTAAGACCAGTCGGCGAACCCGCCGTGGCGGATGTTTGGTGGGGTGGTCCTTCGGTCAAAAGTGATCGGGCAGGTGGACCATGGATTGAACTTCGGGCAACTGGCTCCATCGCGTAGACATCCTCGAGTGCACGCTCCGCTCCCTTTTGGGTATGTGCGTTGTGTATATCATGTTCACCGTCTGCTACTGTGGGGGAAACCCTTCTATCCCTATTGTTCGGCGGTTGGGTCTCGCCCTCGCCATCGCTATGCAGCCCTTGTCATTGTTTTCGCAATTAACTTGCCTGCTGTTGAATACCCAACAGTCCTGTTGGTGTGGTTAGCTGGCTTTTCGGGGTGCCGTATCCGCACAAGCGGTCGAGTATTCGGTCCAAATTGACGGACCCGAGTAGTTCTTTTGAATGGCTTTTTCCGCTGACCGGTTTAGAGCCTCAATCCGCATTGATTGCCGATCCTCAATATTATCGCCGCAATGCGCGCTTGTTTTTGTAATGACGCGGCCTGCCATTTCGGTCCTTGAAGTCCGGACTGCCAGAATTTTGCCGAGGTTGTTGCTGCGCTAGCTAGCTGTCCTCACCCGCATGAAGCGGGTCATGAGTGATGTGAGGGCTGCCATGGATTTCAGCTTTTCCTGTCCTAGGTGCCGGGCAAGCCACTCGTCGCGGATGTTATGCTTGAAGGCCCGCGAGGGCCTCCGCATCCGAACAGTCGACGATTTGGTTTTTCTTGGTTAAGAATCGTGTCCAGAATTGTCTGGCCGATTTGTCTGGCTGCTGAATTATGTGGCTTAGGTCATAAGCGTCTGGTGGTCGCACATAAGTGCCCTGGAAGTTATCGAGGAATGCGGCTTCCAGGTCCTCCCAGCTCCCAATTGACTCTGCTGGCAAGCTGTTGAGCCAATGCCGAGCTGGTCCTTTAAGCTTGAGGGGGAGGTATTTGATGGCGTGAAGATCGTCACCGTGGGCCATGTGGATGTGAAGGGGATTCGATCCAAACCGTGGGGTCTGTTGTGCCATCATAGGATTCAATATTGACGGGTTTAAACCTTCGGGATTTGATGATCCATTACTTCGCCTCATGAAGCATAGTGGGTGTGCGGCACCTCAGATCGGGCGATATCACGACGGAGCTCAAAAGAGCTTTGTCTGCTTTGTTCGGCCGCCGACTTATGTGGTCCGGCGCGACGATTGTCGCCACGCACTCGGGCGCCCACGCGATCCATAGATCGATCTTGATTGTCTTGCCTTATCCTCCAATATATCTCGCAGGTCCCAGCGTTCCCCGGGCCGTGTGCTTTTGAGCGATGCCGGGTGCGGTTCTAGCGAAGGGCCTAGAGGCTCTCTGTCGCGACCACGGGTGGTCGGTCAGCCGTATTGTCTCCTGGTGATGCGGGTTCGTAAGCCTCCTCCTCTAATCGGGGAGCAACTTGCGCTTAGGGTAGCTTTTGAGGGACGTCCGAGCTCATGCTCTTGACGCGAGGACTTCATCCATCTGTCGGCTAGCGATCCCGATCAGCTCTAAGCTGTTGCTGCTTTTTCTTGAGGCTGTACACCGTGGCCATAAGCCCGCGCCTAAAACGCTCTTGTTCGACGGATCCTCGTGCACGATTTAATTCATCGTCGCCGAGGCTTGCTTCGCCTCCGGAGGAGGCATATAATCCTCTACCTCTTCTTCGCCGCTCTCTCGTGAGGGTGGCGTCTCCATCCTCCTGCTACTGGATCTTGCTGGAGTGGATTGTCTTCGCCATCGTCCGGTGTATTGTTATCTCCGTGCCGGAATCTTCATTCTTGCTGTGGCGGATTTGGAGCGCGCCGCCCGGCCGGGCGCTTGGGCTGTTTCTTGGAGGGTCATCCTCCGCTGTTCCTTCGCCGTTCCCATCCTTTGGGATATCCACCATGTATATGTCATATGATGAAGTGGCTTTCCAGTGCCCGGTAGGCGCTGGTTCTTGGTCGTCTCCGGCATCGTCGTCCATACCGTCGATGTCTAGCATGTCGGTTAGATCGTCGACAGCGGCTACCAAGTGGGTGGTGGGTGGGCTTTGAATTTCTTCGTCGTCCGCATCCCAACCTTCCTGACCGTAATCCGGCCAGGGCTCTCTGGATAAAGAGAGAGACTTTAGTGAATTCAGGATGTCGTCAAAGGGCGAGTGCTGAAAGATGTCCGCGGCAATGAACTCCATGATGGGCGCCCAATCGGATTCGATTGGCGGTATGCGAGGGGTTCGAGTCCGGAGAGGAGTCCGACACCCTGGAGTCGAGGTCTTCGCAAAGACAGGGATAGAGTTCGCTCGATCACCGTAGAGATTGTAGCCCCGAGGCGGTGTCCAACCACTTGTCCTTGATCGGGAATCCGCCCGGATTAAGGGTCGGCGATATCGGTGCGGCCTCCGTGGCATTGTTCGCTGCGAGCTAGATCATGCCCATCGAGACAAGGCGGCGCGCTTATTGCGGCTCGAATCCGTCAAGATCAAGTCTCCGCGGATATCGGCTGTATAGTTTAAACTTCCAAATCTGACCTAATGGCCAGGGGTGTAGCTTTCGATCTGCTCCAGATGGCTGCTTAATTGGCCCAGAAAAGCGGCCGCCAAACACGAAGATCTGTCCGGGAGAAAAGTCTCACCTGGACCGTGTCGTTGTTGATGATCGAAGGAGCCATCGGGCCTATCGGTGACAACACGTAGGAACTCTCAAGAAAGCACCAATGTCGGTGTCAAAACCGACGGATCTCGGTAGGGGTCCCGAACTGTGCGCCTAGGCGGATGGTAACAGGAGACAAGGGACACGATGTTTTACCCGTGTTCGGGCCCTCTTGATGGAGGTAAAACCCACGCCCCGCTTGATTAATATTGATGATGTGTGTTACAAGAATGGATCTACCACGAGATCAAAGAGGCTAAACCCTAGAAGCTAGCCTATGGTATGATTGTTGTTCGTCCTATGGACTACAGCCGTCCGGTTTATATAGACACCAGAGAGGGATAGGGTTACACAAAGTCGGTTACAAAGGTAGGAGATCTACATATCCGTATCGCTAAGCTTGCCTTCCACGCCAAGGAAAGTCCCATCCGGACACGGGACGAAGTCTTCAATCTTGTATCTTCATAGTCTTGGAGTCCGGCCGATGATGATAGTTCGGCTATCCGGACACCCCCTAGTCCGGAACTTCCTCACCCATTAAGGCCCAATACGAATTCCCGTAACTCTCCGGTACTCCGAAAAATACCCGAATCACTCGGAACCTTTCCGATGTCCGAATATAGTCTTCCAATATATCGATCTTTACGTCTCGACCATTTCGAGACTCCTCGTCATGTCTCCGATCTCATCCGGGACTCTGAACTCCTTCAGTACATCAAAACACATAAACTCATAATATAACCGTCATCTAACTTTAAGCGTGCGGACCCTACGGGTTCGAGAACTATGTAGACATGACCGAGAAACGTCTCCGGTCAATAAACAATAGCGGAACCTGGATGCTCATATTGGCTCCCACATATTCTACGAAGATCTTTATCGGTCAGACCACATAACAACATACGTTGTTCCCTTTGTCATCGGTATGTTACTTGCCCGAGATTCGATCATCGGTATCTCAATACCTAGTTCAATCTCGTTACCGGCAAGTCTCTTTACTCGTTCCGTAATACATCATCCCGCAACTAACTCATTAGTTGCAATGCTTGCAAGGCTTATAGTGATGTGCATTACCGAGTGGGCCCAGAGATACCTCTCCGACAATCGGAGTGACAAATACTAATATCGAAATACGCCAACCCAACAAGTACCTTCGGAGACACCTGTAGATCACCTTTATAATCACCCGCACGCTGTGACGTTTGGTAGCACACAAAGTGTTCCTCCGGTAAACGGGAGTTGCATAATCTCATAGTCATAGGAACATCTATAAGTCATGAAGAAAGCAATAGTAGAATACTAAACGATCAAGTGCTAAGCTAACGGAATGGGTCAAGTCAATCACATCATTCTCCTAATGATGTGATCCCGTTAATCAAATGACAACTCATGTCTATGGCTAGGAAACATAACCATCTTTGATCATCGAGCTAGTCAAGTAGAGGCATACTAGTGACACTCTGTTTGTCTATGTATTCACACATGTATCATGTTTCCGGTTAATACAATTCTAGCATGAATAATAAACATTTATCATGAAATAAGGAAATAAATAATAACTTTATTATTGCCTCTAGGGCATATTTCCTTCAGTCTGCCACTTGCACTAGAGTCAATAGTCTCGTTCACATCACCATGTGATTTAACACCAATAGTTCACATCTTTATGTGATTAGTTCATATCTCCATGTGACTAACACCCAAAGGGCTTACTATAGTCAATAATCTAGTTCACATCGCTACGTGATTAACACCCAAAGAGTGATCATGTTTTGCTTGTGAGAGAAATTTAGTCAACGGTTCTGCCAAAATCAGATCCGTATGTATTTTGCAAAATTCTATGTCTACAATGCTCTGCACGGAGCTACTCTAGCTAATTGCTCCCACTTTCAATATGTATCCAGATTGAGACTTAGAGTCATCTGGATTAGTGTCAAAACTTGCATCGACGTAACGCTTTACGACGAACCTTTTTGTCACCTCCATAATCGAGAAACATATCCTTATTCCACTAAGGATAATTTTGACCGCTGTCCAGTGGTCTACTCCTAGATCACTATTGCACTCCCTTGCCAAAATCAGTGTAGGGTATACAATAGATCTGGTACACAGCATGGCATACTTTATAGAACCTATGGCTGAGGCATAGGGAATGACTTTCATTCTCTTTCTATCTTCTGCCATGGTCGGGCTTTGAGTCTTACTAAATTTCACACCTTGTAACATAGGCAAGAACTCTCTCTTTGACTGTTCCATTTTGAACTACTTCAAAATCTTGTCAAGGTATGTACTCATTGAAAAAAAACTTATCAAGCGTCTTGATCTATCACTATAGATCTTGATGCTCAATATGTAAGCAGCTTCACCGAGGTCTTTCTTTGAAAAACTCCTTTCAAACACTCCTTTATGCTTTGCAGAATAATTCTACATTATTTTCGATCAACAATATGTCATTCACATATACTTATCAGAAATGTTTTAGTGCTCCCACTCACTTTGTTGTAAATATAGGCTTCACCGTAAGTCTGTATAAAACTATATGCTTTGATCAACTTATCAAAGCGTATATTCCAACTCCGAGATGCTTGCACCACCATAGATGGATCATTGGAGCTTGCATATTTTGTTAGCACCTTTAGGATTGACAAAACCTTCGGTTGCATCATATAGAACTCTTCTTTAATAAATCCATTAAGGAATGCAGTTTTGTTTATCCATTTGCCGATTTCATAAAATCGGCAATTGCTAACATGATTCGACAGACTTAAGCATAGATACGAGTGAGAAACTCTCATCGTAGTCAACACCTTGAACTTGTCGAAAACCTTTTGCGACAATTCTAGCTTTGTAGATAGTAACACTACTATCAGCATCCGTCTTCCTCTTGAAGATCCATTTATTTTCTATGGCTTGCCGGTCATCGGGCAAGTCAACCAAAGTCCACACTTTGTTCTCATACATGGATCCCATCTCAGATTTCATGGCCTCAAGCTATTTCGTGGAATCTGGGCTCATCATCACTTCCTCATAGTTGGTAGGTTCGTCATGGTCAAGTAACATGACCTCCAGAACATGATTATCATACCACTCTGGTGCGGATCTCACTCTAGTTTACCTACGAGGTTCGGTAGTAACTTGATCTGAAGTTACATGATCATCATCATTAGCTTCCTCACTAATTGGTGTAGTAGTCACAGGAAGAGATTTCTGCGATGAACTACCTTCCAATAAGGGAGCAGGTATAGTTACCTCATCAAGTTCTACTTTCCTCCCACTCACTTCTTTCGAGAGAAACTCCTTCTCTAGAAAGGATCCATTCTTAGCAACGAATGTCTTGCCTTCGGATCTGTGATAGAAGGTGTACCCAACTGTCTCCTTTGGGTATCCTATGAAGACACATTTCTCCGATTTGGGTTTGAGCTTATCAGGATGAATTTTTTTTCATATAAGCATCGCAACCCAAAACTTTAAGAAACGACGACTTTGGTTTCTTGACAAACCACAGTTCATATGGTGTCGTCTCAACGGATTTAGATGGTGCCCTTTTAACATGAATGCAACTGTCTCTAATGCATAACCCCAAAACGATAGTGGTCGGTAAGAGACATCATAGATTGTACTATATTCATTAAAGTACGGTTATGACGTTCGGACACACCATTATGTTGTGGTGTTCCAGGTGGCATGAGTTTGTGAAACTATTCCACATTGTTTTAATTGAAGGCCAAACTTGTAACTCAAATATTTTCCTCCATGATCAGATCGTAGAAACTTTATTTTCTTGTTACGATGATTTTCAACTTCAGTCTGAAATTCTTTGAACTTTTCAAATGTTTCAGATTTATGTTCCATTGAGTAGATATTCTCATATCTGCTCAAATCATCTGTGAAGGTCAGAAAATAATGATACCCGCCGCGAGCCCAACACTCATCGGATCGCATACATCAGTATGTATTATTTCCAATAAGTCAGTTGCTCGCGCCATTGTTCCGGAGAACGGATTCTTAGACATCTTGCCCATAAGGCATGGTTCGCAAGCATCAAGTGATTCATAATCAAGTGATTCCAAAATCCCATCAGCATGGAGTTTCTTCATGCGCTTTACTCCAATATGACTTAAACGGAAGTGCCGCAAATAAGTTGCACTATCATTATTATCTTTGCATCTTTTGGCTTCAATATTATGAATATGTGTATCACTATGATCGAGATCCAACGAACCATTTTCATTGGGTGTATAACCACAGAAGGTTTTATTCATGTAAACAGAACAACAATTATTCTCTAACTTAAATGAATAACCGTATTGCAATAAACATGATCAAATCATATTCATGCTCAACGCAAACACCAAATAACATTTATTTTAGGTTCAACACTAATCCCGAAAGTATAGGGAGTGTGCGATGATGATCATATCAATATTGGAACCACTTCCAATACACATCATTACTTCACCCTTAACTAGTCTCTATTCATTCTGCAACTCCCGTTTCGAGTTACTACTTTTAGCAACTGAACCAGTATCAAATACCGAGGGGTTGCTATAAAAACTAGTAAAGTATACATCAATAACATGTATATCAAATATACGTTTGTTCACTTTGCCAACCTTCTTATCCGCCAAATACTTGGGGTAGTTCCGCTTCCAGTGACCTGCCCCTTTGCAGTAGAAACACTTAGTCTCAGGCTCAGACTTGGGCTTCTTCACTTGAGCAGCAACTTGCTTGCCGTTCTTCTTGAAGTTCCCCTTCTTCCCTTTGCCCTTTTCTTGAAACTAGTGGTCTTGTCAACCATCAACACTTGATGCTTTTCTTGATTTCTACCTTCGTCGATTTCAGCATCACGAAGAGCTTGGGAATCGTCTCTATTTATCCCTTGCATATTATAGTCCATCACGAAGTTCTAGTAACTTGGTGATAGTGACTAGAGAACTCTGGCAATCACTATTTTATCTGGAAGATTAACTCCCACTTGATTCAAGTGATTGTAGTACCCAGACAATCTGAGCACATGCTCACTGCTTGAGTTATTCTCCTCCACCTTTTAGCTATAGAACTTGTTGGAGACTTCATATCTCTCAACTCGGGTATTTGCTTGAAATATTAACTTCAACTCCTGGAACATCTCATATGGTCCATGACGTTCAAAACATCTTTGAAGTCCCAATTCTAAGCCGTTAGGCATGGTGCACTAAACTATGAAGTAGTCATCATATTGAGCTAGCCAAACGTTCATAACGTTTGCATTTGCTCCTGCAATAGGTCTGTCACCTAGCGGTGCATCAAGGACATAATTCTTCTGTGCAGCAATGAGGATAATCCTCAGATCACGGATCCAATCCGCATCATTGCTACTAACATCTTTCAACATAGTTTTTCTCTAGGAACATATCAAAATAAACATAGGGAAGCAACAATGCGAGCTATTGATCTACAACATAGATATGCTAATACTACCAGGACTAAGTTCATGATAAACTAAAGTTCAATTAATCATATTACTTAAGAACTCCCACTTAGATAGACATCCCTCTAATCCTCTAAGTGATCACGTGATCCATATCAACTAAACCATGTCCGATCATCACGTGAGATGGAGTAGTTTCAACGGTGAACATCACTATGTTGATCATATCTACTATATGATTCACACTCGACCTTTCGGTCTCAGTGTTCCGAGGCCATATCTGTTATATGGTAGGCTCGTCAAGTTTAACCTGAGTATTCCGCGTGTGCAACTGTTTTGCACCCGTTGTATTTGAACGTAGAGCCTATCACACCCGATCATCGCGTGGTGTCTCAGCACGAAGAACTTTCGCAACGGTGCATATTCTGGGAGAACACTTATACCTTGATAATTCAGTGAGAGATCATCTTATAATGCTACCGTCAAACTAAGCAAAATAAGATGTATAAAAGATAAACATCATATGCAATCAAAATATGTGACATGATATGGCCATGATGATCCTGCGCCTTTGATCTCCATCTCCAAAGTACTGTCATGATTTATATCGTCACCGGCACGACACCATGATCTCCATCATCTTGATCTATATCAATGTGTCGTCTCATGGTCGTCTCGCCAACTATTGCTCTTGCAACCATTGCTATCGCATAGCGATAAAGTAAAGCAATTATTTGGCGCTTGCATCTTATGCAATAAAGAGACAACCATAAGGCTTCTGCCAGTTGCCGATTACTTCAACAAAACATGATCATCTCATACAACAACTTATATCTCATCACGTCTTGACCATATCACATCACAACATGCCCTGCAAAAACAAGTTAGACGTCCTCTACTTTGTTGTTGCAAGTTTTACGTGGCTGCTATGGGCTGATCAAGAACCGTTCTTACCTACACATCAAAACCACAACGATAGTTCGTCAAGTTAGTGTTGTTTTAACCTTCTCAAGGACCGGGCGTAGCCACACTCGGTTCAACTAAAGTTGGAGAAACTGACACCCGCAAGCCACCTGTGTGCAAAGCACGTCGGTAGAACTAGTCTCGCGTAAGCGTACGCGTAATGTCGGTCCGGCCGCTTCATCCAACAATACCGCCAACCAAAGTATGACATGTCGGTAAGCAAGATGACTTGTATCGCCCACAACTCACTTGTGTTCTACTCGTGCAAATAACATCTACGCATAAAACTAGGCTCGGATGCCACTGTTGGGGAACGAGTAATTTCAAAATTTCCTACGCACACGCAAGATCATGGTGATGCATAGCAATGAGAGGGAGAGTGTTGTCTAAGTACCCTCGTGAGACCGAAAGCGAAGCGTTAGCACAACGCGTTGATGTAGTCGTCGCCTTCACGATCCGACCGATCAAGTACCGAACGACGGCACCTCCGAGTTCAGCACACGCTCAGCTCGATGACGCCCCTCGAACTCCGATCCAGCCGAGTGTTGAGGAGAGTTTCACAAGACGACGGCGTGGTGACGATGATGATGTTCTACCGACGCAGGGCTTCGCCTAATCACCGCTACAGTATTATCGAGGTGGACTATGGTGGAGGGGGGCACCCACACGGCTAAAAGATCAAAACGATCAATTGTTGTGTCTTTGGGCTGCCCCCTGCCCCCGTATATAAAGGAGCAAGGGGGGAGGCGGCCGCCTAGGAGGAGGGCGCCATGGGGAGTCCTACTCCCACCGAGTAGGACTCCTCCTTTCCTTGTTGGAGTAGGAGAAGGGAAGGAGAAGGAGAAGGAAGGAAGGGGCGCCTCCCTAGTCCAATTCGGACTAGTCCATGGGGAGGGTGCGGCCACCCTTTTGGGCCTTTCTATCCTTTCCCGTATGGCCCATTAAGGCTCAATACGAATTCCCGTAACTCTCCGGTACTCCAAAAAAATACCCGAATCACTCGGAACCTTTCCAATGTCCGAATATAGTCGTCCAATATATCGATCTTTACGTCTCGACCATTTCCAGACTCCTAGTCATGTCCCTGATCTCATCCAGGACTCCGAACTCCTTCGATACATCAAAACACATAAACTCATAATATAACCGTCATCTAACTTTAAGCGTGCGGACCCTACGGGTTCAAGAACTATGTAGACATGACCGAGACACGTCTCCGGTCAATAACCAATAGCGGAACCTGGATGCTCATATTGGCTCCCACATATTCTACGAAGATCTTTATCGGCCAGACCGCATAACAACATACGTTGTTCCCTTTGTCATCGGTATGTTACTTGCCCGAGATTCGATCGTCGGTATCTCTATACCTAGTTCAATATCGTTACCGGCAAGTCTCTTTACTCGTTCCGTAATACATCATCCCGCAACTAACTCATTAGTTGCAATGCTTGCAAGGCTTATAGTGATGTGCATTACCGAGTGGGCCCAGAGATACCTCTCCGACAATCGGAGTGACAAATCCTAATATCGAAATACGCCAACCCAACAAGTACCTTCCGAGACACCTGTAGATCACCTTTATAATCACCCAGTTACGTTGTGACGTTTGGTAGCACACAAAGTGTTCCTCCGGTAAACGGGATTTGCATAATCTCATAGTCATAGGAACATCTATAAGTCATGAAGAAAGCAATAGTAGAATACTAAACGATCAAGTGCTAAGCTAACGGAATGGGTCAAGTCAATCACATCATTCTCCTAATGATGTGATCCCGTTAATCAAATGACAACTCATGTCTATGGCTAGGAAACATAACCATCTTTGATCAACGAGCTAGTCAAGTAGAGGCATACTAGTGACACTCTGTTTGTCTATGTATTCACACATGTATCATGTTTCCGGTTAATACACTTATAGCATGAATAGTAAACATTTATCATGAAATAAGGAAATAAATAATAACTTTATTATTGCCTCTAGGGCATATTTCCTTCACTAGTGCCTTGCCGTCTAGCCGTTTGCCTATTGTTCTCCTGACGAAGCTTCTAGGGTCTCTCTTATCCAGAAAAAGTCGTCAAAAAGTTTCATGGGATTTGGACTTCGTTTGGTACTGCTTTCTGGAAAATGTTAAATAGGCAAAAAAAACAACAACTGGCACTTGGCCCTGGGTTAATAGGTTAGTCCCAGTAAATAATATATAATTGCATATAAAACATCCAAGATTGATACTATAATAGCATGGAACCATTAAAAATTATAGATACGTTGGAGACATATCAGCTAGTGTGTGTGTGTGTGTTAGAGATAAGAGTCGAGTGGATCGGAAGGGTGAGTTTTGTGTGTGTGAGAGAGATATATAGAGAGAGGGTGCATGTGAGTGGCATACAAATGAATATTAGGGAGAAATGAGACCCGAGAGATAGAGTTTGTGTTTGCAAGAGAGAATGATTTTTCACAGGGAGAGTCGTATAGAGAGCCACACGGAGCGCGAGATATCCTATGGAGAGAGGCTGTGGACGGTGGTGGACGGTGATGGACGGTGGTGGTGGTGGTGGCTGCTACTTCTTGAGCTTGGTTGGGTTTTCCCTTGAAGAGGAAAGGGTGATGCAGCAAAGTAGAGAAAAGTATTTCCCACAGTCTGAGAACTAAGGTCTCAATCCAGTAGGAGACAACGCACAAATCACCTAATACTGCACAAACAATCAAACAACTTGCACCCAACGCGATAAAGGGGTTGTCAATCCCTTCAGGTTACTTGCAAAAGTGAGATCTGATAGAGATAGATAAACGGTAAAGTAAATATTTGTGGTCTTTTTGGTTTATAGATCGGAAAGTAAAAGATTGCAAAATAGTAGATCAGAAACTAATATGATGGAAAATAATAGATTGGAAACTTATATGATGGAAAATAGAAACTTATATGATGGAAATAGAAACTTATATAATGGAAAATAGACCCCGGGGACATAGGTTTCACTAGAGGCTTCTCTCAAGATAGCAAATAATACGGTGGGTGAACAAATTACTTCCGAGCAATTGATAGAAAAGCGCAAAGTTATGACGATATCTAAGCCAATTATCATGAATATAGGCATCACGTCCGTGTCAAGTAGACTGAAACGATTCTACATCTACTACTATTACTCCACACATCGACCGCTATCCAGCATGCATCTATAGTATTAAGTTCGTGAAGAACGGAGTAACGCATTAAGTAAGATGACATGATGTAGAGGAATTAACTCAAGCAATATGATGAAAACCCCATCTTTTTATCCTCGATGGAAAAAATACAATACGTGCCTTGCTACCCCTACTGTCACTGGAAAGGACACCGCAAGATTGAACCCAAAGCTAAGCACTCTCCCATTGCAAGAAAAACCAATCTAGTTGGCGAAACCAAACCGATAGTTCGAAGATAATTACAAAGATATCAAATCATGCATAAAAGAATTCAGAGAGCATTCAAATAATATTCATAGATAAGCTGATCATAAATCCACAATTCATCGGATCTCGGCAAACAATCTGCAGAAAAGTATTACATCGAATAGATCTCCAAGAACATCGAGGAGAACATGGTATTGAGAATCAAAGAGAGAGAAGAAGCCATCAAGCTACTAGCTATGGACCGGTATGTCTGTGGTGAACTACTCACGCTTCATCGGAAGGGCAATAGAGTTGATGTAGAAGCCCTCCATGATCGAATCCCCCTCCAGCAAGGTGCCGAAAATGGTCCCTGAATGGGATCTCACGGGTACATAAGGTTGCGGCGGTGGAAAAGTGTTTTCGTGGATGCCTCTGGTGGTTTGGGGATATTTGGGAATATATAGGCGAAAGAATTAGGTCAAGAGGGTCACGGGGGGCACAAGGGTGGGGGGCGCTTCTGTCCTTGTGGCTGTGTCGTGGCTCCTCCGACTTCATCTCCAAGTCTCCTGGTTGTCTTCTGGTCCAAGAAAAATCATCGTGAAGGTTTGAAGGTTTCATTTCATTTGGACTCCGTTTGATATTCCTTTTTTGTGAAACTCAAAAACAAGGAAAAACAGAAACTGGCACTGGGCTCTAGGTTAATAGGTTAGTCCCAAGAATAATATAAAATAGCATATTAATGCATATAAAACATCCAAAACAGATAATATAATAGCATGGAACAATAAAAAATTATAGATACGTTGGAGACGTATCAAGTATCCCCAAGCTTAATTCCTGCTCATCCTCGAGTAGGTAAATGATAAAAACAGAATTTTTGATGTGGAATGCTACCAAACATATTTATCTGTGTAATTTTATTTATTGTGGCATGAATGTTTAGATCCATAAGATTCAAAACAAAAGTTTAATATTGACATAAAAACAACAATAATTCAAGCATACTAACAAGGCAATTATGTCTTTTCAAAATAACATGGCCAAAGAAAGCTTATCACTACAAAATCATATAGTCTGGCTATGCACCATCTTAATCACACAAAATATTAAAGTCATGCACAACCTCGATGACAAGCCAAGCAATTGTCTCATACTTTTGATGTTCTCAAACTTTTCAACTTTCACACAATACATGAGCGTGAGCCATGGACATAACACTATAGGTGGAATAGAATATGGTGGTTGTGGATAAGACAAAAAGAGAGAGATAGTCTCACATCAACTAGGCTTATCAACGAGCTATGGAGATGCCCATCAAAAGATATCAATGTGAGTGAGTAGAGATTGCCATGCAACGGATGCACTAGAGCTATAAGTGTATGAAAGCTCACAAAGGAAACTAAGTGGGTGTGCATCCAACTCCCTTGCTAATACATCCCCATTGTATCTACTTTTCCAAACTCTTTTGCCCTTGTTTTGCACTCTAACTTGCATGATTTGAATGGAACTAACCAAGAAAAATATTGGCGAAAGAAACAACCGAAGGGGGCGTACACCCTGGCCACAAGGGTGGGGGGCGTGCCCTCCATCCTTGTGGGCCCCCTGGACCTCCACCGACCTCAAATCCAACTCCCAATATTCACGTTCGGGGAGAAAAAAATCAGAGAGAAGGATTCATCGCGTTTTATGATATGAAGCTGCCGCCAAGCCCTGTTCTTCCTCGGGGGGGGGGGGGCAGATCTGGAGTCCATTCAGGGCTCTGGAGAGGGGAAATCGTCGCTATCATCATCATCAACCATCCTCCATCACCAATTTCATGATGCTCACCGCCGTGCGTGAGTAATCCCGTCGTAGGCTTGCTCGACGGTGATGGGTTGGATGAGATTTACCATGTAATCGAGTTAGTTTTGTTAGGGTTTGATCCCTAGTATCCACTATGTTCTAAGATTGATGTTGCTATGACTTCTATGCTTAATGCTTGTCACTAGGGTCCGAGTGCCATGATTTCAGCTCTAAACCTATTATGTTTTCATGAATATATTTGTGTTCTTGATCCTATCTTGCAAGTTATAGTCACCTACAACGTGTTATGATCAAGAAACCCTGGAGTGATAATAGTTGGGACACTTCCCGGTGATGAGCGTAGTTTGAGGAGTACATGTATTCACTAAGTGCTAATAATTTGGTCCGGTACTCTATTAAAAGGAGGCCTTAATATCCCTTAGTTTCCAATAGGACCCTGCAGCCACGGGAGGGTAGGACAAAAGATGTCATGCAAGTTCTTTTCCATAAGCACGTATGACAATATTCGGAATACATGCCTAAATTATATTAATGAATTGGAGCTAGTTTTGTGTCACCCTATGTTATAACTGTTGCATGATGAATGCCATCCGACATAATTATCCATCATTGATCCATTGCCTACGAGCTCATTTCATATTGATCTTTGCTCAGTTACTTTTCAGTTGCCATTGTTACTATTGCTACAAAACTGCTATTGTTACTTTTGCCACTGTTACCGTTACTTCCATACTACTTTGCTACTAAACACTTTGCTGCAGATACTAAGTTTCCAGGTGTGGTTTAATTGACAACTCAGCTTCTAATACTTGAGAATATTCTTTGGCTCCCCTTGTGTCGAATCAATAAATTTGGGTTGAATACTCTACCCTCGAAAACTGTTGTGGTCCCCTATACTTGTGGGTTATCAAGACCTTTTTCTGGCGCCGTTGCCGAGGAGCATAGCTCTATTCTCTGAGTCACTTGGGATTTATATCTGCCGATCACTATGAGGAATTTAAAGATCAAAGAACCACGATTTTTCCATCAACTACGAGGGAAGGTAAGGAACTGCCATCTAGCTCTCACTTGATTCTCCTTATATTTTGAGTAAACTTGCGACACCTACACCTGCTATTGATTCCGATATGTGGAATATTATTGATGATGCCACTTATGCTATGCATGATGCTTATGATGAAACTACTTCTCTGCTTGATAATACTATGCCACTCGATGAATTTCTTGATGAAGAACTTGCTAGGGTTAAGAGAATAAAATTATTGAAACTGAAGATTATGATTCTCCCCCTTGATATGAATTGCCTGTTGTACCTGAGGGTTATGTTATGGATGAAGAAACCGCTAGAGACTTCTTTGCTTGCAATGATAGAGAGGATCTTAAGAAATTTTTAGCTAAGCTGGAAGAAAAATCCTTGAATGCTAGAATGAAATATGATCCTGATTTTGCTCCTTCACCTATCTTTGTTGCTGATAAGGATTATGAATTATCTGTCGATCCTGGGTTAATTACTTTGGTTGAATCTGATCCTTTCTATGGTTATGAATCTAAAACTGTTGTGGCACATCTTACTAAATTGAATGATATGGCCACCCTATTTGCTCACGAGGAAAAACTTCACTATTACTATATTCTCAAATTGTTTCCTTTCTCATTAAAGGGTGATGCCAAGTTATGGTTTAATTCTCTTGCTCCTGGTTGTGTGCGTAGTCCCCATGATATGATTTATTACTTCTTTGCAAAATATTTCCCCGCTCATAAGAAAAAAACTGCTTTAAGGGAAATATTATTTTTTTTTCCAAATTGAAGAAGAGAGTCTCCCGCAAGCTTGGGGAGGCTTATCCAATTACTTAATACTTTGCCTGGTCATCCTCTCAAGAAAAATAAAATACTTGATATCTTTTATAATGGACTAACCAATGCTTCTAGAAAGGACCTGGATAGTTGTGCTGGTTGTGTTTTCAGGGAAAGAACCGTTGAGCAAGCTGAATTTCTATTGAATAATATATAGAGTAATGATAATGATTGGACACTTCCTAACCAACTCCTAAGCCAACTCCAAATAAAAGGGGTATTCTATTTCTCTGTCTTGAAGATATGCAAGAGGCAAACAAATGTGACGCCCGGATAATCATGCTACAGTAAACTCACGTTGATGGTGCCACGTCACCTCTGCCACTGTAGTTAATCTCGGGTTAATTCAAAACTGTTTCGAAATTCAAATTCAAATGTATGATAGCAATAAAAGTTTTCAAAAATTCAAACTAAAATGTTCGGGGGTTGTCAAATATTATAAAGTTATTTATGGTGAAATAAACACATTTTAATAAAAGCCTAAATATGTTTAAATGAATTAAAACAGAAAAGAAAATAAATAAAAGAAAGAAAATACAAAAGAGAAAACAAAAAAAAAAAGAAGAAAAGGAAGCCCCTCGACCAGCGGCCCACTCAACCCGCCGCAGCCCCTCCTCCCTGGACCGCCACCACCTGGTCGGCCTAGCCGCCCATCTCCTCGCACCGCACTTCTTCCTCTGTTAAATCGGTAGCGCCACATAAAGGCGCTGTCGCCACCGACCCTTCCACGGCGTCGGGCTGGATAAGGACGCCGACGCCTTGCCCCTCGGTCTCTCCTCCCACTCGCCCCACTTCCCCTCGGTCCTTGCGCCTTCCCCTCGATCCATCGCCCCCCCCTCGTTCCCCTCCGTACCCGAAGGCCGCCGCCGCCATGGCTGCGCCATAGCCGCGCCACCGCCACCCGCCCTCGCCAAGACGTCCACGAGACGCGCCGACGACCTCTACCTTGGCTCGCCATCGCCATCGAGCTCGAGGAGCACCGCAGCCACGGCTCGGGTCGTCTTCTTCCTCGGCGGCGCCGGCGATCCCTTCCTCCCGGCGAGCTCTGCTGCTCCTAAGCCACCAAGGGTCTTTCTTGACCGCCGGTGAGCTCCACCCGTCCTCTCCCTCTCCTTCTCGCCCACTGCGCCCTAGCTAGCTGCCGCCAAACACCCGAGCCCGTCGCGGATCTCGCCGCCGGCGCTTCTTCCGTGACCAAATGGTCACGGGCCGAGCCTTTGTGCTCGGCGCGTCGCGCAGCCCCAGCCTTCCGTTAGCCCCAAGCGCTGCTGAGTCGCCGTGGTCGTCTCGCGCCCAACCACCTCACCGCCGATGAGCTCGCCAGGCGCTGCTTCCGCCACCACGCCAGCAAGAACCACCACCAACCGACGCGCCGTCGCCTCCCGTTCGAACGCACTCGCGCAGCCATTTTGGCCGCCGGACGGCGAATTCAGCGAGGTCCGGCGCCCCTCCGCTGAACGCCACCGAGCTCCCCAACGCCGACGCCGACGTGGCGCGAAGGGTTTCGCCATCGTGTCGCTGACCGATGGTCTCGAGGCCCGTTGATCGGGTTGACCCGGTCAACGTCCGACGTGGCAGCCATCGCCATCGACATGCGGGCCCCATGCCATAAAACAAATAAAACAAATATATAAACTGTTAATTAATTAATTTAATTAACTAAAACCTAATTAGACACTGACAGGTGGGCCGAGTAGATTTCCTAACTAATTTTAGATTAGTTTAAACTCTGTTTAACCCACTCGCCTATGATGTGGGTCCCCATGTCGCTTTTGATCGTCAACCGACCAGCTTGACCTGCTTGACATCACTCGATGTCATGCCTACGCCATCACACACTGTTTTGGATAAGGTTGAATTAAATATATAATTAAAATCAAAAAATGATTTAAATCTTTAGAAAATCATATCTTTTAATCCGTAACTCGGATGAAAATACTTTCTACATGAAAGTTGCTCAGAACGACGAGACGAATCCGGATACGCAGTCCGTTCGTCCGCCACACACCCCTAACCTATCGAACCTGCAACTTTCCTCCGCCTCCGCTCAAAACACGGAACACCGGGAATATTTTCCCGGATGTTTCCCCCCTTAGCCGGTACCACCTCATACCACGTTAGGGCACGCCTAGCATCGTTACTTGTCATGTCATGCATCAATATGCATCTGTTTACATGGTATTCATTGTTTCTTCCACCTCTTCTCTCCGGTAGACTACGAGACCGACGCTGCTGCTGCCCAGTTCGACTACGGTGTTGACGACCCCTCTCTCTTGCCAGAGCAACCAGCAAGCCCCCCCCTTGATCACGGATATCGCCTACTCTTCTCTATACCGCTTGCATTAGAGTAGTGTAGCATATTCTTGCTTCGATACTCCTATACCGCTGCATAGCTTTGTCCTTGTTACTCTTGTTGTTACCCTTACCGCAATCCTATATGCTTAGTATAGGATGCTAGTACTTTCATCTGTGGCCCTACATTCTTGTCCGTCTGCCATGCTATACTATCGGGCCGTGATCACTCGGGAGGTGATCACGGTATATACTATATACTTTATACATGATACATGTGGAGACTAAAGTCGGTCTGCTGGTGGAGCACCCATGAGTGGATCTTTGAGGCGGAGCGACAGGCAGGTTGAGACCGCCTAGGAGAGAGGTGGGCCTGGCCTGTTCGGCGCTCATGGATACTTAACACGCTTAACGAGATCTTGGTATTTGATCTGAGTTGGCTACGAGCTTATACGCACTAACCAACTCGTGGGAAAGATAAGGGCACTCGGCGCCGTGGTATCACCAAGCACTTCAGACGTCAAGAACGGAGCGCGCTACCGGATTGGACTGGAACGCCACTAGGCTAGGTCTGCTTCGGCCGCCCACAAACGTCAGGTGTGCTCAGAGCGATGGGCCTGCACCCTGCGCGCTTAGGTTTAGACCGGCGTGTTGGCCTCTTTGTTGTGCCTAGGTGGGGCTGCGGCGTGTTGATCTTCCGCGGCGGGCATGACCCAGAAAGTGTGTCCGCCAAACGGGATCAAACGTGTTGGGTAGCAGGTGCACCTCTGGGAAGTTAATCTATTCAATAGCTGTGATCTTCGATGTGAGGCGACTTGGAGTTGTACCTTGAGCTTATGACAACTAGAACCGGATACTTGATAAAACACACCTTCCAAGTGCGGATACAACCGTGTTCGCTCTCTCGTGGATATGAGGAGGGATCGCGGGTAGGATTATTGCTATGTGATGTTACTTGGAGGACTTCAACCTACCCTCCTCTACCTGTTGCAAGACAGGTGACCGAAGCGTAGTCTTCGATAAGACTAGCTATCCCCTCTTATTACGGCATTCTGCAGTTCACCCATCGATATGGCCCTTTACACATATATCCATGCATATGTAGTGTAGCTCCTTGCTTGCAGTACTTTGGATGAGTACTCACGGTTGCATTGTTTCCCCTTTTCCCTATCTATACTTGATTGCTGCAACAGACGATGGAGCCTGGGGCAGACGCCACCGTCGATGACGACTACTACTCTGGAGGTGCCTACTACTACGTGCAGCCCGGCGACGACCGACTGGAGTAGCCGGAGGATCCCAGCAGGAGGCCTGCTCCTCTTCGATCTCAGATCCCGGTTTGTGCTAGCCTTCTTAAGGCCAACTTGTTTAACTTATGTCCGTACTCAGATATTGTTGCTTCCGCTGACTCGTCTATGATCGAGCACTTGTATTCGAGCCCTCGAGGCCCCTGGCTTGTATTATGATGCTTGTATGACTTATTTATGTTTTAGAGTTGTGTTGTGATATCCTCCCGTGAGTCCTTGATCTTGATCGTACACATTTGCGTGCATGATTAGTGTACGATTGAATCGAGGCGTCACAACAAATCTATGAAAGAAAAAGGTATTAAAGATGAAGATGTTACAAATTTACCGCCTATTGAAGAAATACATAGTCTTGATAACCCGACACAGGTAGTACAGGTAAACTCTCTCCATTGATTTGATGAAGGTGATATTCCTCATAATAAGTCTGCTAGTCAATGCTTGGATGAGTTTGATAATTTTATTGTTAAACAAGAAAACTTCAATACTTATGTTAGTAGACAATTGAAACGTAATGCTTACATGCTTGAACACTTGGGTGATTATATGAATAGAACTGTTAATGATCTTAAGCTTATTAGTAAACATGCTTTCATGGTTAGAAATCAAGTAGAACAAGTACTTAAGGCACAGGATGAATTGCTGAGTTGAATAGTAAGAATAATGATAATGTTGTTAGGGTTATGACTAGAGGTGGTAAAATGACCCAGGAACCTTTGTATCCTGAGGGCCATCCTAAGAGAGTTGAACAAGATTCTCAGAGAGTTAATACTAGTGCACCTAGTCCTAGTAATAAAAAGAAAATGAAAATTGATTGGACTTTGCATGCTAGTGAACCTGCTATAGACACACCTGAGAATCCCAATGATATTTCTATTTCCGATGTTGTGTCCCAATCTGGTGATGAACATGAACCTAGTGATAATGTTAATAATGATGTTCATGTTGATGCTCAACCTAGAAATGATAATGATGTAGAGATTGAACCTACTGTTGATCTTGATAACCCACAATCAAAGAATCAATGTTATGATTAGAGAGACTTTGTTGCTAGGAAACATGGTAGAGAAAGAGAACCATGGGTTCAGAAACCCATGCCCTTTCCTCCTAAGCCACCCAAGAAAAAGGATGATGAGGATTTTGAGCGCTTTGTTGAAATGATTAGACCTATCTTCTTGCGTATGCGTTTGGCTGATATACTTAAAATGCCTCCTTATGCTAAGCATATGAAAGATATTGTTACTAATAAAAGAAAGATACCAAAAGCTGAAATTTCCACCATGCTTGCTGATTACACTTTTAAGGGTGGAATACCAAAGAAACTAATAGATCCAGGAGTACCTACTATATATACCATGCTCCATTAAAAGAAACTATGTTAAAACCGCTTTATGTGATCTTGGAGCCGGTGTTAGTGTTATGCCTTTCTTGCTGTATCGTAGACTTGAATTGACTAAGTTGACACCTACTGAAATTTCTTTTCAAATGGCTGATAAATCAACTGCTATACCCATCAGTATTTGTGAGGATGTGCCAGTTGTGGTTGCAAACATTACTATCTTAACGGACTTTGTTATTCTTGATATTCCCAAGGACGACGGTATGTCGATTATCCTTGGTAGACCCTTTTTGAATACTGCAAGGGCTGTTATGGATTGCAACAAAGGCAATGTCACTTTTCATGTCAATGGCAATGAGCATACGGTACACTTTCCAAAGAAACAACCTCAAGTTCATAGTATCAATTCTATTGGAAAAATTTCGACTATTACTATTGGAAGTTTTGAATTCCCTCTTCCTACAGTCAAAAAGAAATATGACATTGCATAACCCCGTTGAGGTAACCTAGTGTTATTAAAAAATCCTCCGGTTTCACGTCATTCGGAAGAAGTTTGTTAATAAGACTTGATCAACCTTGTTAATGGATTCCTTTTGATGAGCATGAGATGGATGAATTTACAAGGCACAACTCTTTGTACTCATCTTTTACATTTTGTTATTTAGATTAAATAAAGCAAAAATAGTATTTTCTGTTTGTTTTCTGAATTATCTTGAAATAAAAAAATTCCCAAAAATAAAAGTTCTCCAAATGCCCTGAAAATTTAGTATGATTTTTATAGAATATTTGAGTATTACTGGCAGTGAACACACCAGGGGGCCTCACCAGCTGGCCACAAGGGTGGAGGGTGTGCCCTACCCCCTTGGGCGCACCCCTGTCCTTGTGGGCCCCACATGGCCCCCTTCATTTATTCCAGCACCCATCCACTCCTTCTTCCTCTAGAAAAAATCACTCCATAGCTCAAACTCGTGTTCTTGCTCATTTTGCTGCCATTTTCGATCTCCTTGCTCAAAGCTCCATCCACAGAACTGCTTTGGGGGATTGTTCTTTGGTATGTGACTCCACCAATGGTCCAATTAGTTTTTGTTCTAGTTCTTTATTTATTACAAATTTTTGCTGCTGTAGTGACCTTGTTCTTGAGCTTGCATGTCAAATTTATATGGTCAAAATTAGTTTTGATGCATGATATAGCCTCTAGGCACTTGTAGGAGTAGTTTCTATGAATTTTGTTGAGTTTGGTTCACTTTTATTTTGAGTCACTAAAAATTTCAGAATTTTTTCAGAGGAAGAAAAATGTCAAGGAAAATGTACCAAGGTGGTTCTTCGAGGAAGCAAGCGCCTAGGCTCGCGATACGCGAACCGACCTTGAACCACCAAGGGAAGCTCGAGTGCGGCCATGTGAATGGTTGTCGGATGAATTTGTGGTGCGTGCAGGTTTCAAGGACGAGTTCTATGCATACATACAAAATGCTGACCTTGAGGACTTCTTATCAGACAAGTGCCTACAATATTATTACCTAACCGATTCCTTTGTGCGGATGTTTGAGTTTTCATCTAAGCGTAATAATCATACTGTCCTGTTTGATCTTTATGATGAATCTTACACTATGGACCTAGAAGATTTTTGTGATGCATGCAAAATTCCACAATGGGGTCTTCTTAGTGAGCCTCACAAATCTGAATACAATGATTTCCTTGCTAACATCACCGTTGGAGAAACTAGAAATATCACAAAAGCTACCATAGGGAGCATTCACTTTCCTGCCTTACATTACTTTGCTCTCTTTATAGGTTAGGTGATAAGCACTATAACTTGGGGGCTATTATTGCAAGGAGGTTACATCTTAATGATAAAGATGGAGATTTATTTGGTGGCATTTATGCAACTTGTGTAGCTAATTATTTGGGCGTACCCATAAGAGGGTATGATATTGAGTTGCCACCTACCTTTCTAGATTATGAGGCCATGGTACGCTACCAGTTTCTTGAGAGGAACGGACAGTTCCTTTAGTATCGACTAATCTTTGACAGACGTCGCGTAGTCTATGTTACCCTTCCTGCTCCTGCCTTCTTTCAGGTAAATGGGAGATATTTTATAACAAGAGAGGAGGAAAACGAGTATGAGAGAGCAACGAAGGCCGCTCGCCTTCAGGAGGCAGCTCGCCAAGCCGTAGCTGTTGCAGCACAATACGACCCCAACTATGATTTTGGATATCATCCGGGCCAGTGGTGGCCTTAGACCAACTTAGGCCAAGATCCTAAGTTTGGGGGAGTACGTATTTCTCACCGACATTACATTCATGTTCACACACTCATTTAAGTTAGTGGTATTCATAATTTCTCTTTGTATTATCCATGTTAGTTTATTTACTTTTTTCCGCTTTCATCTGCTTTGGAGTATTCGGAGGAGGAACCTGCCTTGCAATGTCGAAGACAATTTGCGTGCCGGACACATTGTCATTGAAGCCTGGTTCAGGGGCTACTGAGGGAGTCCTGGATTAGGGGGTCCCCGGGCGTCCGGGCTATGTGACATGGGCCGGACTGATGGGCTGTGAAGATACAAGATAGAAGGCCTTCCCCCTTGTCCGGATGAGACTCTCCTTTGCGTGGATGGCAAGCTTGGCTTTCGGATGTGAAGATTCCTTTCTTTGTAAACCGACTCTGTACAACCCTAGGCCCCTCTGGTGTCTATATAAATCGGAGGGTTTAGTCTGTAGAGGCAATCATAATCATATAGGCTAGACATCTAGGGTTTAGCCATTACGACCTCGAGGTAGATCAACTCTTGTAACCCCTATACTCATCAAAGTCAATTGAGCAGGACGTAGGGTATTACCTCCATTAAGAGGGCCCGAACTTGGGTAAACACCGTGTCCCTTGTCTCTTGTTACCTTCGATCCTCAGATGCACAGTTCGGGACCCCCTACCCGAGATCAGCCGGTTTTGACACCGACAGTATCTGCAGAAGTGCAGATACCGTCTTGGTTGCTGCACGTTCATATGGTCTAGCTGGGCTTGTTATGGTCAGCATCAAGGTATTTCATATGTCTATCTGAACCCAACATGTATGTAAATGCTATAAGGACTGTTAATTTTGAATTCTTGCTTACCGAACTATCATGATGTCATATTATCACAGCTACAAGTGTTGTTAATTGTGAATTCTTGCCTACCTATAGCCTCTTAACATTGTTTGGTAGTCCATTATGCACCGGGAAACCATATTGAGAGGGAGTCAAGGGCCAAATCATTTTGAGGGAGTTCATTTTTTTCCTTTTAATGTACGATTAGGAGCACTGTGTAAAACCGGACCACTCTTGGATGACTTGCAGTTTAAGCATACGGCTCAAGTTAGGTCCTGGCAAAAACAGTAGCTTTGTCAACAATCAGAATATCCTGGAAACTTGTTTAGTTATTTGGGCAACAAACCCAAAAAATCATGTACTTTAAATTCCCTTTTCTCTTGCCTGGCCGAAGGTCACTGACCATCACGCGCATTTGCCCATTTTTCTGCAGGCCTCACGAGGATAACAATGTTTGGATTATGCTTGTGCACAATAGGATCTTTGTCTCATATGTCGATCAACCATGCAAATCTGAGAGTCAATAGCAAGTCAGCGACACATATTTCCCTAAGAATGAAATAATTATCATGCAACTTGTTCTGCTAATAATCAAGATACAAATATATTCTTACTGCTTGAGTTCAGTCCAGGGATAACAATCCACAAAAACAAAATGATCGTTGGCATTGTCCACTACATCGATTACGTTGATGCTAACCTCATGTACATTACTTGCGTTAACTAAATATTGATCCCACTGTTAACTGAATACTGGCTCTGGTGTTAACTAAAATGCTAAAGTTAATACTGATTCTAGAGATTGCTTGCACACAATCCTTGGAGATTTATACTGGAGTAATACATTTGTCCTTGTGTTTGAGATGCGGTGAAACTATAGTGACAGAGAATTGTTAAGTGTATTGGAGATATAGTCAAGCATTAATTCACCGGACCATAGAAATACCAGCATCCAGTTTAAATTTCTCAGAAAATGGAGTGCAATTTAGCTTGACCATTAATCTATAGATAATGTTGTAGATTAAGCCTCACTGTTAATCCCTACAGAAAATGTTGTAGATTCTCACAAATTATCTTTAAACTTTTAAATTGGTAGCTCTTATGGGCTTTATATGAGCACCAAGTGCTACTACCATTTTTGGAATCTAATGTATATGCATTCTAAATTCTGTTTCTCAGAATCTTGAAGACAACAAGGACAAATCTTCAAGACAAGATCGAGAACATTTAGAACACTAACTTTAATGTACAGTCGAAGACAAATCTTCGGTTGTTCAATTAACCACTAACTTACCGTAACATAGGGGTACTTTACTGTAACCAATATCCGGTGAACCACTAACTTCTGTAACCAGTGACAGACAATAACACTAACTTACTGTACCCACAAGCTTAGTGAATTTTGTTACTTCAGTAGTTGGGAACCAACACTGTATAAAAAACAGTTTTGACTGTACTCGGGCACCATACACTAACCATCCTCCTTTGATCTTTCGTCATCTCCCGGTGACCTCCTCTTTTGTCTCTGCCGAGCTGCTGCACGCACACGCAAAGACATGTATGTTAAGGCATAGAAAATATGGATCAAAGAGAAAGAGAAGGGGAGCATGAGTGTTCAGAAGACATGGGTGAATCTAAGGATGGAATGCAGGTGAGACCTGGAGAGGAGGGGGGTTGGATCCGCCGGTACTCCTCGCCTTCTGAAAAAGGGAGAGCGCCTTCCACCCGACGGCTGCACCCAAGGTGACGGCGACATGCTCCTTGTCGAACAATGAAGAGAGTCGGATACCCAGCCGCCGCTCCTCCAGCGAATGGCGTCGCCTCCAGGCAGAGACACTCCCCCTCCCGGTGAGGAACATGCACGTGGTGGAGGAGAAGGAGGAGTGGTGGGCCTCCTGCCAGTGGGTGGTGGTGGAGGCGGCCAGAGTTGACCGGGGCAATGATCTCTCTCATGAGCGTCGGCGGCGAGCCACGCTCCAACGGTGAGCCGCGCTCCTCCTGCTGAGCAGCGAGAGGACGGGGAGAAGGGGAAGGCGCGAGGGTGTGAGGACGAGCGGGAGCGACGACGCGGGCGGGGAGGAGGGGAAGGCACGAGGGCGAGCGGGGGCAACAGCGCAGCAGGGAGCATGCAGACGCACGGTTAGGTTTAGAGAAGATCAAGAGAGGGAGAGGAAGAGGATGCGTGAGGAGCGACGGCTAGGGTTACACATGGGCTGCTGCGTTTTATATGCCTGGGTGTGAAAAGACGAGAATGCCCTCGGTGGGGCACGGGATTTATAGGCGGTGGCACCACACTATTCATTGTAGGAGTGCCGGCTTCGATCCAACGGCCAGGATCTATCCGTCTGATGATCCGATGGTCATGATCGTTTTGGACACCTAATCCGATGGCCCAGAACCACATGTCCTGAGAAGGCTTCATTTCTTCCCACACTCTAACAATGGGATAAGTACAGTATGTTCCTTCACATGAAGGGGAGCAGGGACATTTGCAATCGACAAGTCTATTGGGACACTTCTGCTAGATGCTTTCAGCAATTCGAGTTGGTCTACCGTAATATCCAGGAAATGCTGGGAGGTGTATCGCCTTTGAGAGACTAGACTTATAGTAACAATAGTGCACCTTCAGGTGAATAGAGCTGGCCTATAGGTGATCAATAAGCTTTCGATTAGTAGTGGCATGCGACAATCACTACCAAAAAAATACACTTCCGTGATGATACGTGTTTGTCACAATAGGTCACGTTTTGTGTCATGCATGTACATCCATGACAAATTTATGACAAAATCAAGATAGTCATACCTGTGCTGTCGTAGAAGTGTTCCATGACATTACCAAAATTATCATCACGGAAGTGTCCACTTCCATGATGATAAATCGTGCGTCACAGAAGTGCTTTCCTCAAGGGTGACCGACTCGTGGCATCCACCGTAACGGAACGCCGTTAAGCTATCGGGTCCGGTTTTGGATCCGATAACCCGTTAACAGCCCGAACCAATGGGGATTTTCCACGTGTAAAATTCTGATTTGCTGACGGAAACACGTGTCAGCTCCGCGTTGGCACAGGTGTCACTCATCTAATGGGAGAGATGCGCCTATGATATGTTGACACGTGGACCGGCCCAAAAGTGGCCCATAAAGTTTAAATGGGCCGACCCAACTAAAGGCCCACAAGATTTTGCGGTCCATAATGGGCGGGGCCCAGCAAAAGGCCCATGAGATTTTGCGTATCATAATGGGCCAGCCAAGCTAAGGGCCCATGAGATTTTGCGGGCCATAATGGGCCGGCCCAGCTAAAGGCCCGCGAGATTTTGCGGACCATAATGGGCCGGCCCAGCTAAAGGCCCACAAGATTTTGCAGACCATAATTGGCCGTCCCAGCTAAAGGCCCACAAGATTTCACCGACCATAAAGGGCCGGCCCAGCAGAAGGCCCAAAAGATTTTGATGACACTAGTAGGTCGGCCCATTAACAGGCTGCCATGTTTTGGCCCAAATGTCGGCCCATATTTGATCCGGTCCATTAACAGGCTGCCACGTTCCGGGCCTAATAGAGGCCCATATGTGATCCGGCCCATTAAAATTCTACTACGTTGTGGGCCAAATAACGGCCCAGATCAAGTCCGGCCCTTTGAGAGGCTTTGGGCTAAATTAAGGCCCATATCAGATTCGGCCCATCAACTGGACGCTATCCTTTTGGGCCCACTTGATAAAGACCCATTTAGTAATTCGGCCTGATATTAGTTTCGGCCTCTTAAAGGTCTGTTTAACATTTCGGCCCTATATATATTTCGGCCTGTTAAAAGCCTGTCATATAGTTGCGCCTAACTACGGCCCCGTTTGCATCCGTCCTGCTCACAGACGATAATCTGATTGGTCCAAACAAGGACCGAGACAATTTTGGCCTTTTATAAGTCCATGATTTGATTGGCACAATCATGGGCCGGGGTCTATTTCGGCCTGCTGCCGGCCCGTGAGCTGTTCGCACGTTTGTGCCCAACCTACTTTTGACCTCCTAAAAGCCCATTGAGTTTTCTTGGGAAAATAGGGCCAATGGTTTACTCGGCCTATTAAAGGCCCGAATCTACTAGTGGGCCAGTTTACATTTAGGCCTGTTAACGGACCAAGATGATGGGGCCGATGATGCAGATCATACATGGTGATTTGCATGACGGCTCGATTATGTACCGTAATTTTATGGTTTGGCCGGTTTACTGCGAAGACATGATATATATACAGTAAAATAACTACAGCATCATGAATAAGAAAAAAACCTAGACTATAAAATAAAGATATTACGGCATATTACTTCCACTGGGCATCAAAGTTCGCCACTATGATAATAAAGCACAAGCAGACAGCAGATTACATACACTGGGCATCAAAGATCGCCACCAGTGCAATTAAACACGCCGACAAAATAATATACAGAACCGACATCACTTCAATAGAGTTCAAGAAAGATTAGCCCTGCTCGGGAGCTGCAGCGCAAGCAGCTGAGCAAGCTGGTGATACTGCATTTGTTTGACACTTATATCCTCCTCACTCTGAAAGATAAACAAGCAGACAAATGACAGGTTTTGCACATTTAAGTATTAGTGCTGACAATTCATCACATTTCTTACTAACGAATGAAGTGACACATTTTAAAATAGTGTTAACACAATATGGTATTGTTCAGGTCAAGACATGGCAGGAAATGACATTGTGAAGGAGTTGGCAGCTTCACGACACCACTGGACTATAGATCAAGAACTCATAAGTATCAATGATTAGTGTGCTGTCAATTTATCCCATTTCAGATTGGCAAAATAAGATCACTTGCTCTGTATAGTTTAATTTACATGGTATGAAGAAGGAACTTGGTTGTACAACTAAAAACTTAAATTGAGAAGGACAAACTTTTGTTTATGAACTACTCCCTCCGTCCCATAATATAAGAATGTTTTTTACACTAAACTAATGTCAAAAACGTTCTTATATTATGGGACGGAGGGAGTACATAATAAACTTTAAACATGCAATTCGATGCAAACACCAAAAATAAACAGCTGTTGCAGTCATGCCTAACCAAATATACACAACAAAGTTTGAAGGCTTGAGAAGGACAAACTTACATTATTGGTGAAGGCAGGCTCTATAAAGCCCTTGTCCATGCTGATGGGGAGGGGGGCAATTCAATAAGTTTACCACAGAATCTTCTCCATAAGCATTGCCTTTATTCTACATTTTGTTAAGAGTAAATATAGATGTGACAATATAAGAAAAAATGGAGAATATTTAAGATAAGATGAAGAGTGATGCTACATAACCAAGTAAGTATAAATGTAAGTACATCGATACAGGCAAAAGGTACAGCCAAGAGCAATGCAGAGCTAAACTTCTTCAGTACCATCGGTATTATCCAACCTTATGGTAAGAGTAAATATAGATCTTATGTGTAGAAAATGGAGGGCAAAGGAAAATAAGCTGCAGAGTGATGGTACATGAACAACTACCTGTCAATATAAGTACACTGATAAAGGACAGCAAGTACTTACAAGAACAACGCAGAGCTAAAAAAATTCATTGGCATTGGATATATTCTACACTAATGTAACCATTCATACAGATCAGATAATTTGGAGCGAACAATTGATAAGCAAGCTATCATGCATACTGCTGTCACATAATGAACCAGGAATGTATGCAAGTATAGTGATACAGGACAACAGGTACTAACAAGAGCAAAGCAGCGGGCAGCATATTTGCGATATCATGTCGTTCTTTTCAAACCGGAATTCTTTTTCGAGCAGATTTCCTGCAAAAAAGATCCGTAAGGCACATGCGAAAAAGTAGAAGTTCAAATTGTCGATATCATAGACAGTACCTCATCCTCAAAATGAGACCAGTGCATAACAAGGTTTTTCCATTCAATTTCTTCTAAATTTAGCACAGGAGACTTCACCAGAATTTCATTTATAGACTTGCTATCAAAGTGTGATTTCCTCACGTAACACCAATACTGTTGCAATGCTTCCTTGAAAAGCGCAAGCAAGCTTTGCTCGTCATGACTATCCAGATTGACCCTCGCCTACTTACAACAATGTAATGTAAATCATTGATGTGTTCAATCAGCAAAAAACAGGAAAATAATCACCATGAATAATAGCACTTACATGTAAGTGGGACAGGAAGATGTGAAAATGGTGTTTTGTATTCACTATAATCTTCCCATGATGGGAATATATGCACGTAGTCCCTAACAACATTGAAAGCATTGTCTTTTAAACTGGGAATAACTGGAATGGGGTCCCAATCTGCAGGAATTGGCCGTCTCTGCAGCAGGGATAGGTATTCTGGCAACTATGGCAACTGTTCTTGCTGTACTTTTTGCTGGAGTGGATTTTTCTGTGGTACGGCTGGTGCTATGGCAACTGAAATCGGCATACCTTTTGCTGGAGTGCAGGTCCTGTGTGGTGCGGCTAGTGGTGTGGCCAGTGAAGTATGGGTATAGTCTGCTGGAGTCGGCCCTACGTTTTGTGTCACTGGTTGTATAACCAATATAAGTGGGGTTTGTCTGATTTCTCGGCACAACCACGTTTTTCAAGGACTTTCTTTGGTGCTCCTTGAGTTCGGCAATCACCCTCTTCCTTTTTGATGTCGATGCACAAGAACAGCATTTGAGTGGAAAAACATGGTATGATGACAGATGGAATATGTATTGATAATGGATGGGCATGGCATCTCGACATATATGATGAGTAAACTAAGCGGATGGCGGTGCAACAAAGTAGAAGAAATGAAAGACAACATATGCAAGATCGCGCAATCAATAAAAGCTTGCCAAATTAGAACAGCACCTTGATGGGTGAACATGATGAGCCATCGCCTTTGACTCCTCGAGGTTAGAATAGTCATTAGGATCATATTACGAACAAGAATCAGCAATTGGGGAGCGTATGAGTTTCATTGCATCGAAATGGCACTCAATGCCTTGGTGCCAATTTTGTAAGTCATTGTGGTGTTTAGCTTCAAGAGTGGACTGCTGCTAGTGCGACACAAAGCACCTACACAGATCATCGTGTAGATATAACGGAAAACCGTAAGCATCGAGTTAAATCAGCAAAGTGGAACTTGCTGGAATATATGTGCTAGTATTGCTTGATGCGGCTAGAAAGGCTTCGGATACCAGCTCTCTTCAACTGAAGGTGCGATCTTTATAATATCGATGTAACTCTCAAAGGCGACACAGCTCCTGCATTTCCTCGCTATTCTTATAGGATTCAAGTGGGCAGGCCACTACAAATCCTATTCCCATGTTTACAAATCCCTACTGAATCAAAGAGGCCCAAGAGTTCAAAGTGTCCATACCAACCAACCGTATATACCTCTACACCGCAAATGTCCTGCTCATCTTCACTACAAGGAACATACTGTACTACTATCATACTCCCTCCGTTCCAAAATATAAGTCTTGGTAGAGATTTCCACTATGGATCACATACAGATGTATCCAGATACATTTTAGAGTGTAGCTTTGCTCATTTTGCTCCATATGTATTCCATGGTGGAATCTATACAAAGACTTGTATTTAGGAACGGAGAGAGTACTTATTAAAGAAGAACGGAAGAGGAACATGCTAAAGAAGAGCAAGCAGATTTTGGATAATAAAATGTTCATTGTGCAGTGCCCACACATGATGAACCAGAGCGCATTAAGAAAGAAACTCACTGCTGTCTCTCTATATGTGGTGCACATGCTTTTTCGAAAGTAAAGTAGGAACATTAGCTGACAAATAAAATGTTATCTATTTTAGTAATATCAGCATCATATCAGATTCGTACTTGAGCAACAAGTTTGGAATTATGATGGCACGTTGTTTAGCTTGATGGATTCAGGAGCAGTGCTAAGCAGGGACGATGATGGTACTGAATATAAAGGCATGTCTGCATGCAAGTTGTCGTGGAATTGTCACGGCAGATGTCCTCATGAAAGGACTTAGTCGCAGGGCCATCGTACGGGTTACCTAGAGGGGTTAATGCGGTCTCAAGACACGGAATTATCTTTGGTTCGCCCTTCGATGAAGGTAAAGACCTACGTCCGATTGTGGTTGATTGATATGATTGGCGACTAGGGAGCAATAGCTTTGCCTTAGCCTCGAATCTCTGTCCCTAACTTCGCCACGGTCGTCCCTTATATACACGGGTTAACGCTTGCGGCTTACTTAATCCCAATCCGGCTCATAAAGGAGTCGGTTTGGTCTCTCCTTTCTTGACTTACAATACAAGTTACTGATATTAGGGCCGGTTTACACGTATGGATCTTAATTCCCTTCGGGCTCCGGGCCTCCATATGGGCCTGGATTACGCCTGGTAAACCGGCCCCGGGCGGTTCACATTCCGTAGCTGTATCCTCAACATTAGGCCCCAGATTGACTTGAACCGGTTCAGGTCAATCTTCCACGTCTTCAGGCAACCCTTGATCTTCCTTGTAAACCGCCATCTGCTTGAACCGCCGTGACATCATCCTCTGATCTTCATGTCAGGGCCTCCTGACGTCATTTTGGACAAAAATCTAAACAGTAAGATTCCCTTCATTAAGGCTATCCCGGGAATCGAGGCGGCCGCTGCACCTTCCGCCGCTTTTGGCTCCTCAATTCTCGCGCCCATTGATTACTCCGGCCCCTTATAAATAGACCAGGTTGGGTCATTCTCTTCTTCTTCCTCTCTTCTTCTTCCTCGCGACCCGCCGAACTCGAAGCTCCTGCCGCCGTCTTCGACCTTGGACCGACGCTCCCAGTCGGGGCTGCATCAACCAGACCTGACCAGAGTTCGGCGCTCCTCCATGGTTCCGTTAAATCGAGTAAGATCATCTTGAACCCTAGATCTTATTTGGAAACTTCGGCTCATCGCCTAGCTCATAAATATTCATGCCGACCCTTCATACCAGCTCCACCATGGCCGTTCGGCTCGGCCTCCGCCCCTCATGTGCAAGCGGTCGCTTTAGCCATTTACCCGATTCTAGACACTTTCCCTTTTGTTCAGATCTTGCACTTTAACATACCGAACCTTTACGTGGTTGTAGGAGGTGCAGTATAGGTCGCAGAAAATTTCTTTTCTTGAACCCCGGTAGATCTAAATTATTTCCTTTTGTATGGGAAACCTGTTTCGTCTATACTTGACAACTTTTTCAGGCCAACCCTCCATTAGTCCTTAGTTAAACCGGACGGGAAGCCCGACTTCTAACTGCCGGTTTAACAATATTTGTAACGCCTGACTTGTTTGATAGTGAACCGTTTTCTTCCTTTCTTTCACAGCTTTAATCTTCCGAATGGCTCCTCAATTTTATGCTTGCAATCGGGTCCGGTCGAGTCACCGAGACGCAGCTCAGCGGCTATGTTACCACCGCGCGGTTTGGCTCCAAAAGTGTCCTCCTTCGGCGTGTTCGGAACGAGTTTCCTCGAGCCACGGCGGGAGAAGTAATCGTGTTCATGCATCACTTAGACCGGGGTTTTGTCCACCGGTTCAAAATTTTCCCGGATGTCCTCGCCATCTGCGGCTTCATCCTCGGGACATCGGCCCAAATTCGTGTCAAATATATGCAACTTTCAAGTCTTCGTGAAGTCTATCTTCAAGAAGAACCATCGTGGAGTTGTTAAGGGATTTTTTCATCTGAACCGCCGCCTGAGTTTTCGACGGTCCGAACACGAGCTGGGTGGCGTGTCGATCCGAAGAGGAAGGAAGCCGATTTTCCACACGCCAAGCACCACAGCCATCCAAAGGAATGGAACCAAACCTGGTTCTACTGCCGGAACACTGCCCCTGCTGACGAAAACCCCTTGCCGGGTTACCGTTCCCACCGGCTCAGCAACACTCATCCGCTGCCTCCCCGCTTAACCGCCGCGGAACGGAAAAACTTCGCACCGCAAATAACCAAGCTCCGGGCTCTAATGGCCAATGGTTTAACCGGCGTAGATCTTGTGCGTTCTTTGGGTTTCTTGGGGTGTTTACCACTAAACCGCCCGGCCCGGATTGATGCACAGTACACGGCAGCCTTAAAGATCCTCAAAGGCGTCACGAGCTGCCTATAACCGAACAGGAGGTCACCGAAATCGTCAAGAAGATGCTTGATGAACCAATCTCTGTCTGCAGCCTCACCGGATTGGCTCCATTCTGTGCCACCAACAAACCGCCGGCGGTAAATTCTACTCTCTGTCTTTCAAGCTCCTAATACTCCGTGGATGCACATTAATCCTTACCCCTTCTCGGTAAGACAGCTCATACGGAAGCGAACCAAACCGGTTGGGCGCCTCGTATGAAGTCAAAGGCCACTAAGAAAACGGGCAAGAAAAAGACCACGAATCCTCCGATCCGTGGAGGTCGAAGAATCGACGCTGAGGTAAACCGGCTTGCCGCTTTGTGTTTCTTCCCTGCACACGCTTGGTCCTTTTACAATCTTTTCTTGACAATTTTTCTTCCCGGGATGATCTTTGAAGCCAGCCACGCCGACGACCTGTTGAGGTAATCTTACTTTCTTCCGACTCGATCTTGCGCCGGTTAAGAGAATTAAATCGCGCCGTCCGGAAAGTGAAAAATACCATTCTGTGCTTACTTGAATCAAATCTTAACTTGAAGACACAACAGGTGTGGCGTCGTACAACCCGGCATAGTGGCCAACAAGTTACTTCAGCGGTTTACGGACACACCTATCCGGAAGCGTCGGCGGTGACTTGCTCTCCGGCGTTATCCCTTAAAGGTTTCTTCGATGTCCTCTCAATCGTCGATCCGAATTATCGGGCCTCTTCCAACTCGTCTGGCGGTTCATCCACCACACAACGCCTCCGCTGAACATCGCCCGAAGTGCGTAATTGCTATCTGTCAATTCTACTCACCGTTATTCTAGCGAATTTATCTTAATCGACTCGACTATTGCAGCACCAAGGCTCGCTTGAGCAAGAAGGCAAAGACTCTTGATCCTACCACGGATGTTGATCCGGAAGCGTCCCCGAACAAACACATGAAAATCCCGAAACGCCAAGGAAAGCTCCGTGAATCGTACAAAACGACTCTGCTGATCCGCCAGATTGAACCGGAGGTCCAAGTGAAACTTCCCAAGCTGTTCCATCAAATCAAATCCGCCCGGCGGGTCGTGGATCGATGAACCGCCGAGCCAAAGCAAAACGACGGCAAGCCCAAACAAGACCGCTGAAAATGACGATGTTATTGTGACAGTCTCGGCTACCTGCTCTGGCCAACCAGTCGCTTTAACAAAACACAGCATCAAAGATGGTCCAACTATTATGGGCAAGGACAAGGGGAAGACTGATATGTCGGCCTACGACAATTTCTCTGCCCAAGAACTTCATTCCGGCTTTCTGAACCGGCTTTACACAAGCCGCGACTTTGAGGCTGGCCTAGTAAACCGCATGAAGGACCGCTATGAGGTAATGAACTGACCTCTCTTATACCTTAACTGCATAGTAGCCCCCAAGGGTCGGTTTAACTTTGCAAAGTTAAACCGGGACTTAAGGTGTTTTCTCTTCATAGCAAAATTGAAATCAACGAGCCATTAGCCCCCAAGTGCCAAGTTGAATACTTGTATTAAGCTTGGGACTTGCATAATGAAACCACTAACCTGCTTCCTTTGTCATCAGAGTGAAATACACCAGCGGTGTGCAATTAAAGGATCTCGAACCAACACGGAACTCCAAATAACGAAGCCACCAAAGCCAAGGATGAGCTGAAAACTGCGCGACCACCATGGAACAGGTGAAGGTGGTACAAATCGAGCGGATCAAGCTGGGATACCGAGAAGGCGGTTTAGTAAAGCAGGCGGAGGAAGCGGCCCCTTAAACGGTGTGGAAGAACTGACCGGACTTAAGCGCCAAGTGCATGCCATGACCTCTGCCATCTTTGGTAAGCAAATTGATCTTGACTATGCTCGTGTTAGCAGCGTCCGCGGTTTAACTTGAGCTGTCTAAACCTGGTGCGAATAAGCGTATTGCTCATCTAGGCTCCGGCGTGCGAAAAAAGCTCAAGGCTTCGTACACTCGATCGAGCAGCTATATACGGCGCCAGTAGGTCATATCGGCACTTCATATGATAACATGGCGCCGTCCTGATCGGAGAAACCTTGGACCGGTATCGATGATTCGGGGCAACGAAGAGATGAAGCGATCCGCGGCCGGGCCGGCACCTTCTTGGCTCGACACGTGCCAAAGGCGTGGATAGCGGACCTTGATCCGGTGACATAGCTAAAGGTTTTCCCAGCGCTTTCGGAGAGCGGCGAAGCCTTTGATATGACACCACAAGCGGATTACAAAGGAAATGCGGCGTTGGCGAGTCAATGGCGGCTGAAATAAACTGGAGGTTCACCGATCTTTTATGGCGCCAATAACAAGCGGGTGGAGTTTGTCATCCGGAAGTCACGAGCTGATCCCTCAATCCGTAAGCACACTTACGCCTGACATTGATCCGTCGGGCGATAAGTGAAGAAGCTGTCTTCGAGCCTTAACCCGGATTGACCGGTCGACCAATGACTTCGGGCTGTGGGTGAGGAAGAGGAAGAAGCTGAACCGGCGCCAGCGCCGTCCCCTCTACTTCGCGCCAACCCGGTGAAGCGGCGTAATCCGTCAAGCGGGTGATATCCAAAGCTTCAAGGCATAACTCCGCGTGAAGCGCCGGACCTCGAAGGCTTTGTAATAGGATAGCAAGTGTCTTTTATTGAACAATGCGGTACAACCTCGATCTGTAAACTTTTGCATGGCGAGTGCTTGATCCGTTGGCTTTGTAGTAAATCACGCAACATATTTTGTGCGCAATCACAAGTTCTTAAACCGCCGTGGCGGTTTACACTTCTAGCCAGACTGATCAATATTTATACGAGAAAATACCGAAGCACATGATCAAAACTATGTGATACAAACATACCTGGCAGTATCAGACACATAGTTGGCTTTAGCCAATCCCGAAGCGGAGGTCTTATAAACCATCACCGTCAAAGGAAAGTAATCTCAGTGTGTATAAAACCGATTTCCCGTGTAAATCGTGCCGGGCATGATAAGCCCCCTGCTACTCCACAATGGGATGTATAACAGTAAAATCAAACCGGAACAAAATCGCCAGCATAAAAACGCGTCCGACAACATAAATCCGGTTTAAAAATTGTGTCGGTTTAAGAAGGCCAACAAAGCCAAATGATTGGTATCAAAACCATATTAAAGCAAAATCAACGAGAGAATCGGTTTGCAAGAAAAGGCTGTACTGAACCGGATCAGTTGGTGTTACCATGGTCGGACGGGACCAAGCCCCTATCTGGCGTAGCGATGGTTCAAGTCAGCCAGGTCTAAACGAACTTCGTGGCATGATGCCGATCAAGTGGCATTGCAATGGTTGGGTTCGACCAAAGCCCCAAGTGATTCTATGGCCTTAGGCCGACCAAGAGGCGTGTTGGTTCGAACATGACCATGCCCCCAAATGATCTGGTGGCTTTCGCTTTGCCAAGAGGCATTGCATTGGTTGGGATCGACCAAGCCCCAAATGACAAAGTTTACAAAACAAGGCTAAGGGTTGAACCGGAGGCCGCTTCACGACAACATCTCCATGTACCCAAACCGGAAGTTTATGCGAGCAGATACCCGCTTTAGCCGAGGATCCGGTTTATTGCTTTTATTCAAAATATATACATTGTCTTAATATGTACATAAGCGGAGCCAATGGCTCGGTATAGTAAGGCGAAGATGAGCAATGTTCCACGGCTGTTGGTCTCTTCCTCGGCGTCGTGAATCCTTCGCTCTCGAACATCAATCGGATAGTAGGAACCGTTGTATAGATTCTTGCTGACCACAAAGGCCCTTCCCAAGGTGGGGATAGCTTGTGCATATCTTTCTGATCTTGAATGAGCCGCAGCACCAAGTCTCCTTCCTGAAAGGTTCTGGTTTTAACCCGCCGGCTGTGATACCGACGAAGATCTTGCTGGTAAACCGCCGAGCGAGCTGCTGCCATATCACGCTCTTCATCCAATCGATCCAGATCATCTTGTCGTGCTGCCTCACTATCTGCCTCAACATAAGCTGCCACTCGGGCGAGTCATAGCGGATATCCTTTGGGAAGAACGCCTCCGCTCCATAGATCATAAAGAACGGCGTATATCCGATGGATCGGTTGGGAGTAGTGTTTATACTCCATATCACGGACGGTAGCTCTTCCACCCAACAACCCAAGCGTCCTCTCTAAAGGGACCATAAGCGGGGTTTTATACCTTCAAAATTTCCTGATTAGCTCGTTCCGCTTGACCATTGGATTGTGGGTGGGCTACGGAAGAAACATCAAGCGGATATGCTCTAGTTCACAAAATTCCTTCATAGCTCCCTTGGATAAATTGGTGCCATTGTCCGTGATGATCTTGTGTGAAACCCAAACCGGAAAATTATCCGTTTGATGAACTGAACCGCCGTGGCTGCATCACACTTGCTAATGAGTTCGCCTCGACCCACTTGGTAAATTTATCTACAGCTACTAACGGTGAGTCTTTTTGTCCTTGGACCTTTTGAAAGGCCCAACCATGTCCAGCCCCAAATGCAAGCGGCCAAGTAATTGGAATCATCCTCAATTCTTGGGCGGCACATGAGCACGCCTTTGGAGAACTTTTGGCAACCATCACATCGTCGACTAGATCCTCCGCATCGGCATGGGCGGTCAACCAATAGAAACCATGGCGGAATGCCTTGGCCACGAGGATTTTGAACCGGCGTGGTGACCACAATCCCTTCATGAATCTCTCGCAATATCTCACAGCCCTCTTGAGGGACACACAACGCTGAAACACCCGACACCTGCGCGACGGTGCAACTCGCCATTAACAATGGTCATAGACTTAGACCGCCCGAACTATCTGCCGGACCAACGTCTCATCCTCTGGTAACTTCGCCCGGTTCATGTATGCCAAATAAGGGGCGTCCAATCCGAACGATATGCAAGGCCGCCACCAATTGAGCCTCCGGATCAGGGATAGCCAAATCAATCTCATCGGAAGCTTGGTGACGGTTTGTGCGATCGTCAAGGAAAACATTAGGCGGGACCGGTTTACGCTGGAACCCAGCCGGCTCAAAGCATCAGCCGCCTCGTTCTTTCGACGATCCACATGGTCCACTGATACCCTTAAAATGTCCCCTGCGATATCCACTTCTCGTCGATATGCAGCCATGAGTGGATCTTTGGAGTCCCAAGTCGGGATACTTGCTGGGCCACCAAGTCCGAGTCACCAAAACATTTGACCGGTGAGATTCATTTCCTTGGCCATCCGGAGACCATGGAGCAAAGCTTCATACTCAGCTGCATTGTTAGTACAAGGGAACATTAGACGGAGAACATAACAGAACTTGTCACCTCGTGGGGAAGTTAATATGACTCCAGCCCCCGAGCCCTCCAACTGCCTGGACCCATCAAAATGGATGGTCCAATAGGTGTGATCCGGTTTCTCCTCTGGTGCTTGCAACTCCGTCCAATCATTAATGAAATCCACAAGTGCCTGAGACTTTATGGCCGTCCGGGGCACATACTTTAAACCGTGCGGTTCAAGCTCTATAGCCCATTTAGCAATCCGGCCTGTTGCTTCCCGGTTCAGTATGATATCACCTAAAGGGGCCGAGCTGACCACCGTGATGGGGTGCCCTTGGAAATATTGCTTCAGCTTCCGGCTTGCCATAAAGACTCCATATACCAGTTTCTGCCAATGCGGATACCTTTGCTTAGACTCGATGAGAACCTCACTGATGTAGTAAACTGGCCGCTGAACCGAATACTCTTTCCCTGCCTCCTTGCGCTCCACCACAATGGCCACACTTACTGCCCTAGCATTAGCAGCCACATATAACGAGGCGGCTCCTGTCGATAGGGGCAGCAAACAAGCGGGTTGGCCGGTGCGCTTTAGATCCTCAAGGCCTCATCGGTGAGCTCCAAGCGAATTGATCCGTCTTCTTGACATCGGTATAAAGGATAGCCTTCTCTCGAGGCGGTGATGAACCGGCTTAAGCGCAGCAATCCGGCCTGCCAAGCGTTGAACATCATTGGCGCACCTTGGCTTAGCTAAAGAGGTAATAGCTGTAATCTTCTCCGGATTAGCTTCAATCCCCGGTTTGACACGAAAACCCAACAATTTGCTGCGGAACACCAAAGGCGCACTTGGCGGATTAAGCATCATCTTGTACACCCGCAAGTTGTCAAAGGTTTCCTTTAAATCCTCAATCAATGTCTCCTTCGCCTTGATTTCACTACGATATCATCTCGTGGGCGTGCACATTCTGGCCGATCTGCTTATGCAAACAATTACACGCATAGCGATAAGTTGCTTGGGCACTCTTGAGCCCAAAAGGCATGGACACATAGCGAAAGCTCAAAAGGGGTGATAAACGCAGTCTTCTCCTGGTCTTTAACCGCCATCTTAATCGATGATAACCAGAATATGCATCGAAAGCTCAAGCGCTCACAACCCGCCGTTGCATCAATGATCAGGTCAATGCGGGGGGGCGAAAGGATCATTGGACAAGCTTTATTGAGATCATGTAATCCGCTTTGTCGCCAAGTGCCATTTTCTTAGGACCAGCACGGATTAGCGAGCCACTCTGGGTGAAAGACTTCAGCGATAAACCCTGCGCTAAAAGTCTAGCGACTTCTTCTCCAATGGCCTTGCGCCTCTCCTCGATTAAACCGGCGAAGAAAGCTGTTTTACTGGTTTGTATTTGGATCAACATTAAGAGTGTGCTCAGCGAGTTCCTCGGTACACGGCATGTCGAAAGGTTTCCATGCAAAGATGTCCGGTTCTCACGGATGAACTTCGATGGCGCGCTTTCCTATTTAGGATCAAGTTGGCGCGATGGTGAACTGCTTGGATGATTCGCCGAGCACAAAATCAACAAGCCGTTTCGCGGCGATTTGAACTTCAAGTCGGATCATGCTCTGTAGTTGGCTTCTTCAAAGGGTCATATCCGCGGATCAACATTATCCTTATAATACTTTAACTCCTCCGTGGCACAAACCGACTCGGCATAAGCCGCATCACCTTCCTCGCATTCGGAAGCGATCCGGCGGCTCCATGAACCGTTATTGTTCCTTTGTGACCCGGCATTTTCAGCTGCAAGTAGACATAACAGGGCCGTGCCATGAACTTGGCATAAACCGGCCGCCCAAAGAGGCGTGGTAAGGACTCTGAATTTTCACCACCTCAAATGTCGGCGTTTACGCTACGGAATCATGCTCGTCTCCAAAGATTACCTCGAGCTATTTTACCGACGGATATGCCGACTTACGGGCACCACTCCGTGAAACACCGTCTTGGACGGCTGAGATGCCTATCTGTTAGCCCCATTAAATCGGAAAGTTTAAGTAGTATAAGATGTTAATGCTGCTTCCTCCATCCATAAGAACCTTGGTAAACTTGTACCCGCCTACGAGGTGCCACCACCAGGGCTAATCGGCCGGATTGTAAACACGAGGAGGATGGTCCTCTGCTCCACCACGATCGGCTGCTCGGACCAGCAGCGGTGTCTGGCGCGCGCCGGTTCAACAACACCGACCGCCCGCCTCTGAAGCTTCCGGTCTCGTCGGTCTAAGCTGGTGGTAAAGGCGTGGTCTTCCACCATTCAACTGCTTTGGATTGCTCGATAACCCGATTGCTGCTGTTGTTGATTGTAGCCCCTTAGTTACGGTATTACGATTACCTTCATTATTACGACTGCTTTGCCGCCCGGATTACCGCGAACCACGGGCGGAGTTTCCTCCGCCGTAACCGGGCGGACCACGAACCGCCGCCGGACCCTTGATCATACGGAAAAGAGTTGGAGTTCTTAAACTCACGCATAATATAACAGATCCTTCCAAGGTGGTTCGCGGTGCCTCCTTCGTCCCGTGCTTTGGGCATGGTTGATTTATCTGAAGTTCAAACGATCCGGATTATGACCACCCGGTTTATTTGCCTATGCGGCGCCCGCTGACCCTTGTCCTGCGTGTTGGTGTTGGCCACAAAGCCCATGTTGCCGTTAAACTTTCGCTTGTGCCCTCCGTTGCTGCCGGCGATCGATCTGCTTTGCTCCTGGAATTGTTATTCTGTTTTCCCTTCCCTTCATCATTCTCCGATTCGGGATCCTTGGTACTATCGGAATCAGCGTACTTTACCAAAACACCCATTAGAGTGCCCATATCATGACAAAAACGCTTCATGCGACCCAGCTTCAGCTTCAGCGGTTCAAACCGGCAATTGGCTTTAGCGTCATGATCGCGGGCGGGGTTGATCGATGCGAAGAATGTAAAACTTCCGGACCGGCGCACCCAATGGGTTGTAGACTCTCCGTCCCCACGGGCGCAAATCGCCAGATCCACCACCGACATGGGCTGTTTACAGGTGTCCTTGAAATTTTGGATGAACGGGTTCTCAAGCTGCGTCCACGAGTGATAGAGTCGGGCGGCAAGTTTTTCAACCAGGTCGGGCGATACCTTCCGGCATCATTGTGAAGTATTTTGCACACGCTGCTTCATCTACATCCAGCATCTCCATGGCCATCTCGTAGCTTTCTATCCATGCCTCTGGAGCCAAGTCGGCGATATAGTTGGGCACCTTCGTGGCCCTTGAAATCCTTGGGCAAGCGCGTTTAAATGGCGAGGGGCGAGGCAAGGCACCCCCAAAGAGCGGCGTGACCCCGGTTCGAAGATGGTTGGTCGAACCGCGCGGGCGGATGATCCTCGCTTGTCTTGCTAATCCGGCCTCCCTGCGTGCCTGGCGCGGTCCACTACCACTTGAGCATCCTCAAAACCGCTGCCGGATTGTTGCCTTGAGGCGGACCACGCTGCGCATTGCTCGTCTGGCGGTTCATCGATCGTCGGCTGCAGCTCCGACTTCGGGTGGGGGTGGAATGGATCCTCTCTCGGTATCTGATGCGCTTCTTCTTGAGCCAAGGCCGTCTGAGGAGCTCCTTGACCGGCGTGTCTCCACCGCTGTGGTGAATCGCCTTCAATTGGGATTGCCTCTAACCGTGCGCAGCCGCCGAGAGTTATCCATCGGGCTGGAGTAATGACCGGAGGTGTGCGCGCGTGCAGTGCGCCCGGTATGATGGCGAGTAGATCTATCATCGGGGCTGAACGGTAGCGGCCGTCCGGCGCTTCGGCGGTTTACCAGGCGGCGGATTCTTGGTCCCTGCCCGGGGTATTGAAAAGCTCCTTCCCTCAAAAGCGGAAGGTAGCGGGACCTGTACTTCCTTTTCGCGACTTCACATGCGGCGCTCTGGTCGGCTGAGCACAGTAAGCTGCGCATCGGTCGCGGCCCGTTCCGCTGCCATCCTTTCATCCGCGGTATTAAGTCGCTTTAGCATTAGTGATCTGTTCCCTCACCTTTGCAATCTCCGCGTTGTGAGCGTCCTGATCCGGCGGATTAGCCTCCGCCGGAGCACATACTAAGCGTCAAAAGCTCGACAAAACTTGAGCGGTGGGCGCCGGGGCCTCCTTCGGCTGCGGCACATTGTTGAACCGGCGACGAGGGCGCCATCGAGTGAAGTGCGCTGTGTACGGTCATGAAGATCCCGACCGGTTGGGTAGATCGAAAGGTCGGAATGCTCTCACCGTCGGAATAGCCCCGATCTGGTCATCCTGCAGCTGGTATAAAGACTCCGTTTCTCCGGCGACGACTTCGTCGCCGAGTAAGCAACGGTTTAAATCACCGGATGCGATCCGATCTCGTAACCTCCGTGGACAACTCCCACGAAAACATGCTTGGCGCCCGGTTTAGCGAGGCAGGACTCTTCTTCGCCCGTGAGCCGTCTCGGCGAGGCGGTGCAGGTGTCAGCCCGAGCCCTGACTTCGCCGGTCTTGCCGATGAACACGTGTATGCCGCCAAAGGGACCGGTACCCGTACTCAAGCCCGAGCGGCCTCGGGGCCCGATCCGCATCGTCGATGTAGAGTTTGCCGCGGCGACTCTTAGTCATCCGGCCCCTGCATAGCCTTGAGTCGCCGAACTTGCCCTCTAAGATCATCAAACCATCGTGCGATAGCCCCACGGTGGCGCCAAGCTGTCGATGGAATTGTCACGGCGAGATGTCCTCATGAAAGGACTTAGTCGCGGGGCCATCGTGCGGGTTACCTAGAGGGGTTAATGCGGTCTCAAGACACGGGAATTATCTGGTTCGGCCCTTGATGAAGGTAAAGACCTACGTCCGATTGTGGTTGATTGATATGATTGGCGACTAGGGAGCAATAGCTTTGCCTTAGCCTCGAATCTCCTGTCCCTAATTAGCGCCGGTCGTCCCCTTATATACGGGTTAGCGCCTCGCGGCTTACGAATCCCAATCCGGCTCATAAAGGAGTCGGTTTGGTCTCTCCTTTCTTGACTTACAATACAAATTCTGATGTTAGGGCCGGTTTACGTATGGATCTTAATTCCCTTCTGGGCTCCAGGCCTCCATATGGGCCTGGATTACGCACGAGGGTAAACCGGCCCCTCCGGGGCGGTTCACATTCCGTAGCTGTATCCTCAACACAAGTCGTGTGACTTTTCTCATTTGGGTCAGTCGACCATTTCAGGCGGTTGGATGAACATCCTATGTCTCCTAACCCTTCTTCTTCCTCGACTCTGATTCTTCCCATCTGAGAACACCCTTGCGGGCCGTCGGCGGGCGACCAAACCCCCTTGCATGTGTTCCTCTGCCACCCCCCCCCACCGCCGCCCCCACCCGTGTCGAGTTTTCTTAGTTCGTGAGCCCCCCCACAACCAAAGTCCCCACCGAGCCCCTTCGTTCGCCGCGAACTCTGCAACTCTGAAAAATCGGTGACCCAATTTTGAAATTTAGTCTACTATGATTTAACTAGTGTGGAATATAAAAGCGAAAACCATAAGCATTGGGAGTATAGTGTTGAGCATGCCATGGCGGATCTGAAGGTGTAAACGGAGAAAGGCAACCATGACCAATGTTTGCTTTAAACTAGCAAGTAAGTGATGGACAAGAAATCACGATAAAAGCGGTGGCGATCTATATTCTTGCTGCGATAAATAAGTTCAGCGAATCTGAAAAGTACCGCATCAGTGCGGTGCCATGTATCATCTGCCGAGAATTTGGCGGTGCTTTGCGATAGCGATAGCTATCGGTGGCGTGAAGCGAATCTAGGAGGGTAGATGGTGGCGGCGAGCGCGATTGACGAGGCTGTCGTAGGAAGCGGCGCCGGCAAGGTGGACAACGGCGGGGATGAAGCGAGAGGGCGGGATGCAAGGATCGATGCGAAGCCGTGGATGATAAGTCGATCTCTTGTAATGGGCCGGCGGCGTCGGGGTATCAGCTCCGGCATGGTGGAGGAGGGGCGGTGGATGGGGTGGCGGACGGAGGAGGTGGGGTGGAAGGTGTTTTGGCACCCACGGATCTGAATGGGGAAATGGTGTTCGAGAGGAAGGGGGAACCATGTCTTCGGGGCGCGCTTGTCTCAAATGCAAGGAAATTTACAAACTTAGCCCCCATTTCAAATTTCCTACATCACAGCAATATAGTCGGTTGGGGATAGGACGACAATCTTGCATACACCGAATATTTGCCGACGAGAGTTTGTTTTTGGCACCACAGTGTATGAATCGGGGAGGGAGTCGATTTGGCCGAGGACACCTTGTGTTTTGGCGCCCACTGTATATGAATCCGGGTGAGAGGCGGTTATGTCACGTTTGAGTGAAATTACAAACCTACCCCTACCGAAACATATAGAAATCAAGCAGATAGGCTTTGTGTGGCAGGGATAGGCAGTAGTAATTTCCATCTCGCGGATTTTGGTTTCGGGCGGTTATAGTGACTTTCCCTGCTTCGTTCAAATTTTGCAGAGTGCACGTTTACCGTGCCAACTCAATTTGAATCCCGTTTGTATTCTATTTTTTCCGGGCGGGTTCCATTTTCTATTGGAATAAAATTCTATACATCATTTTTTATATATACTTTCAAAAGCACAACACCCTTTATACATAAATATGGTTTACAAATGGCATGACCTCAGATTCATAAGGTTGTATCCATCAATTTTGATTTTCAAATATTTGAAACCACTTTATGTTGAAATCCAATGTATGCATTCCTCGCTAACTGTCTCCAATTAACGTGTGTTTCATGCGGGTTTTTTTACTTCGCAAACATGTATAATGTGTTTCACACATGCAACATATATTGTAATCCCGTTTAGACATTAATTGCATATAAACCATGCATTGTTTCTAATTAAAGAATCTATGGATCACCAATATTGATAAACTATATAACATTACACGTGTCCCCAAATTCAAATGAATATGCATGTTTGATACACCAATTTGCGTTATGATATTATCGATGTCGTGATTTCCAGTTTAAATATTTGAATCCCATTTAATCTAGATATTCGTCTCATATAACTATCACTCATGCTTATATAGGACTATCTCTCTAGACCTATACGCGTTCATCGTCTCTCGGGTATCTCTCGTGCTACCTGTAACATCCCAAATTTCCTATTTGGAATGTTTTACAATTATAGTTAAGTATCCTATGCATCCTGTTTGATTTGAATGCCATTTGAAGTTTCAGAGAATTTTGAGTTTTGAATTTGAATTTCAAACTTTGGCAAGTGGGAAACATTTCAAAAACTATGCCTGATAAATACTTGATCAAAAGTATGAGAGGAGCAAACATGACACTCCAAAAATATCAGAGGAAACAATGCCAAAAGTTTTGGATTCAAATCTGAATTTTATTTGAATTTGGAAAAAATGGATTTTTATAAAGTTTGGATTTTGCCTTTGGAAAAATGTTCAAATGATAGGGAATATTCCCCTGATCATTTTGGTATATATATACCCTATATAAAATATTTATATTTTAAAAGTTATACTCTGTTTTGTTTCAAAAAATTCAAAAAATAGAAACCCCCAGTGCCCACCAGAACCCCTGCCCAGGCCAGTGCCGACAAACCCCACGCGGCCAGCGCAGCCAGTGCCCCACGAGCCAGCCGAGCCGGCCCAGCTCCCTCTCACCTCGCCCCGCGCCCGAAACCCTCCGCGTCGGTCGCCCGTTCGCCTCGCCCTCTCTCTCTCTCTCTGCGGTGGACCCCCCCTTCGTCAACCCCACCCCGCCACCACCGCCGCCCATGGATCGCGGATCTCGAGATCCGGATCGATCCTCGATCGCCCTCGAAGCTAGGCCGAGGCCCCAGCTATTTAAGCCGTCGCCCGCACCCCATTTCCCCCTAGCCCTCGCGGACCCCTCTCCTCTCAGCCTGAGCTCATGGGAGCAGGTCCCCATGCGTCGCCGCCCTAGCCACCCCGATCTCCCCGACTCCACAGCTTCCCGACCTCGTCCGCACCCGCCCTACTCCCCCGACCTCCCGGCCTTGAGCCCTCGGCACACTCGTCGCCGCCGCCCGCCCGCCGCCGTCGGACCTTGATGAAGTCACGGAACCCCCTCCCGTCCGATCGCCACCAACGGTCAGTTAGATCATCCAGAAGAATATCTCTTTAAAATAAACCGGACCAGCCCGGTTTAGTTCACGGTTTATTTTCATTAGGGTTTATTTTTATTAGCCCGGCCCGTTTTAGTTTAAACCATTAGGCCCGTTTAGGTTATTTTACGCCCAGTGCACAGTTTAGGCCCATTAGGCCTTTTTCTTTTATTTTTGTTTTTCTGTTTTAACAGAATAGTTTCTGTTTTGAAAAATTCATATCGTTTATTCTGTTTAATATTTTTAGGTGATTCTTTTTTTTTTGGTTTGCAAATTTTCTATAGTTTCTGTAGAATATATATTTAGCTATGTTAAAATTAATTAAAATTGCTTTATTTTAGTTTTAGTCAGAATAGTAAATCTGCTATAACTTGAGTTAGAAAAATTATTTTGGATGATTCTTTTGTCCCAACTTTATTTTGACATTGCCAAACCATAAAAATTAATTTTGGTATTTTAGGATTAATAAAAAATAGTTTTAAGCAGAATCTTGTTAATCTAATTAATTAACTAGCTCTTGTTTTCCTATTAATTTAATTAGTAAATAAATTTATTTTTAACATGTGATTGTATATTCTAGGATAGTTTCTGTCACTTTATAGGATGAACTTTTATTTATAATAAATAAAAGTTTTATTTTAATTTTCTTAATAGAAATTGGATTAGGCCTAATAGGAGTTTTATAATGGTTTTAAATTAATTCTTTTTGCTCCTAGTTGGTTAATGAAATCTTTTCTGTTAAGTTAACACAAAACCATGATAAGTTATGTTAGGGAAATTTTTTTATTATATAAAACTACTTTTAGTTATTGTCTGAAGTAGGAAAAACTTTGAGTTGATTTTCTTTGAGTTTTCCCTTTTGGTTTTGCTTGGTTGGTTTTGTGTGTTACTTGTTATGCTATTGTGTTATGTGATCCCATTGCTATATGCTTATTGTGATTTGTTTGTCTCGGTAGAGTTTCCGGAGTGCGAAGCTTGCTACTCTGAATCTTTAGCTTACGAGGATCATCGACAAGGCAAGTTTTGATCATGTTATTTTCTATACCTATGTTTTGTGCATTAGAATTGTCACCACCCACCATGCATGCAGTAGTTGAAATTTTGAAGTTATTAAACTTGAGTAGTATCATGTGGTAGGATGAACCAATCCCTTGTTACCATGACCCCGGAATAAGTAATTTACTTTGCTATGCTCGTGAGGCGGGTTTTGGGTTGAGTGAAATTCATAAGCAAGATGTGAGAGTCAATGATGATGACAATCCATGAACTACAATGATCAAGATGGACTTGGAAATTCACTCTTTGGGTGGAGGGCGGTTGGCGGGCACCTGGAGAACCCAGTGGTTGGCGGGATGCATGGAGAAGTGCCATGACATCTTGCGGAAAGCTTCACCCAGCCACGAAGAGAAGGATGGATGCCCCATGACCGGAAGCTTACATGCAGCCGCAAGCCATTATGGGCTCTGGCTGGGTTAACCCTAGTAGTGTGGCTGGCTGGGCGGTACTACGAGATGTAGAAGAACGGTAGGATTGGATGGGTACGGCGGTAGCGAGAAGAACTCTTTGGAAGACCTGTTTCATTCGTCCGTCTTCTAACACCATGAAGTCGAAGACTTTAAAGGAGGAATGATTCTTGCGGGAAAGTCGCAAACCTCTGCGAGTTAAAGATCTAATCGATTAGCCGTGTCCCGGTTAAGGACAATTTGAGCCTCTGGAACTTGGAAGTATTGGATATCTCAACACTAAAACTAATGAATAAATTTGAGGGTTTATGACTTAATAATTTGGGAATGAGATATTGGTTGGCGGAACCATCTCAATAACTACCAACAATTGTAGTAATTTGCAAGCAAGTCCTTTGTAGTAGGGAAAAATTTGCTTTTAAAAATGATGAAACTTAGAGCTCCACAGCCAAAATGCATATAGTGTTAGTAACTTTATTATTGTTATTCTTCATGACTTGCCACTTATTCAAAAGGTGACCTACATGGCTGCAACGTCTTATGTTGCGGGTATATTCGATCGAGGGTGAGGCTACGCTCCGCGCTTAGCGATTGCCCTTTGGAGTCGGATGGACTCGCTTTATCTTCTACGCTTCCGCAGTGTTATTAGTTTATTTCTCATGAGTTGGCCTTGAGCGAATTTATTCCCTTGTAATAAAGACTCTATATGAGAACGTGTAAGAATATTCAGGTGTGATTGAACTTTGATTACTTTATCGATGTCTTTGTGAGTACCGGCATGATCTTGAGATGGTACAGACACGAGATTTGACCGATTTTGGGTCAGGTCGCTTCTGAGAGATGCTATCGAGCACCACTGCCGACCGTGAGATCGTAACCCCTAGGATCTGAAAGCCATAGGAAGAGACCATTTACTTTTATCCTTATCATTCCGTAATTCTCCCTATTCATTTCTAACTCCTCTCCAATTTTCAACATTCTAGATGGTCGTCGAGTTCACCCAGTTTTGCTACGGAGTTTTGCCAGCCCGATGAGGCGATGCCCTTGGCGACTGGTCGAGATGGTGAAGAAGCTGAAGATTGCTCTACCCTCGATCACGGGAAGCCAACCAATGCACTTCAGCGGACACCGCTTCTGAGGATTGAGGTGCATATCCTGGAGAACCTTCGGAGGACACACGGAGCCGATTGACTTTGAGTTCACGAGTTCAAGCTGGATCATCGGAAGGGGCGTGGCGATCTATCGAGCACTTGGACATCTCCGAGAGGAGTCTGAGGGCGAGCTCGATCCTCGGACCTCGCCATGGTTTCTCGCGGGGCAAGGAATGGAGATATCATCCGTGCCGTGGAGGGCGATTCCACTCTCTCTTACATCCGGGACTTGGAGTGTCTTCTCGAAAGCGGGAGATTCAGACTTCGCCGTAACTCGAAGACACACGGAAGCTTTTGTTCCGTGAACTGGGCTGGAGGAGAAGGCACGCAGACTTCCTTGGCCATGAGGAAGAAGTCGCGGACTTCATGGAGATAGTCGACGACCTGAAGATGAAGCTTGCGCGATAGAGGAAAAGATGGACTTGGGAGAGGACCTTTACCCGAGTGGAGATGAAGGACCCCTCGTGAGCAATGATCAGGATTTTGAAGGAGTTCCACCAAGGAAGTCACAAGAGGAGGCGCCACAACAGAGGGCGCAAGGATTATTGATGAAGACTTTTAGTCGACCACCATGTTATTTTACTTTTCATCGATCAGTTAGGCCGATAATTCGTTTAGTCATGAGCTTTTGTAATCGAGTTTGAACCATGTTTGAGTGGAATGAATAAATGATTGGTGTGTTTATGATTGTGCATTCATATGGGTAGTGTTATTTCTCATAGACCATTGTTCTATTCTAATTTTCTCATCCACTCCAAAAACCAGATGCCTCAGGGCGTGACCTTTGGTTTTCCGCGGAGCTCACCCAGCTGCTCCGGCAGCGAATGCTGTGATGCAGCTCCTCATCGAATCGAACAACAACGCCAACAATCCACCGCCACCACCCCACATGGACAACTTGACTCGATTTACGAGGCTGAATCCGCCATGTTCTCTAGTAGCACCGAGCCGATTGTGGTGATGATTGGCTCCGCAAAGTCGGAAGAGAGCTAATCACTGTTGGATGCACGATCTTTGAGAAGGTGCGCTTTGCAGCGCATCAACTCGATGGACCTGCAGCTTCTTGGTGGGAGAACTACACCGCCACCTATCCCATTGGAGCCATCACATGGGATCAGTTCAGTGAGGCCTTCCGCACCACTCATGTCTCATTGGAGCCATGAGTGCGAAGAAGCGTGAGTTCCGCAACTTACGCCCGGGAACCGTCTTGTGGCACGATGCGTGGATGAATCAACAAGCTCGCTTCGCTATGCCCCGGATGATGTGGCCACGATGCATGCGGGAGAAGTTCCTTGAGGGACTCAATGATGAGCTGAGCATGCAACTTATTGTGGCTACCTTCAACAACTACCGGAGCTGGTAGACAAGGCCACCATACTTGAAGGCAAGCAGCAGCAGATAGAAAGCATAGCGGAAGTACAGCCGGGAAAGCACAACTCGGGAGCTCGGCGAAGCCCGCTATGCACCATACTCGGGAGGGCACACCCATCATAACCATGGAGGTCATAACCATGGAGAAATGGGAACAACCGCAGCCGGGACAACAAGTCGAGGCCATGGCAATGGCAATGGAAATGGTAATGGGAATCAGCACCGTTCTGCCCGGCTCAGAAGGATCTGAGCCACATCACACCTTCAAGTGCGGAAGACATGGCACTATACCGACTGCCGGAGGCCAAGCGGAGGAATGGAAATGGCAATGGAGGCTCGTGAAGAAGCCCAATCCGTTCCCTCGTGCTCGGTGAACCACATTGGCGTGGAGGGCGTCTATGATCAGCCGGAACAACGTGGTTGGTAAGTTTTATTGAATTCACGTTCAGTTTTGGTACTCTTTGATTACGGTGCAGCGCATTCATTCATATCAAGGGTAGTTGTGGAAAATGCAGGTTGCCCACTAAAACCCTTAGAAGCCCCTTGGCGTCGATTCGCGGGAGGAGAAATGATGGCGAGGCCTAGGCTGTCATGCAACCCTCAACATCGGGAACCATAAATTTCCCTGAGACCTCATAGTGTTGGAAACCCAGACCTTGGATGTAATCCTAGGCATGGATTAGTTGACAAAGTTTGAAGGAACATAGGCGTGCCCAAGAAGTCTATTACGCTCACCACCGGGCGTAAGAGGATCAAGTATGTAGCCGAGCACAGCCGGATGAAGAATCAGTGCATTCCCTCACGGGAGTTGTTCAGGAGGAAGTGCCGATGGTGCAAGACTTTCCGATGTGTTTCGGAAGAATTACCGGGAATGCCACCGGACGGGGACATTGAATTTCTGATTGAGCTATTGCGGCACAGCCCCAATATCCAAGAGACCTTATCGGATGCCACCGAATGAGTTGAAAGAGATCAAGGATCAAATTAATGAGTTATTGGAGAAAGGATATATTCGTCCAAGCTCATCACCTTGGGGAGCCCCAGTTCTTTTGGTAGAGAAGAAGGATGGAAGTTTGAGGATGGTTGTGGATTATCGTGCGCTGAACGAAGTGACCATCAAGAACAAGTACCCTCTGCCGATGATTAATGATCTGTTTGATCAGCTAGTTGGAGCCAAGGTATTCTCTAAGATCGATCTTGATCGAGGTATCATCGATTGAAGATCCGTGAAAAGGATATACCCAAAACAGCATTCACTACCAGGTATGGTTTATATGAGTATACCGTCATGTCATTTGGATTGACTAATGCTCCTGCGTACTTCATGAATTTGATGAACAAGGTATTTATGGAATATCTGGATAAGTTTGTCATGGTGTTCATCGATGATATATTGATTTTCTCCAAGAGCGAGGAAGAGCATAAGGAACATTTGCGTCTAGTTACGGAGAAACTTGAGAACATCGAGTTGTATGCCAAGTTCAGCAAATGTGAATTTTGGTGAAGGAAGTTGGATTCCTCGGACATGTTATTTCAGGAGAAGGAATAGCAGTTGACCCGCCAAGGTTGAATCGAGTCACCGATTGGCGGTCACCCACCTCGATCAAGGAGATCCGCAGTTTTCTCGGACTCGCGAGGATATTATCGGAGGTTTATTGAGAACTTCTCGAAGATTGCCAAGCCCATGGTGAGCTATTGAAGAAGGAAGCCAAGTATGTTTGGACCGAGAAATGTGAAGCCAGTTTTCAGGAATTGAAGAAACGGTTGGTCACAGCCCGATGTTTGATTTTGCGGACATACACAAGGAATACCAGGTTTATTGTGACGCTTCTCGTCAAGGACTCGGAGGAGTACTCATGCAGGAAGGAAAAATTGTAGCTTATGCCTCCGGACAGCTCGACCTCATGAGATGAATTATGCCACACATGATTTGGAGTTAGCGGCCGTAGTGCATGCACTCAAGACACAGAGACATTTCCTCGCCGGAAACCGTTGTGATGTTTACAGATCACAAGAGCTTGAAGTATATTTTCACGCAGAAGGAATTGAACCTCGAGCGGAGGAGATGGCTAGAGTTGATAAAGGACTATGACATGAGATTGCATTACCACCGGTAAAGCTAATGTTGTAGCAGATGCTTTGAGCCGTAAGAGTTATGTGAATACTCTTACAGCAGGAGGATTACCCAGAGTTAGTCGATGACCTCGAGATCTCCGTTGGAGATAGTTCGAAAGGATTTGTTGCAACTCTGGAAGTTCAGTCCACTTTGGCGAAAGGATTCGTGAAGCCGGAAGTCGGACAAGGAAATTGATGAGATAAAGCAAAAGATGAATGAAGGAAAAGCTAAAGGATTCCGTAAGGATGAACACGGAACTATATGGTTCGAGGATCGTATTTTTGTGCCCAATGATCCCGAGCTCAGGAAGCTAATTCTTCAGGAAGCTCATGATTCACCATACTAGATTCACCCTGGCAACACCAAGATGTACCTGTATTTGAAGGAAAGTTTACGGTGGGCGGTATGAAGAAGGATATTGCGAGTGCGTAGCGATGTCGATGTTTGTCAACGTGTAAAGGCAGAACATCGAAGCCAGCAGGTTACTTCAACCTTTGCCGATTCCCGATTGGAAATGGGAGAAACTTGGTATGGACTTCATCACGGGATTACCGGGACCCGTTCAGGTTATGATTTTATCTGGGTAGTGGTTGATCGTTTGACCAAGGTAGCTCACTTCATTCCGTGAAGACTACCTATACCAGTGCTAAGTTGGCCAAGATATACATGACCAGGATCGTATATGCGCATGGAGTTCGAGGAAAATCGTGTCGAGATAGAGGAACGATTTACCTCAAAGTTTTGGAAGCGATTGCATGAAACTTTGGAGTGCGAGGCTGGAATTCAGCACAGCCTTTCATCCATGAGCAGATGGACAGACCGAGAGAGTCAACCAGGTTACGGAGGACATGTTGAGAGCTTGTGTGCTAGACTATGGGTCTAGCTGGGATGATAATTTGCCATCGCAGAGTTCTCATACAACAACAGTTATCAATCCGGTTTGAAGATGGCCCCTTCGAAGCTCTATACGGAAGGAGGTGCGAACACCATTCTTTGTGGGATAGTGTTGGAGATCGATCGCTTTTGGTTCCGATCTTATCGAGGATTCGAAGAAAGTCAAGCTGATTCGAGACAGGCTCAAGATAGCACGATCGAGACGGAAGAGTTATGCCGACGATGGCGCAAGGAAGTGACTTACGAAGTCGGAGACCGAGCATATCTTCGTGTGTCTCCGCCGTGGAATCAAGAGGTTTGGAGTCAAGGAAAGTTAGCACCCGATTCATTGGCCCTACAAAATCCTCGAGCGTCGTGGATAGGTTGCTTACAAGTTGGAATTGCGGAAGGATTGTCCGGAGTTCATGATGTCTTCCATGTTTCTCGGTGAAGAAGTGTCATGCCGACATGGCCGATGTTCCGTTGAGAGACACAAAGTGCCCCTAGAGGCCATACAGACAGCGGTTATCGACTTACAAGGAGAAACCCGTCCGAATTCTCGAGACTGCAAGCGAGTCACCGCAGCAAGGTCATCAAATTTTGCAAGGTGTTGTGGAGTCACCACACCGAGGAAGAAGCCACACAGGGCGTGAAGAAGACCTTCTTGAGACCACCGCACCTATTTGCTAGCCAACCCGAATCTCGAGGGAGATTCATCTTAAAATGGTAGGTTTGTAACATCCCAAATTTCCTATTTGGAATGTTTTACAATTATAGTTAAGCATCCTATGCATCCTGTTTGATTTGAATGCCATTTGAAGTTTCAGAGAATTTTGAGTTTTGAATTTGAATTTCAAACTTTGGCAAGTGGGAAACATTTCAAAAACTATGCCTGATAAATACTTGATCAAAAGTATGAGAGGAGCAAACATGACACTCCAAAAATATCAGAGGAAACAATCCAAAAGTTTTGGATTCAAATCTGAATTTTATTTGAATTTGGAAAAAATGGATTTTTATAAAGTTTGGATTTTGCCTTTGGAAAAATGTTCAAATGATAGGGAATATTCCCCTGATCATTTTGGTATATATATACCCTATATAAAATATTTATATTTTAAAAGTTATACTCGGTTTTGTTTTTTAAAAAAAATAAAATTTCAAAAATAGAAACCCCCCCAGCGCCACACCAGGCCCAGCCCAGCCAGTACCGACAAACCCCACGCCAGGCGCAGCCGTGCCCACCGAGGCCAATGAGCCGGCCCGCTCCTCTCACCTCGCCCGCGCCCGAAACCCTCTGGCGTCGGTCGCCCGTTCGCCTCGCCTCTCTCTCTCTCTGGCAGTGGACCCCCCTCGTCAACCCCGCCCCGCGCCACGCCCGTCGCCCCGCGGATCGCGGATCTCATGAGATCCGGATCCCGATCCTCCGATCACCCCGAAGCTAGGCCGAGGCCCTGGCTATTTAAGCCGTCGCCCGCACCCATTTCCCCCTAGCCCTCGCGGACCCCTCTCCCTCTCAGACGAGCTCATGGGAGCCAGAGTCCCCTTGCCGCCATACTGCTCGCCGCCGCCCTAGCCACCCCGATCTCCCCGACTCCACCGAAGCTTCCCGACCTCGTCACTTTCCCCCTGCTACTCCCAGACCTCCCGGCCTTGGGAGCCCTCGGCACACTCGTCGCCGCCGCCCGCCGCCGCCGTCGGACGCCGATGAAGTCACCGGAACCCCCTCCCCGTCCGATCGCCACCAACGGTCCAGATTAGATCCCCAAGAATATCTCTTTTAAAATAAACCGGACCGGCCCGGTTTAGTTCACGGTTTATTTTCATTAGGGTTTATTTTTATTAGCCCGGCCCGTTTTAGTTTAAACCATTAGGCCCGTTTAGGTTATTTTACGCCCATTACACAGTTTAGGCCCATTAGGCCTTTTTCTTTTATTTTTGTTTTTCTGTTTTAACAGAATAGTTTCTGTTTGGAAAAATTCATATCTTTTATTCTGTTTAATATTTTTAGGTGATTCTTTTTTGTTGGTTTGCAAATTTTCTATAGTTTCTGTAGAATATATATTTAGCTATGTTAAAATTAATTAAAATTGCTTTATTTTAGTTTTAGTCAGAATAGTAAATCTGCTATAACTTGAGTTAGAAAAATTATTTTTGGATGATTCTTTTGTCCCAACTTTATTTTGACATTGCCAAACCATAAAAATTAATTTGGGTATTTTAGGATTAATAAAAAATAGTTTTAAGCAGAATCTTGTTAATCCTAATTAATTAACTAGCTCTGTTTTCCTATTAATTTAATTAGTAAATAAATTTATTTTAACATGTGATTGATTATTCTAGGATAGTTTCTGTCACTTTATAGGATGAACTTTTATTTATAATAAATAAAAGTTTTATTTTAATTTTCTTAATAGAAATTGGATTAGGCCTAATAGGAGTTTTATAATGGTTTTAAATTAATTCTTTTTGCTCCTAGTTGGTTAATGAAATCTTTTCTGTTAAGTTAACACAAAACCATGATAAGTTATGTTAGGAAATTTTTTATTATATAAAACTACTTTTAGTTATTGTCTGAAGTAGGAAAAACTTTGAGTTGATTTTCTTTGAGTTTTCCCTTTTGGTTTTGCTTGGTTGGTTTTGTGTGTTACTTGTTATGCTATTGTGTTATGTGATCCCATTGCTATATGCTTATTGTGATTTGTTTGTCTCGGTAGAGTTTCAGAGTCTGAAGCTTGCTACTCTGAATCTTTAGCTTACGAGGATCATCAGCAAGGCAAGTTTTGATCATGTTATTTTCTATACCTATGTTTTTGTGCATTAGAATTGTCACCACCCCACCATGCATGCAGTAGTTGAAATTTTGAAGTTATTAAACTTGAGTAGTGTCATGTGGTAGGATGAACCAATCCCCTTGTTACCATGACCCCGGGACGAAGTAATTTACTTTGCTATGCTCGTAGACGGGTTTTGGGTTGAGTGAAATTCATAAGCAAGATGTGAGAGTCTATGATGATGACAATCCCATGAACTACAATGATCAAGATGGACTTGAAATTCACTCTTGGGTGGAGGGCGGTTGTGGGCACCTGGAGAACCCAGTGGTTGGCGGGATGCATGGAGAAGTGCCATGACATCTTGCGAAAGCTTCACCCAGCCACGAAGAGAAGGATGGATGCCCCATGATCGAAGCTTACGTGCAGCCGCAAGCCATTATGGGCTCTGGCTGGGTTAACCCTAGTAGTGACGCTGGCTGGGCGGTACTACGAGATGTAGAAGAACGGTAGGATTGGATGGGTACCGCGGTAGCGGAAGAACTCTTTGGAAGACCTGTTTCATTCGTCCGTCTTCTAACACCATGAAGTGCGAAGACTTTAAAGGAGGAATGATTCTTGCGGGGAAAGTCAAAACCTCTGCAGAGTTAAAGATCTAATCGATTAGCCGTGTCCCCGGTTAAGGACAATTTGAGCCTCTGGAACTTGGAAGTATTCGGATATCTCAACACTAAAACTAATGAATAAATTTGAGGGGTTTATGACTTAATAATTTGGGAATGAGATATTGGTTGGCGGAACCATCTCAATAACTACCAACAATTGTAGTAATTTGCAAGCAAGTCCACTGTAGTAGGGAAAAATTTGCTTTTCGCAAAATGATGAAACTTAGAGCTCCACAGCCAAAATGCATATAGCGTTAGTAACTTTATTATTGTTATTCTTCATGACTTGCTAGCTTATTCAAAAAGCTGACCTACATGGCTGCAACGTCTTATGTTGCGGGTATATTCGATCGGGAGTGAGGCTACGCTCCGCTTGGCGATTGCCCTTTGGAGTCGGATGGACTCGCTTTATCTTCTACGCTTCCGCAGTGTTATTAGTTTATTTCTCATGAGTTGGCCTTGAGCCGAATTTATTCCCTTGTAATAAAGACTCTATACGAGAACCGTGTAATAATATTCAGGTGTGATTGAACTTTGATTACGTTATCGATGTACTGTGAGTACCAGCATGATCTTGGGATGGTACAGACACAGAGATTTGACCGACTTTGGGTCAGGTCGCTACACTACCTATATGTCGACAATGATCTTTTATCTTCGTAACACACTGACGGTACTCTCTCCCTCGACCTTCATCACTCTATCTCTCTCTAAGTATATCTCACTCCCTGCTATTTGTCTCTAACTATGATTCTCCATGTGGAATATCTTTCTCTCACACAAACACAAAACTTTGTCTCCCGGAGTCTCATTTCTCTCTACTATTCGTCTGTGTGCCACTCGCTCACCCCTCATACAGAGATGTCTTTCGCTCCTTAGGTATGAGAACCTACGACTCTTCCACTTAAATATCTCTTTCTCACACACAAACACAAACTCTATCTCCCAGGGTCTCATATTTCTCCACTGTTCTCTTGTATGTCATTCACACACACTCTCTCTCCCTAGAATATCTTCCGTTCCCTCATATGTTTCTCTAGCTATCACTCTCGTTTTGAAGTATCTTTCTCTCTCGCAGACACAAAACTCCATATCTCAGGATCTCATTTCTCTCCGATATTTGTTTGTATGTGAGTCACATGCACCCTTTCTTCATCTCTCTCACATCCACACCCATAACTCAGCCTTCTGATCCACTCGACTCCTATCTCTAATGCACACTACCTAGCATCTTTATCTTTCTATTTATCTGTTTCTCCATCAACCTTCTTTCATTTATAGGTTGATCTCTTTTGCACAATCGTTGTGCCTCACTCCCTCTGCTCGCCATAGATGCATGCTCCAGCCCACGTCACTATCTCTTAAAGACAAAAACACATGCTCAATTGTCGGGCCTTCTTCCCTGCATTCTCGCATGCATGCATATTGTCGTACCGATCCGTCTCTCCCATGTCGTTGATCTTAGCTTATGACTTATATCTTCTTTCTTTAATCTCGATCATGCGCGCGCGCACACACACACATCCCATGTATACATGTATACCTCTCACACATGCACGTTGAAGGTCTCTATGTCTCCATACGTAATTAATTACCCTCAACCCTAACGCCACATCGAATCGTTCTCTTCTTGTGTGCACATAACTTCCGCCTTATGGGTAAAACACACACTCACACTTAACAATCTCCTTCTAGCTACCCCCCCCCCCCTCTGACTCTTCCCCTATATCCCCAAAACCAATAAGACCATCCCTTCGTTTAATTCCCGTCTACATGCACCATCGATATATAGTAGTCTTCCTCAGTGTCTCTCGAACAAACACGTTCTCTCGATGTCGACTACTCTCACATGCACACACCTTCTCTTCCCTCTCTACGGGCATTTTCTCTCTCGCACCCCATCGTTGGTGGCCGCTACCATACACATCACCTCTCTATGATGAAGCCATGCACACTTAAATTACATCCGCCACCGAGGACCCCGCGACACACACAAACAAACAAACACACACATGCATGCACGCACCCACCCACCCACACACACACACACACAAACACACACACGCACACACACTAAGACTCCATCACACACACACGCACACGCACACACACTAAGAATCCGTCTCTCTCTCTCTCTCACACACCCACACAAACCCACACACACACACACACACACACACAGAGAGACTCCATCTCACACACACATGCTCTAGGCGGAGCATTTGTTCCTACCACCCTTCATCCACCCTTACCTGTATGATAAACAATCACCTTAATTTACTTGTATAACATGGACAAATTCCACTTTACTTTATTAGTTAGCAAACTTATCATTTGTACACTTATATAAAACCGAGTTGGCGATGATGGTGTGCCTGCCATCTTGTAATATAGACCGCCTGATCTATATCTGACGGATAGAAAGCAAACTATGATAATTTTACAAAAGATAGCCGCACCTCTCTCCACATTCTTATCTCCCACAACCTCATTGCTGAGCAATTAAAAAATAAAGTATCTGGAACAATCTAGCATGGTGGCCGCTGCCGCCTGTCGGCGCCGTCCATCCCCATGCCTCCGCCCATTCCGACCACCACTCACCACCAGGCTCCACTCCTCCTCACCTTATCTCTCATCTTTCATTTTTTTCGATGACATTCTAGAGATACCAGTTTTCCGATAAAATTCTCGAAATATCATTAGTTTTTACACATGGGATTACTCCTGCATGGGTAAATCACAACAGCTATTTTGTAAAAAAAATGCATATTGATGTTTCGTGCAATGCACGAGCATATTGCTTGTAATTATATAACGCAAATCACGAGCAGGAAGTGACATTTTTTTACACAACCACGTTAACATGGCCACGTAAATCACTAGCTAAAGCAAATACCATTATACTTATATCCTGATGCAAAAGGTTGAGTACATGTCTGACGAGTAGAGTCGCACACACGCACTCTGTCTCTCAGAATCATACACACACACCAGTTACATGATGCCCACTTAAGCAGACACGTATGTTACAATTTGTGCACCCGCGGGTACACGTGATGCTAAGCATTTATTTAAGCCGGACGGCAAATCCAAACAGTAGCTACATTCAATCCCCTCCGGCCGCCTCTTCTCTGGTCGTCGTCGCCCGGATGAGGATCCCCTGACATGAACAATCCTACCATTCTATCACTGACATGTGGGACCCCCAAGCATGGGTCCCACAAGTCAGCGAAGGAAAGGCAGGGTAAGGCAGTGATAGCCATGTCAGAGGATCCATGTCCCGCCCGGTAGCCATGGCCCGGCCGAAGGTAACAACATACGCCATACTCCCGCTGGAGCGGCTCTTTAATCTGGAAATTTTAGTGGTCATGCATGCATCTTTTTGTGCTAGCCCTCCTATATAAGGGTTCACCGTCGCTTCCCGTGGACGTGCGTGGGCGGTGGAAGAGGAAGGAGAAGGGAAGCGGGCTGTGGAGTAAAGTTTTTTACCACAATTTCTTAGGAAACTGAGTGCAATAATTGAGTAGTTTTGCAAACTACCAGTACTACACCTGAAACGGTTCAAAACCTATACTCCCTTGCTAGCGCGCGCTTCCCGCGTGAAACATTCAGCATCGCCCTGGAGCGTCAGTGCCACATTAATGCCCGCCCAGAGCGGAGGCGACCTCTCACTAGCGCCGGCTTTGAGGCGGTGCGACGGTCGAGAGAGCGCCGCTTCCCGGTGCACCAATTGCTCCGCGTCGAGGCTGGCCATAGGCCCTGTTTGGATCCATGGGTTAGAGTTAGTTTGAGCTAGTTGGGGATGAAATAGCCCTAAAGTATCCAAACATGAGGCTTTAAACTGGAGCAAGTTGCACCGAACCCACCAAAAAGAACTATCCCACCCAAGAGGTGCTAACCGGAGATAGTTCTCATTGGGACCACTGAAAAATCACTTCTCTCTCTCCATCAAGTGCATTTATTGTGAATCTAACCCTGTCACCCAAACACCTCTTTGGCTACAGTTAGTTCAGGGTTAGTCATGAGTTAGTCTAACCTCTAGCTAAGTTAGAGTATTCAAAGAGGAGCAGTATAGGACATGCAAGTTGCTCAAAGCATACAGTCAAATTCGTATGTGAAAGGTTTTTTTTTCTTTCTGAAAATGGAACGTGAAAGGAATTTTTTTAGAATGTTCTTGGCATGTCGCTAACATGTGATGAATTAACCGACCCCAATAGACGGCAAAAATGCCAGCCCGCCGCACTTTGAGAGAGACGAGGAGGGAGAAGCGATACGGGCTGCTGGATTACTAGAGATAGGTGTCGCACAGAAGCCAAGAAATATGGTGATAGCGTGGGTTAGCCATGTACTAGTATGATGTAACTACACTGGGCTGCCGTGTTTCGTACTCTTCCAGTCCACTGTGGAGATGATTGGTTGATTTTATATCGCTGAATAATATAAAATATTATGAGTGCAGACGCTCCACCCTGAGGTTCCTTGCTCCTTCCCGGTCGTGGGGAATCTATGTTCTTCCACTCTATTTTTTTACGTGAGCTTTGTCCATCCTTTTGCCAACACGCGACACATCTAGCATCAAGGTGCACGTGTCATGCAAGGATCGTTCCATCTATATGAAGAACACGTGGAGTGGAACTACAAGACGGACATGTACCCGAGGAGTGGCCGTGCGAACCTGTGTAATGTAGCGCAGTAAGTGAAGTAGAAAGGCACAAATAGTATGAACATGCGTGGCATATAGGCATTTGTCTCTTACTACCACTAAATGTTGTACGTGCAATGCCCGGTGATGTTATGGGGTATGTGACTAAGTACTCTACTACTACTATATTAATCGGAGGCAAATATTAGGTTTTATATTTGTTTACGTGTATGCCCCCAGAGCTTCCAACTAGACGTGTCTTTCTCTCCGGGTCGTACTTTGTATCGTTCATACCACTAGTACAGTAGTACTACTACGTGTGGTCTCCGAGCCAGAAGTGGAGACGCTCTACCACGCTGTTCATGTCCCACTCCTTTCGCTGACGTGTGCGACATCCAGCACGTGCCGTGTGTTTGGCACTCCTTCGTCGTAAGAGTTGAAACGCTAGCATTCATTAGAAATAAAAAAATAAATATAAATCACCAGTGATACTATAACACGCGGTTTCCTTGCTCCTCGATATCGGAAAGAATACTTCCGCTCGCCGACATGTGGGCGTCGACCATCATGGTCCACTTGCCATGCCCGCAGAACTTCAAGGGAGAGTCACCCTGGTCGTCTCGCCGCAGTAATTACTAATGAGCCGTCAAATCACAGGCCCAACCTTTTACCCACTGTGAAGTTGCTCGGACGAAGGAACCATCATGACTTCGTTGAATTCCGCTTCTCAAAGAAAACTACTGTACCAGCAGTACTGCTAGCTATAGTAGTTACTCCAGCAGAGGCCTCCTTGGGTTCATAGGATAGGAATTTTATAGGAATATAAAATCATAGGAAGTGAGATGGCATGCATCTCAATTCCTATAGAGAAAGAGATGCCATTTGATGCATAGGATAGGAATTTTTCCATTGAGTCTAGGCTAATGTACTGGTAATTTGCTCTAAAAACTACAGTAGTAACTAGTAGTACTGTTACATGCTCGTAATTAATTAAAAAAACATACGGGCGACACAGACACACACACTAACTACTAGTACTACTACTTCTCACATGCTGGCCAGGCGCCGTCGTTCTCCTTCCCAGCTTTGTCGGCGACACCCCACCGTGCTTGGATCTCTGCCAACCTCGCCGAAGCAGCGTGTGGGTCCTCTTCTTTCTTGCGGTGGCGGGCCTCTCTTTTCTTGAGTGCTTTCTGACTTTTTTGCTCCCTCTGTGCGGCTTTGGCTGCCTCTTGCTCTACCGCCCATTCGGCCTTGGCAGCTTCAAATTCCGCCCACATAGGTGTGAGGTCGCGAGCGGCGATGAACTCGGCACGACGGGATGCCACAGCTTGCCTACCATTCTGTGTGTGGTCGTGGGCGGTGAGGAATTCCGCGCGGCAGGATGCCATCGCTTCCTTACTGGTTAGTGTGCGGCGCGGTGGGATGAACGACACTTGGTGACAGCTCTGGGGTGGAGTGGCCGGACAACCGTAAAGTGCATGGGTTTGTCAAGAGCTCAAGGACAGAAGACGAAGGAAATTTGGATTCCCCTTCAATCCTGGTCATTTATTACCGAGTAAAATGCATTGGCGGTCGTTGAACTTGTCTTGATAGCTCACTTTGATCATTGTATACGAGATATGGTGATTATACGATCACTGGCTCAGAGTATAGCTCCGTATTTGTCTGGTTGACCAGTCAAACAGTCCGCATACGCCTCATCAACTCGTGTTCTTTATCTATCTATCTATGCGGGCCTACCTGTCAGTGGAGAAAGAAATAAAAACCAAAATTATGCGTATGTGACATTACTGTTTAGACGTTTGCTGGAGGCCTCCGTGAACACCGATCATGTATTCACCTGGCTCAACACCAACTGAGGGAGTCCTGGATTAGGGGGTGTCCGGATAGCCGAACTATCACCGTTGGCCAGACTCCTGGACTATGAAGATACAAGATTGAAGACTTCGTCCCGTGTCCAGATGGGACTTTCCTTGGCGTGGAAGGCAAGCTTGGCGTCTGGATATGTAGATCTCCTACCATTGTAATCGACTGTAACCCTAACCCTATCCGGTGTCTATATAAACCGGAGGGTTTTAATCCGTACGACGAACAACAATCATACCATAGGCTAGCTTCTAGGGTTTAGCCTCTCTGATCTCGTGGTAGATCCACTCTTGTACTACCCATATCATCAATATTAATCAAGCAGGAGTAGGGTTTTACCTCGATCGAGAGGGCCCGAACCTGGGTAAAAACATCGTGTCCCTTGTCTCCTCTTACCATCCGCCTAGACGCATAGTTCAGGACCCCCTACCCGAGATCCGCCGGTTTTGACACCGACACCAACGGTCATACTCTTGACTCGGCGCCTTGCTCATGTATATTGTCCATCACAACGACAATCTATAAAACAGCCTAGCTAGAGAGGGTACTATGGTGCGGAGTATGTACTATCGTGAGCAAACGATCATAGTGCCACTGCACACGAGTGTGTGTCCGATTTATTCGTCCATTATTCGTAAGTTATGTATGATTGTGTGGTGTCTAATGGTGGTCGTCGAATGCTAGCTGGCGATAAGAGTGGTTGCATGGACGCTTGGTTGTCAATACGTGCCACATACGCTTCAAAGGCTCGTCATCCATGAGTTCACATTTTACCACCACGCCAACGCCGATCGCCTCGCCCATCAAACCCCTTCCATCGCTAGCGTGCGCTTCCCGGCTGAAACGATCACCGTCTCTCCAGAATGTCAATGCCACATTCACCGGCCTTAACTGCAGGTCCAGTTCGTGTGTCACTAACATGCGGGCCTGATGCCCGTTGGGCCCACATGTCAGTGAGACAACGCACCTGCGGTTAAGTCACTGAAGCAGCGTCCGCATTCACGCCCGACGCGATCTCTCACTGGTGCCGGCATTGCAGCAGCGCGACGGCTGAGAGAGCGGCACTCGCTTGGCATCCCGGTGCAAGCGACTGCTCCGCGTTAATGACACCACGGCTGCCGAGGAACCTACTCTGGTGCCAGCCGTCCATCCGTCTATCGCGGCACATTGCCATTTGCCCGCTATATTAACTTGAGCCCCAGCTCCCAGCCATAGCCAAAAACCCACACTCATTCTCCTCCGGTCCCTTCCTTCTGTTGGCACCACTCCAACCATGGCCTCCGGGCACTCCAAAGCTCTCTTGGGCGTCTTGTCGCGGGAGAAGACGGCGACATCGGTGGCTCTGCTCGGCGCGCTCCAAATCTCTCTTGGGCGTACTCTCGCGAGGAGCGACGAGGAGATCGCCGGCTCCCCCCGCGCCCCTCCGCCGCCCACGACCACGAAGTCGGCAGCGTCTTGTGGCGCAAGCCGGCAGCGAGGAAGAGTAGTACACGGTAGGTCGCCACCGCTCTGGTCCCAGGAAGGCCACCGCTCCTCCACTCAGTCAATGCCAAGCTTGGTGGGATAAAAATCGGTGGCCGATTAGCCGCTTGATGGCGACGTGGAGGCGAAAATCTTCATAACCTTGTGCTCCGGAGGAGGAGGTTATCGAGGCGGATAAGGAAGAGGCAAAGGCAATGGCCAGCTTTCTCGGGTTCATGGCCGGACATGGTGGTCGGGGCCCGACGATCGTTTATATTAGCTTTACAGTAGGTTTTAGTACGGTTTGTGCGAAATATGTAATGAATTTCGTCCAGTTTATAGGAAAAGTTCTCGAAATGTAATGAATTTCATCCGGTCAATTTGAAATTTCCTTTGTTGCTTGAATTTCGTCCGGTTAGTTCATATAGTTGTCGAAAGGTACACGGGCAGCATTGGATGGCATCCATCAGTGTCCTCGGACAGATGCCGGTGTAAATTTGAGGGCCAGTGATGGAGATGCCCTAACTATCATGCTATAATCGCTAACAGTGCTCCATTATTTCGCAGGGAACAGTTATCCCTCGATCAAAATCAGATCCGCCGTGTTTCGCACTCCTCCCACGTAAGAGTATAGACTCTTGCTTACATAAAAATGGAGCAAGTGGACGGCACTGTAGCACGTCATACCACTCAAACTAGCCCGCCTAACGAGCGGGAAAGCACCGCCCTCATCATTTTGTTCTGGATTTCTATCAATCGATCGCACGAAAATGTTATGCTTTGCAAGTTCAAAAGGAAAAGGTGGCACACTTACAACTCGTACGCGTCGCTTTCATGTCGCACCTTCGATAGTCTGGCTCGCACGCCGCTCACCGGAGGGGACACGCGTTGTCTTGCATTTTCACTGACATGTGGGACTGCAATTGAATAAACCGTCGATAGCCGAATTCTAATCACTCGAGGGGCGTCGGCTGAGAGGAGAGAGACGGGGGAGGGAGAAGAGATCACCCGCCCGCCGTGCACGGACTCCAAGATATATGTGGTGATAATGTGAGGTGGGCCATGCGGGAGTCTGCACCGCTTCCAAGCCTGCTTCTTACCGCCCTGGCCCACCAGAACTCCTCCCCCACCCCACCACCTCCCCGCGCGCGCTCCCTCCTAAGAGGCCAGCTGCCCGCATTCATAGCAAGTAATATAGCTTGCACTGGTAAAATTCTGGGCTATAAAGGGCATGTACGATGGTTGATAAGATAGTCTTATCATAAGTCTTGCATGTAATTTAGAGATGACAAAAAAACATGTGTACAATGGATCATCTCTTAGCCTTATCTTCAATAACTAGTTATTCCTAAAAACATGGTGAAACATATTGTGCTCAGAGATCATCTCTTGTCTTCTCGACAAGCCCGCTTATGTGGAGGAGAGAGAGGCATTGACAAACTCAAGAAGTGGGGTCTGCAGGAGCCCTTCTCTACACGTGCTCCTAGGTATAAAAAACTAATTCTAAAAAGGGGCATAAAGAAAAATTTTGTCTAAAAAAGAAAGGTAAAAAACATTTGAGAGGAAATAGATAGAGAGAAAGTGAGAAAAAGTTGTAACCTTATAGTCAACACTATGGTAGTATTACATGAGGAAGGAGGGAGTGGTGCACATGCCAAGTTCACTGGGCTGCCGTGTTTCACACTCCTCCGTCGTAACAGTGGAGACAATAGGTTTCATAAAAAATAAACAATGAATACTCCTTGCTAATCCACTATATCGGAAAGAATACTTTCATTCGCCGATATGTGGGACGTCGACCATCCTGCTCCACCTGCCATGCAGAAAATTATCCCGGTCCACCTGTCATGCACAAAGTTAGTCGGACGAAGGAACCATCATGACCTCGTTGAATTTCGCTTCTTCATGAAAACTTACTCTACCCCCAATACTGCTACCACACGCGAAGACTGGACGGCACTATACCACGTCATATCACTAAAACCCACTAGGCCAAACTAGATCGCCTAGGATTTGTATCTCTCTGTTTCAAAGTTAGTAGTACAAAGTTGAGTCATCTATTTTGGAACGGAGGGACGTCTCTGTACTGCTATGATTTTTTGTTGTACGTCTCTATACTTTTGCTACGATTTTCCTACCCTATGAACCAAATGAGGCCTAAATGTATCCGTGTCGACTATTGTCTGATCGATCGCTAAGCCTACAATTTTAGGAGCTTGGGCTATTGGCCGATCGACGACGGATCAGTATAAGCGTACCACGAGCTCATTAGCCCCAACATTTCTCTTCGGTGAGTGTTTTGCAAGTACTATAGCTCGCACAGTAGCTAGCCTACTAACACCAAGAATCATCAAATAAGCCCTGCTGATATGATAAACAGTTCAAACTTACATCTAAGCATGCCATATATTACATCAAAAGCTGGTGAGGATACATCCGTTTCCACAACTCAGAGAGGGTTCGCATGATTCACTATCAAACAAAAGTAGCAAGTACCGCCCACACAAGACAGTGCACTAGCCCTAATATGGTTTGATAACACGCATCGTTCTGGTAATTAAACGCATGGCAATGCAAACTACCCTGAAGGATTAGTGCGGCCAACTATTTCTGGTCATCGATCTCTCGGGCAATGACCACAGCACGGATAGCGGCATGGGAATCGATCTCTGGGGCGATGTCCACAGGACTGACCGCGACATCGGAATCGATCTCTGGGGTGATGTCCACAGGATGGACAACGGCATCGGAATCGATCTCCGGGGCGATGCCAACAGGACGGACCATGACATCGAAAACGATCTCTGGGGCGTTGTCCGCAGAACGGGTCGCGACATCAGAATCATCAAGGACGTCCATCGGCACCTGCACAACCCTAACATATTAGCAAGCACATTGCAAATAATCAAAAACCACTACTTTCGGTAATAAGCCATTATTTTTTACCTTGTGCAGCTCACTGGGGGATCCCATCCCTCCGGGGGCCATCTCCTCATCCTCGATGGGGGCCATCACCTTGCCAGGGGAATACTGCTTCTCAACGGCGACTATCTCCTCAAACTCGGCCTTGAGCCTCGCATAGGTGGCCATCAGAGTTTATGGGGTAGGCACGGTGGGGCCCTTGCCGTTCTTCCAAATTTCTTTGAGGAGTTCGTCCGCCAACGTCGTCAACTCTTTGGCCAGTGCTTGTTTCTTGGAGTTCTTCGTCTCCCTGGGTTAGCCCGCCAACATGGTCAACTCGTTGGTCGGTGCTCGCTTCCTCGAGATCGCTGTCTAAAGTGGGTTGTCCGCCGGCAACTCTTTGCCTAGTGCTCTAGGATCCATCAATGAACTGACAAACAAAAAGCAATCGAAAGGAAACCACAATCACAATGAGAACGGGAAAAGAATAGGCTGTGAGAATCGGTCGGTGCTTCGCAAAAAGAAGATTCTTGGAATGAAAATATAGCAGCATCACTAATTCGCCCACCTTTCCTTCATCGTTACAGAAGAAAAATGGCAGAAGTGAGTAGCCTGGAGTGAGGTTTTCTTCAAGAAAGGGGAGAAAGGCCTTCAACAAGCGTTCCAGTCAAATGATGGTTGCTCGTCCAGTCCAACTTCGAGGCCACTTTACCACTGCTGGTAAAGGTGTGGGTTTTGTGATATGACGGGTCATGACGGCCACACCGGGGTGACCGATGAGTTTCGACTGTAGCACCTTGCTGTGATTTGGGGGATGGCATGCGGGCCCAGATGCTTTGATGTCCCGCGTGTAGATAGAGCGGCTAGTCATATAGGAGTGCTCAATATTGTGCACCACGACCAAGGCGGAGAGGAAAATGAGAGAACTACGTAATTAATGCATGAGTTTAATTAGGGTATTTTTTTAAAGTACGAGATACATTCCTCCAATCGCAAAATCCCTTGGTTGATGAGATTTGAGATTTGAGCCCTATAAACTGGAAGGGAGATTTGAGATTTGAGATTTGAGATACTAAACGCGGTGTAGTCTAGTCACTTGTTGGAATCTCTAGAAGACTTATACTGCATGATTCTTTGCTCCTTCTTACTACTACGTACTACTTCGCCGACATGTGGGACAGCCAGCAGCATCCGGGTTGACGTAATACGTATCATGCACCAGGTTAGAGTGCGGAACGGAAGGGGGGCATCACCTCGGTCGTACTGCCTGACCCTGTTTGGATACTCTAACTCAGTTAAAGGTTAGAGTTAGAATCTAATCCTGAACTAACCCTGACACTACTAGGGAAAACCCTAGTAGTAGCGCAGGTTTAATGCCCACTAGTAGCGCGGGCTGCCGCGCTACTAATAAGGCGCTAGAGCTATTACTTAGCAGTAGCGCGTGCGACACGCGCTACTGCTAAGACACATAGTGGCAGTGCTTGTTCTCTCCCGCGCTGCTACTAATCTAGCTAGTAGCAGCGTGTTTACTATCCATCGCTACTAGTATTCTGTTGTTCATTTTTTTATTTTTAGTGTATTTATACGCCGTTATACAAATTTTGGTACAATACCAATTATGAGGTTTATATCATTATGTCCATAACAGTGTGTCAAATGAAGGTGGATTAGGTTCAAGTGGAGGCAATATGTGGTGCATGTCAAAAGTATACTACTAATCCAAACTTGATCTAGTTTGGACTAGTAGTACTTTCGATGTGCACCACATGTTGCCTCCACTTGAATCTAATCCGCCAACACAAGCTATTTAATCATCATCATAGTCATTACTACCAACAATATTTATTTAATCACCATAGTCATAGTGTAGCACATCATCATCCTCAAACTAATTCTAGCTAGCTAATCACCACCAACACTAGATGCGGTAGCTATCTAATCACCACCAACACTAGCTAATAATAATCATCATAGTCATTACCACCAACACTAGCTATTTAATCATCATAGTCATAGTGTAGCACATCATCATCTTGAAACTCATTTCTAGCTAGCTAATCACTCATGCTGCTCTCTCTCTTAGGTAAAATAACATAAAACATGTGTAGCTCTCCTCCTTCATCAAGTTGGAGCATGCAGATGAACCTGTCTCCTAATCATGGGTTGCGCTTCTGATTGCTGCGCCCTAGTACTTCTCTGCACTCCTCCATCACAAATTTGGTCCAGTCTTTCACTATTAAGCATTCCTCGCTATTAGGAATCCTGAATGCACTAAAGTGCATTGTAGGATATCTTGGCCGTAAGCTAAAAATACTCATGGTACCTTTAGTCTCGATCCCATGAGGCACAACATTCATCGGGAGTCCCTGTTGAAGAACATCGTATAGTAACATACTTAGCAATGAAGTTTAGCTTAAAAAATAATGTATGCAAAAGATGCACTGAGGACAAATAGTAAAAATCTTACCATCTTTCCTAAATAGATGTGACCGTAGTTCAAGACGAGCACTATTGGTCGACTTTTTCAAGACTAACATTTCTAAGTGCAGGAAGAAAATTTGTCTTGACAAGATGAAGATCCTCAAGCCATGAAACATAATGACTTAGCTCCTCGCAGTTAGTTCAGCCACAGGATAGTAGTAGGTCCTGTCTACCAAGCTACTGGACATGTTTGCTTGAACGGAAATAAGCTGACAATAGAAATTAGTTGTCAACTATTTTTGAATAAACAATATCAAAGACATAAATATGGTTGAGAAACTCACATAATGGTATAACTGGAGGCGTCTGCACATCGACCCAGATGTCGATATTACCTTCAATATCATCTTCCGGACGAATATCACAGGTGATAACCATATCAGGCTCAAATGCATAAGTCTTGCATAGTGCTCACCAAGTTTTGCATCCAAAATAGGTGTAGTCATCTGCGTTGTATAATTTTGCGTGGAAAATACAACCATGCTCGGTCTTCAAGTAAAATTTCTTTACCTCCATAGTACGACTAAAACCTATCTTATCCATGACAAAAACTCTTGCATGGCAGGGGATATGCTAGTAGAATAGTAAAAAAAATTAAATTATAAGTTGAAGCAAATGAAGCAGATGTCATGCTTAATTACGAAAAAAGACTTGTCGTTGTGACTTACTGTATCCACTTCGAAGTTCTCGTCCAGCTTGATGCTGAAGTGCCTATCATCATCTAGGAAGATTCCGTTGCACAGGTCGCGCTCATCTTCGCAGTATTTGCAAATACCGAAATCCTTTTCGTTGTCAGACATTTCCTATGTTCATAGTTGAAACATTAATTGAAAATCGACCGAAGACAACTACCAGATACTCAACACACAAATCCAGGGCACTTGATATTTCCTACGTATTTTGGCACAAGTCATGCCAAAATTCACGGAAAAATCCGGCATGACCTTTGCTAAAATAGGACATATCGAGCGCCTGAAATTTGCCGGAACAGAAATGAATCAACAGTCCGGCAAAACATAGGCCACTCGGAGGTGTAACCTGCAAACATGACTGGCCACTTGGGCAAACACATATCCTATTTGAGCAACACAAGATATACATTTCAAAATATCTTATAGGACTCATTGACATGAGCATTCAATAAGCAAAACCAAATCGTAAAATAAATAAGTATTCAAATTAGCATGCATTCAATAAGAAAAAGTAAATCATCTCATGCGTCCGTACATCGTCGAATATTATCACTAATACATCCCGAATAGTATCATACATATAACATCACTAATACAACTAAAACCCTAGCGCACGACGGGTATCGGCACGGACGGTGGACACCCAAAGAGAAGGAACCATCACAGGATCGTAGCTCCAGTGAGATCCCTGGAGAACCTGCCAGGTATTGGAGAATCTGTGCTCCAACGCAAACAAGTAGCGGCAGACGTGCGCGTCCTCCTCACTAACACGGTGACGCACCACCTCCGCGGGGTCCTCGAGCCTCTGGACCATCACTGGCCCATGCGACCGCCACCAAAGAAGGTTCGGGTCAACGACAGGCTGGCTCCTCACCAACCTGCGCCCCCCGGTAGGTAGCGCCTCCCAGTACAACCCCGGCGGAGCCCAGTCCTGGACATGGCCCATCTGGTGACGCAGGTATCCTCCGCCGACTCGACAACGAGGATGCGGGATAGGCATCGTCGACTTCGATGCGGGAAAAATTGCTTTAACTAAAAAAATAACAACAAATGTGACATGTTCAACTAGTTCTATTAATTCAACTAGTTCTTACGATTAAATCTAGCCAATTAATTATATACCTAATAAAATGAATAATGACATAAAAAAGGCCTATGCTTTGCAGGAATGTTGACTCCTTCCTGGTGCGGCAAATCCCGGGCACTCGATATGTCCTAGTTTGTAGCACAAGTCATGCCTAAATTCACGGAAAATTTCGGCATGACTTTTAGTAAAAAGTGACAAATCGAGAACCTGAAATTTGCCGGAACGGAAATGAATCAACATTCCGGCAAAACATAGGCCACTCGACTTCATTCCATGGAAACAACAAAGCCACTTGGGCACAATCGAACCACTTCAATAATGGAATATGCAAATGAACATCAATGACAGGTATCATATAACAACAATCTTGTTTTTTGTTTACATAGCAACAATTAGTTTAACCAAGTTTTTGAAAGAAAAACAATTCTGTTTTTTGTTTTTTGAATGAAATTACTGTTTAGGCATTTTCATAAAAATTTGCCCTAGCTAATTTCCTAAAAAAATTGCTAACATTTTTCCTAAATGCTAAAAAATGCCTACTGCCCTAAACAAATCTAGGGTTCATATGAACACCTAGGGTTCATATGAACATCAACACAGCGTCAACACATATATGAATTGCCCTAACAGAGAGAGAGGAGGGTAGGGGAAAGGCGAGGCAGCCTTCGGCGATCATGGGCGAGGGAGGGCAGCGGCGTTGGGGGCGGGTCGGGACTCGGGCGCCACAAGCGGAGGGCGCCATCGATGTCGGGGTCGGGGCGCGCCGAGGTCGGGGCGCGCGCCGAGGTCGGGTCGGGCGGGCCGAGGTCGGGTCGGGGCGGCGCCGAGGGTGTCTGTGGCGGCAGCAGCAAGTGAGGTTGAGGGCGGCGGCGGGCGGCGGCGGTGAGGTCGAGAGCGGCAGGGCGACGGCAGCGATGGAGCAGTTGGGGGAGAGGGGGAAGTGGAGGGGAGGACTTAGCGAAATTTTGAGCCCGCGCGGCCGGGGGTTAAGTCAAACTAGCAGCAGCGCGTTTTGCCGGAACGCGTTATAGCTAAGTTAGCTATAGCGTGTCAAGCTTAAACGCTTATAAAGCTATTCCTTTCTGTTTTATGATATCGAGGCGCTTTGCCTGAAAAACGCTACCGCTAAGTCTAAGCATGTAAAAACTTCAAATATATAATTGGTCATCATTGATCTTTTGTGTAGAATCTAATAGTGAACATGAATCCTCACAAGACTGTATAGGCACCGGTGAAGATTCATATTGCAGCCACAAATCCTACACATATAGTTCAATGAAGACCAAGTGCTCGAGATAGTTTGAGAAGTAGCATATTTAAGGTGGTAAACACCTTGTTCGCTTAGCAGTATGGGACTAAACTTAATTAGGTGCAATACTTAGCAGTAGTGTGTTTTGAAGAAAAACTTTGCTACTAAGTACTTTAGCAGTAGTGCGCCCTCGGAAGGGCGCTACTACTATATCTAGCCTGGGGGAAACGCCGTGGCAATTATAGTAGTAGAGCTTGTTTCACCCAGACCGCTACTGCTACCGTGCTATTAGCAACGCGGTTTCCTGAAGCTCGCTATTGCTAATTAGCAGTAGCGTCTGTTTTTAAACCGCTCTGCTGCTAAGATTCTGTGTATAAGGTTTTCCCTAGTAGTGTGAAGTAACTCTAGCGAAAGAGGTGTTTGGATGGCAGGGTTTGATGGAGCGCGGATACGGCGAGGTGCCTTCATAGGAGGTGCGAGAGGGAGGGAGGGAGAGGATGAGAAGCTTCGAGGAAGTGGGGAGGGATCTGCTGCGCGGAGAGCGAGAGAAAAATGTGTTTTTTAGTGTCCCGAGAAGAACTAACCCAAATAAGCACATCTTGGGTGGGTTAGATTTTTTGGGTTAGTTGAGTTCAAACTAACCCAAACTAACTCTAACACATGGATCCAAACAAGAACTCCAAACTAACCCTCCTGTTTGATATTTTGGGTTAGTTGAGTTCAAACTAACCCAAACTAACTCTAACACATGGATCCATACAATGAACGCCTTCAAATCGCACAGCCCGACCTTTCCAGCAGTAAGTAAGTTGAATCCGCTACTCCCTCACCCTCCTCGCCTCACAAACCGCCTCTGCTGAAATCTGCCGCGTGCACCGCCCGGGAAAAGCCCGCCCTCAACTTTTAACTACGCGAAAATAGTTCGACCTTGTTCGTTCTATATAAATACTAGTATTGTATGTTTATTCACCCGTGGGGTTGTTCAATGAATGGAGGGTCGAGGAGCACAAGTGAACAATACTACTACTAGTAGTAGTAAGTAGGAATCGTACAGGTAGTCACCTTAAATAGAGAGTTTATTTTCTTTAATGCCACGTACACAAATTGAAACGCTTGTTGTGGAGAGAAAAAGATAATCACTCCACTGTATATGTACGCAGGGGCCTGAGCGCTTGCTTTACTACGGTTGCTCTCTTCATTCTCTCATCCTCTCCAGATATAAACAAGACAGCGGTAGCGACATTTTCTCTCTGCTCACCGCTGGTCGCAGATCCGGCCAGATCCCTTCGGCTGGTGTGTGTAGAGGAATAGGTGCATCGTTCATGCGGTCATCACCGGCGAGGGAGGAAACCCACAGCTACCAGATGGGATCGATCCTCTGCCCGTGCCGTTCTCTCCGACACAGCGCCGGCTCGGTATGTCCTCCGACCCTTCTTCCTCCGTGCCGTATTGTCCGCAGATTCGACCTGCCGCCACCGACATCCTGAGGACCCTCGGGTATAAGTTCTTCGAAAACGTCCTTGCTCTACTGCCCCCAGCTCCCCACGTGTCTGCATGTGCATCTTTTTCTACTCCCATCAGCTCTTCCAAAGCCACCTAAATTTTTAGTATTATTAGAGGTAAAGCTACTTCATGCATTCAGGATCTAGGGCTTTGTTCAAACAACGAAGAAAGGGGGGAAAGTTGTAGCATGAATCTAGGACTTGATTCAAAGAGGAAATAATATGGTGAAAGTAGTAGAGACCGGATACCCAATCGGTCTCTTGGTTGAAATGGGAAATAATGGGAAAATGCAGTACAAACTAGATAAGGAATAGATCTATTATTGGTTGAAAAAAAGATAGAAAGTGGCGGCTGGTGGACAAGTCAACAGAGTATGTCCAGGATTAGATTTGTTGCCCTCACATAGTAAAAGGTCTCCAGGATTAGAATTGCTGCCCTCACATAGTAAAAGGTCTCAGGATTAGATTTATTGCCCTCACATAGTAAAAGGTCTCCAGGATTAGATTTGCTGCCCTCGCATAGTAAAAGGTCTCCAGGATTAGATTTGCTGCCCTCACATACTACAAGGTCTCCAGGATTAGGTTTGCTACCCTGACATAGTAAAAGGTCTCCATGATTAGATTTGCTGCCCTCACATAGCATGAACAAACTCGGCATCACCACTTTATGCCTCCTTGTAGGTAGATTGTGCTGATGCGTCCACTGTCGCATTTCCTTATACCAACCTTTTTCTGTTGTTAATGTAAGGGCGCATATAAAATGAAGCGAACACACTGTTACCTTAGGGACATGTCTAACCAGTGTTATTGTTAATCTAATGCCTCCAGTGATAAGATGCAACTAAACTGTGTTACAAATGGCACTCCTGCTATTTTCCCCAGTATGATAAGTAAGTTGCTCCTTTACGCTGCTGAGTGTCCTGGTGTCCCCACGGTCCCATGCCCTTAAAAGAACTCTTTAGCTGCTGTTGATTTACTGTATCTGGTAAACAAGCAATGCCACCATTAAAGTAATCCCATATTTGAGGAATCCCATTGTTGATCATAATGCTTCTGGTAACATGAAGCATTGCTGACATTTTAAAATTTCTACCATCCTTGCATGATTTCCATGAACATAATTAAGATGCTTCTTTTCATTTCGTATATGTTTCATATATTTTTATTGACCAGCAACTGTTTACTTTCTATCTTTTTGTGCAGATAGGGATATCCATTTCACCTTGTTGCTATTGGGACCTTTTGGTGAACTGCACAAAACACTTTTTTGGAATGAGTGTCTTCTGGAGTTCAACTAAAATGTCACGTGGGCAAGATCTCTCAATTTTGGTGGAACTGCACAAAATGGTGATCGGAGTTTCCAAAATCTCTGTCAAGTTCTGCTGGTAATGTCGTGCAACATTTTGTTAGCCTTTGCAAGATGAGCCGTCACTGTCACCACAATGGCACTTTATTTTAGTGGAACTGCACAAAAGGATAAGAAAATTATAGTTGCACCTTACATGAGCCGGACAGCCAACCTTAATGTTCCTCAATTTTAGTGCAACTACTAAAGAAGAACCTCCCAGCTCACGAGAGCAAGTACTTCTTGCTAGCTGAATGATGCAATCTTTGCTTCATTTCAGGTGAACTACAGAAAAAGGCGCATGAATTGAATCATGGAACTCCAGGCAGGCCTCATCCAAGTGGAGCTACAGGTTGAGTTCAAGGAAGCCACTATTAAAGTGAAATCATGCTCTTCTTGTTTGTGCTGTGCAAACGGGAATACTCAACTACAGATGTTGTGACGGTCAAGAGCATTCGCCAAGTTCTTCGATTGTATGACATGGCTAGCCAAGATGGATTTAATCCCGATATTCACTTTATCAAAAGGCTCTAATGGGTTGGTTCTGAATCTTGCAAGCTGGGAATCAATGAGATGTGTAGGCATCTTTGTTGTACTTATTATTTGAATCTTATTTGTTGGTTCTGGATCTTGCAAGCTGGGAATCAATGAGATGTGTAGGCATCTTTGTTGTACTTATTATTTGGATCTTATTTGTTGGTTCTGAATCTTGCAAGCTGGGAAACACGGCATGATGATGTAGAGGACAACAACCATAACAAACAGTTCAAACTTGGTAGTATTATCTTTTGTGAAAGTGCGACAAATGTGATGATCGTGTGCGTCCTGAGAATAGTAATTCTAGTTGTTGTGCATGTTGATCATGTGGCACTGATAGAACGAGCCAATGCATTGCTTGTTTTAAGTATAAACTTCTATTAAAGCTAATTAAATTTGAGTAAAGTGACCACTAACTCCTATTATTATAGTACCAATACAGACCTGCTCGTGAACCGACGTGTGGCCGGAGTAGGTTTCTTAATGGAGGCGTTTAAATGCGTCGAGGGTGCATCTTCTGCCGGGCGTGCAGCGGACGAAGGAGGGGTAATAACTGTTGTCACATGTACACACTCAGTTTACTGTTGAATCTAGTTCCCCAAGAGCTGAAAAACGAACTGCTGCTGCCGCCTACACACTCGTTCACTTGATGAGACTCCAATGGCGATCTGAGGGGTGAGCCTGCTGGATATGGACTTCAGCAAGGAGTTCCCCTTTGAGTTCGCCGTTCAGTCCTATGGCTGCACCAAGTTGAATGTGATGTACACCAACGATCAAGACTCGGTGAAGCTCTGCCTCGCCGAGATCAAGCAGTACCTACAGGACGAGAAAACACAAGGTTGCAGGACTAAACCTTGTGCCCATCCATTCTTCTCCTGACAGGGACCAGCGGATCGCCGTCGCCCAGGTATGTGTGCGGGACGAGCTTCTCATCTACCACTTCTGTAGGGCCATCAGAGGTTCTGGAGCATTCGCCCGTTTCAGCGGCAGCGCCGACTGCACCTTCGATACAGTGGAGAGAAGGAAGAACGCGATGATTCGTCCATCTGGTGCAACAAGCTTGTCAACATCCAGAAGCAATACAAGATAATCAGCAACGGGCAAGAGAAGGACTCCATGGTTGACCTCACCGAGACCATCATCGACCCCTGATACGCCAACATGAAAGAAGACAACAATACCAAGGACCTGAACACGTGGGAGGTACCTCTGAATCTAGCCTATATAACCTACGTGGCCAAGGACGCATATGCATGCTACGACATGTACAGGCAGATCTTGGACATGAGGGCGTGTCTGCTTCCCGTAACCGACGAGTACACGGACAGCCGCAGCGTCATGATTAAGCCTGCCAGGAAGGTCTAGATGTTGTACTTTATCTATTTATAAGCACCTTTATCATCTGAGTGTTTCATGGATTAGCCTATGTGTCGTAATTATCTGTTTTATCCGAAATATTTCTTTTAAGAACCCATTAACCTGTTTGCTTTTTTTAGTGGCTATTTTCTTATGTATGTAACTAGTTCACTTGTCCTTTAAAAAAACTAGTTCACTCGGCTGTCGTGCTTTGAATCTCCTTCCTCCCAACATATTCCCCTCCTCAGGTGGACCCAACAAGTCTCGTACACAGACATATGGGACCAACCACCTATCCATTTGTATTTATTTATGTTGTTCAATCTTTCGTCCTCTTCCTATACAAAGGCTGGCCATCATAGCCTATGGTTTTGGCCAGGCCATCCCTCTACTACCACACATTGTCCGGTAGCGGCTGCTTCATCGGCCCACCCTGCACCCGCACAAGTCAACCCTCATACTCCCCTCCGCCTGCGTCTTCCCCCGCTCCGGTTCGTTCGGTCCGAGGTCTCGACGTTGTCTTCCGCCTTTGTGCTCTAGCCGCGGCGCCGCCGTCTGTCGTTCACAACATGGTCAGCAAAACAAGAGGAATCGGGAGACAACTGTTCCGGGCCCACCAGGTCCATGGCCTAGGTTTTGTTGCTTAACATGGGCAGCCCATGACATGTTTCAACATTTTTTGGATCCAGCAGGTATCAAGCGGCCTCTGGGCCTCCCAACCTAGCTAGTCTATAACATCAGCAGCCCAAGTTATGTTTGTTTTTTCAAGACGACACACAACTCAGTTCTATTTTTCTATAAGAATGCAAAATTGAACCTATTTTCTATAAGAATGCAAAACTGAACCTATATTTATATCTTATTTTATTTTATATATATATATATATTAGAAACAACATAAGTTTCCGTTAAACCTGTCGTTCGTCCAACCATTTTATAGACCTTCCCACTTCCTTTATTTTTCATTTTCATTAATCCTATATCTGAATTTTCTCCCACTTTCTTTTTCGATGTAAACTGAGTTTTCTCCTAGTACTTTTCCCTAGAACCAACTCAACTGTCCCATGTCTAGCCTAAAAATAATAATACCCCACGTACTATTAACTCATCAAATTAAAATGATATTTTATTTCATAAGTTGAAAGTTCTTACAAAATAATAATAATTGTTTATATATAACTTGGAAAGTTAACTCCTAGTGATTGCGTACATAAGCTTGCAAAGATTTTACTGACAATGCAGTAATAGACGTGCAATCATGTGTTTACGTTTTTATAACATTTCTCCGTCTAGCCCAACATGATATTTTCACCCAGCCCAGCAAGTCCGCGGATTTCGAGAAAAATGCAAATGGGCTTTAAATTTTACCATATATAAAACGGGCTGCATAGATGCTACACCATTGTTTCACCCAGCCCACCAAATGGACTAAAAAAACAAATGGACTGGCTCAAATGTGGGCTAGTAGGTCGAAGCCTAAGAAGGCGTTGGATTTACATCCAATGGCCGGCATTCTTCTTCAATCTCTCGTCTTCTTCCCCCAACGCTGCCAGGACCACCTGCTCCAGCCTCCGGCGTCCAGCGGCATTGTTTTGCGCTCCTCAGTGAAACGCTACCCCACCGACGGCTAGGCCATCCCTCCACTACGCACCTCAAGTTATTCTCTGCCGAGTGTAGGCCCACCCCGCACCCGAACCTGTCAAGTTTCCCACTCCTCTCCGTCTGCGACTCCACTGCCGCGTCTTCCCCATCTCCGGGTCGTTCCAGTCTGGGGCCTCACTGTCGTCCATCGCCTCGGTGCGCTCAGTACACCGTGGTCAACATACGGAGTCATCAAAAGAGGACTATATGTGGAGGGCCTGACGACTGGGACCCACGAGGTCCATGGTCGCACGCAAGGAAAGTTCCTCCTTATTACGCACTGTATGTGGACTTTACGTGGGAAGGGCTTCTGTATTTCGCGAAAAAAACATCCCCCTCGTTGACAGGTCGGACCCACCAGCTATATCTTTGCACGCAAGGAAGTGCCTCCTTATTACGCACACAAAAAATGAATACTCCCTGCTAGCTGGGACCCACCATAGTGGGTGGCTGACTTGTGGGCCTACTAAGTCGACGGGGACGGAGGGCTTTGTCAACTTAGTCAATATGAACGATTCTAGCTCCACTGACCGTACAATGTCCATCCAACGGCCATAGTGCTTCTTCAACCTCTGGTCTTCTTGCTCCAGCCGCCCAAAGCAGCGTCGCTCGTGCCGCCTGCTCCTGCCTCCTGTGGTCGGCTGTGCTGCCGCGGAGGCCTCATCGCGCCCATACTACTCCCACCGCTGGCCAGGCCATCCCTCCACTCACCCACACCCCCAGTTATTCTGCGGCGACGGCAGCCTCACGCTGCAGCCGAACCAGTGAACCCTCGTACTCCTCTCCGCGTGGGCATCCACTGCCGCGTCTTCCCCGGCTCCGCGTCGTCCCCTTCCTAGGCCTCGCCGTCGCCCACCGCCTTGGTGCTCTCGGTGCGGCATGGTCAATGTGGTCAACAACGGACTTCCATCGGAAGAGTACTGTACGTGGAGAGGCTGACAGCTGGGTCCACGGCCGCAACTAGGTCCACGGCCATAGCCCAGTTTTTTGTAATTTGCCAAGTAATTCGCTTTGTCAGGCCTGTTGGGCTGCAAATCTTTCAAGACGAGGAGAGCTTCATTTGGGTGGCCGAGAAAATGGCCTATCAGTAATGAGAAATCGGATGTACATTTTTAAAACACACCAAACCGGCAATTAGTTTCAAATTTCTTTTTTTCATTTCGAGATTTTAAATTGCATTGATTTTTATGCGTGGACAATTTGTTGGATTTTATATTGATATATATTTATTTTTAAAATCAGTTTGAATGTGACTCGAAATTTTGGGATTAAAAACAGTTCGGACCGCACCGAAATATGCAAAATTTCATACAATTTTTTAACTGTGGCCACAATATGGGCTGTAATGCTAACAAAAAGAATACGGACTCCAAAAAAAACCTTAAGAATTAGCAAATGGGCTGTAAATTATTAGAAATAATGGCAGATGGCTTGTATGCTGTTTTGCACATATTTGAGGCTTTACTAAAAAAAGGTTGACGCACAAGTAGTGACTTTTGGATGTCCATCCAACGGCCATCGTGCTTCTTCAATCTTTGCTCTTCCTGCTCCAGCCGCTCAAACAAGCGCCGACGGAACTGCCTGCTCCCTCCTCCCCGCGGCCGTTGTGCTGCCGCGCAGGCCTTACCGCCCCATCGTACTCCCATGGCTGGCCTAGCCATCCCTCTACTCACCCACACCTGCTGTTATTCTCCTGACATCTGGGACCCACCGAAAGGGTCTTTGTATTTCGTGAAAAAAATGTTACCGCCGCCGACAGCTCGGATCCACCAGCTATATCTTCGCACGCAAGGTACTGCCTCCTTATTACGCACAAAAAATGAATGCTCCCCCTGTTAGCTGGGACCCAGTATAGTGGCAGGCTAACTTATGGGCCTACTAAGTTGACGGGGACGGAGGGCTTTGTCAACTTAGTCAATATGCACGATTCTAGCTCCAATGACCGTACGATGTCCATCCAACGGCCGTAGTGCTTCTTCAACCTCTGGTCTTCTTGCTCCAGCTACCCAAACCAGCGCCGGTCGTGCCTCGTGCTCCTGCCTCCCGTGGCCGGCTGTGCTGCCGCGGAGGCCTCACCAACCCCCTACTACTCCCACCGCTGGCCAAGCTATCCCTCAACTCACCCACACACCCTGTTATTCTGCGATGACGGCAACCTCACACCGCAGCCAAACTAGTGAACCCTCGTACACCTCTCCGCGCAGGCTTCCACTGTCGCGTCTTCCCCGCCTCCGCGTCGTTCCCTTCCTAGGCCTCGCCGTCGTCCACCGCCATGGTGCTCTCGGCGCAGCGTGGTCAACGTAGTCATGGAATGGCTTGCGTCGGACGTGGACTGTACGTGGAGAGGCCGACAACTGGGTCCACGGCCGCAGCAAGGAAGTGCCTCCTTATTACGTGCAAAATAATTATTCCTCCACCTGACAGCGGGGACCCACCGGATGGGCCACCGTATTTCACGAAAAAAACATTTCCCCTGACTGCTGGGACCCGCCAGCTACATCTTCGCACGCAAGGAAGTGCGACCGGGCAAACAAAACAATTCGCCCCCCTGACTGCTGGACCCACCAGCTACATCTTCGCAGGCAAGGAAGCGCCTGACAGTCGGGAACCACATGGTCGAAGCGTACGTAGCGTTGTCATTCTGGTCGCGAACTTGTACGTACATACTGGTCGATGTAGAGGCGCGCATGTGTCATAGTAGAGGCGCGCACGTAGCATGTACACGCACGCATACGCCGTTTGCAAGAAAGAAAATACGCCACGCACGCACATACGGGCAGGCTCTCGACGCCTACTCGCGCACATCGTGCACGCCAGGGCTCGTGTACATGGTTGGGTCGGAACAGATAAACAACGTCGTCGTCATGTTCATGGGGAGCCAACCGGCTGGGTCGGAACGGAAACAAGGCCTCGCGTACCGCAGAACGGAGGAATCGGCCTTGTGTTCGAACGGCCACGTTCAAAACAGGACCATGTTCATCGGGAGGGGTCTGGCGTACCGCAAAATGGAGGAAACAGACCTCCTACGATCAAAACTGGGGTCTTGTTGATCGGGAGGGGTGTGGCGTACCGCAAAACGGAGGAAACCGACTTGTGTTGGAGCGCTACGGTTGAAACAAGGGTCTTGTTCATCGGGAGGGGTGTGGCGTACCGCAAACCGGGACTCCACGGGATACTGTTCATCTCCACCGTCGACCCCCTCTAGCCTCCACGGGCTACTGTTCATCCACCGTCAACCTCCTCCAGCCTCCACCTGCGACTGTTCATCCACGGGCTCCTGTTCATCCAGCCTCCACCGCGCGCTACTCCACCGGCTACTATTCTACCAGCCCTCTCCATGGTATCCTGTTCAACCACCCCTCCACGGGCTACTTTTCATCCAGCCCTCCACTGTCTACTGTTCATTCAATCCTCCACGGGGTCCTGTTCATCCAGCCCCAACCGGCTAGATCGATCAGGGTCCTATTCATCCAGAGGCAACACCACGGGGTCATGTTCATCCACCCCCACCAGGAACTGTTCATCCAACCCCCCAAAGAACGCCACTCTTCATCCAGAGGCAGATCGACCGCTTGAGTTAGCAGCAGATGGCGAATCGCCGATCGGGTTCGCTTAACAGCCATCGATCGATCGCTCGGGTTCGATGGCGCGTAGCTGCGAGGTCCTCGCCGGGTTCATGAAGAGCCCAACGCCTCACTCGGGTTCAGTTAGAGCCCAACACCTCGCACCCACGCGCGTGCGTGTACGAGAGAAACGCGCCTCGCTCGGCCCCGACCACCCACCTTAACCGGGAGCACCCCGATATTTTCCTCGCCCTCGCTTCTACCATGGTTTTTTCCATCATGGACGACCCAAAGAATGTCATGCAGCTGCGTGTCCGGCTGCCCAGGACGAAAAGCCCATTTTCTGTCATGATTTTTTGTTATAGAAGTAGGACCCCACCACATCTATGATGATACCGGGTTTTGTCACAATTATCGTCATATAAGTGTCATAAGTATGACTGAAAAAATTTCGTTCGGCCCAAAATGTCACGGATGTGTCTTTTTTTGTAGTGAATACAACCCCATATTTTCCAGCCAGTCCCAATTTCCTGATTTATTTATGATACTTATGATGTACCCCTTTTATCTACACTACGATCAGCCTAGAGGCTTTGTGTCGTACTAGCAACACTCCATCCTTCAAGCTAAATTACATGCCACTCATATTTCCAAAGCTTACATTTAATTGGTCAGCTAATGTTACTATGTGAGTTTTGAAATGCATGTGCGCCACATTTATAGACATGAGGGAATACTATTTCTCTGTGCACTCTCATTATCATGGTTTGGCAATAAACCTTGTATACAGTATATCATGAACCTATCATCTTCCAACTATCCTTATTTCAGGAGCTCCCAATAGGATGCCTATTTATTTTGTGTATTTGTCCTAGATTATATTAATGTACACACCAACTTACACCACACATGAGCTCTCTCACCAGAATCCAGTGATAGCACACAAGGGTTTATAGGGAGCCCCTATTATATTAGAATATCCTCTGCATTACAAATATAATCTCGCTACTATTTATTTTTTTCATGCTTCTCAGATATTCAACGTAATCACAATGAATATGAGAATGCGCACATCAGAAGAATATTGCGGAACAGTGCAATGGCTAACAAACATGGCATCAAGGGATTGAGTTCCATTCTGGATGTAATGAAACCCACACGCTCCCCACCTACAGATTCGTGTTCAGAATATGATCCTAATGATTATACTGAGCTCAAGGAGTCAAAGGCAGAAGGTCTATCTTGTTCAACCAACAAGGTGTCTGTTCTAATTTGACAAGGTTTTATTGGTTGCACGTATCTTGCATTTCTTCTACTCTGTTGCCGCCATCTTCTTAGTTGACTAGTCATATATGTGAAGATGCCATGCCCATCCATTATCAATACCTATTCCATTTGTCGTCATACCATATTTTTTTCATTCATATGTTGTTCTTTTGTATCATACATCCAAACAGAAGAGGGTGATTGCAGAATCTGAAAGAGTATAAGCAAAGTCCTTGAAAAAGGTGGTGGTACCGGAGAAATAAGATAGCACCGCACATATATTGGCTATAGAACCAACAACACAAAACCTAGGATGTCCCAACTATGATGCTCACTTCTTTACTATTGTTAGTACTTGTTGTCCTGTATAATTGTACTTACATTCACACATGGTTGATTATGTGACATTAGTGGGAATTATAGCTTGCTTATCCACTGTTCGCTCCAAATTATCAGATCTATATTAATGCTTGCATTAATGTAGAATAAACCCAATGCTTATGAAGAAGTTTAGCTCTACATTGTTCTTGTAAGTATCCGTTGTCCTTTATCACTGTACTTATATTGTTAGCTAGTTGTTCATGTACCATCACTTTGCAGCTTATTTTCCCTTGCCCTCCATTTTCTACACATCAGATCTAAAACCAATGCTACTGAAGAAGTTTAGCTCTGCATTGCTCGTACCTTTTGCCTGTGTGCTGTACTTACATTTATACCTAGTTGATTATGTAGCATCACTCTGCATCTTAGCTTGAATAATCTCCATTTGTTCGCATATTATCACATCTATATTTACTCTTAACAAAATGTAGAATAAAGGCAATTCTTATGAAAAAGACTCTGTGGTAGACTTCTTGAATTCACTGGTGCAGCGACACTGGTACAACGAGTTGCTATACAAACGGTTTTTAACCCCTTTCCGCAATGGAGTTTTAAACCGTCGCCTTGCTTGTGTGTGCGATAGGGGGTCCTTCCCACATGACCCAGAAACCGTTAGGGATAGGTCTTCCGGTCACAAATGCTGGGTAAAATGAGCTCGTGTGCGATCAGGCTAGCCATCGCATACAATAATACAAGCCCAATCGTTTATGTTCATAAGTACATCCCACACGGCAAATCCCAGACAAATGTTTCTGCTCGTATGTAGATCCCACACAGTGAACCCCAGAAAAATGTTTTTGTTCATATGTACATCCCACATAGTGAATCCCAGAAAAATGTTTCCATTCGTATGTATATCCCACACAGTGAGTCCCAGACAAACGTTTCCGTTAGTGCGCACATCCCACATGGTGAATCCCAGAAAAATGTTTCCTCTCGTATCTATATCATAGTTCTCTGTATAGCCTCATGTGTGATAGGTGTAACGATCACACACGCTCTGGCTCCGTTAACCATTTGCTATATTCAAGTATGCCACACACGATCAGATGAAGAAAACTATATGACATTAGGCTATCCATCACACATGCTTTTACTACTAGAACCGTTTGTAAAGTTCCATGAACCATTTAGAAGGTTTATTAGTTTACTATTAATAATTCCAATATTAAGCAAATTCACATTTCATATTGAACAGTTGTTTTCCAAATTCATATCAGGCACATAAATATATTTTAACATCACAGTACAATAGCTACGTGAAAACATCACAATACATCATATAGGTAATTCACCTTCATAAGCACAATATTACAACAATATATTTATTTCCCTAATCAACCGATGCATGATCACCAAGTTCGTCTTCTCCACCTCCGCTTTCAGTTCAGTAAGAACCTATTTTGCACTGACCAACTGGGAAAGTGCCTCTTCCTTCGCCAACACCATCTTAGCAAAGTCTAATTCAAAAAATTTGAGCTCAGTATCCATCTTCCTCTTTTTTCCCGTATCTTGAAATATTCTTCAACGTTGACAAAATTTTCTCTAAGCCTATATTTGTTCTCTTCCTCATACATGCTCCAGAGCTTTGCTACGCACATCTTCAAAGACTGTGGCTGCTCTTGATCAACCCACTCCAAGCAAGAACACTTCCGTTCATCCTATAATATTTAAAACTAAATCAGTAACAATTGTAGGGAAAATGGGTTTCATGCAACATAGAAAATCAGCACATACATATTTTTAAAAACTGAAGGAACATCTTAATTATGACATATCTTCTCAAAAAGACCAATGTGCAAATGAATTAATTGCTACTGAGGGAACAACCAAATTTTGGAATATCACAAGTTATAATTAACTGCAACAATGCTACAAGTTCTTAGTCATGTACTATAAATAACAAATTGAAAATTTTATGAGGAAGCTAAATATAACTACAACAACATAGCGACAATGTTTGGATGGCATCAAATTAATACTAATAGGTGTGTACGTGCACAAATTTAGTAACATAGAACTTATAGCACTAAGCCCCACCACTATGTAGGCCAAAACCGGTGTCAAAAAAAATATTGCTACATTTTGCATCAGTACCCTGCACTGTCGAGCCGATGCGAGAGGAAAAATTCAGGGAACCAGACTCCAGAGCACCCAATTCTTCCGATGCCCAGTTCCTTCGTGCCATAAAGTTTAATATTTTACTGCTTGGTTGCTTAGATGTGTGGAGAAGAGTTGTCTGCCCAAATTGATGAAGCAGTGCCAAATAATTTTTCTGAGGGCACCGTTGATGAGATGGCAACATTTTTAAATACTAGGTAGACACTGTGACACTGTCTTATCACATCCAGAATAACTGTAGCAACCAGACCTCAAACAGTCTGATCTCTGTGCATCAGTGTCATCCTTGGATCGGTAATGCTGACACGCACAATACTTGAGGATTTATAACAGAGTAGCAATCACACACTATTGCATCGAATGTCTCAAAAGAGAACTTATTACAATAAATATGGCTTAAGGCCATCTAATACGATAACAGCGGAAGGCTTGGAATATAAAGTGAGTCCATCAACTCCAACGGCATCACTGAGTGAAAGAGCACGACCTAAGGCACCTTACTCGTCGTCTGAAAAGTCTGCAACATGAACGTTGCAGCCTGAAAATGGGTCAGCACATGGAATATGCTGGCAATGTAACACAAGAGAGTTATGAACAGAATAATGCTATAACTACATGCATATATGGCTGGTGGAGGCTGTATGGTTAATATATTTTGTGGAAAGCCAATTTTTCCCTACAACAAAGGAATAAATTTTTAATTACTATCATGGTAGTTGTTAAACACTGAGAAGGTTCACCCAACTCAATCCCAATTAAGCATCATCATTAAACCCAATCAAATTATATTAAGAGTGATGAGATCCACATGATAATCCAAGAACTAGATACTCAAGATGTCCATAACCGAGGACACGGCTAACCATGATAGATTGTACACTCTGCAGAAGTTTGCGCACTTTTCCCCACAATACTCAATCTCCTCCGTTGGATTTCTCGCACTACATAATGTTTGAGAAACGGATGACCGAGACATAGTCTTCCGAAGAGGTCCCTTAACCGATAGATAGGCCGGTACACCTACAATCCCCTACATCTGCTAGCCCATCATGGAAAGGTTTCCCACAACTTACTCAACTATGCCAGAGCCCATAATGGCATATGGCTGGACACGGAAGTTTCTAGCATGAATAATCTTATGATCCCTTTGAGCCTGGGTGGCAGTCCATAGGAGAATCACACGGCACCCAGTGATTTCCAAAATATGCACAACACTGGGTTCCCCAGGTGCCTCAGTCCACCCAGATGTGTATTAAAGTTGCCACCTTAAGTTAACCATTAATTAACAATACTCACATCTGTCATGAATACACTCAAACCCAAACCACGTCTACGAGCATAGCATAGCAAAATAAGCAACGTAGAAGTAACTCCCATAGGTTTGATAATAAACAGGTCAATAGGTACTACCTCATCTACTTCCCAAACCAACAATTTAAATCAGATCCTAACCATGCAATAGTTTGAGGATTGATCTAATGCAATAAAACTGGGTAATAAATAGGTATGATTAAAGTGTTACTTGCCTTGCAGATGATCCGTGAAACCTAGAGACTCGTAGTAGCACGCTTCGCACTCCGGGTACTCTATCACAAACAAACATGCATACAATAAGAAATCAAGCAAAGATGCGCGGGTAAAACTCAAATAAGAAGATCTAACCAGAAAGTTCAACTTAAGAACTCCGGTGAGCAAAAAGAATCAAATCAAATGGAGCAACGAAACTCAAACTGCGAAAGAAACAACATCCGTTTACTAATCTGGACTAAAGTCATATTTTACAGTAGCAAAAGCTTGTTTAAGTTGATTAAACAGAAAGAGGGCTTCGAGAAGAAACTCTAGGCGCTTGAATCGCCTGATTCCGATAAATGAGCGAAAAGTTAAATTAAAACGAAAATCGGGTCAGAAATTGCGATCGAAAATAATCGCGAAAATCCCTGAGAAAAAGAAAAACTAACGAACAGGCAAAGAAAACTGATCTAATTAAAAAAACGCATCTAGGGTTTTACCGAAAAAACTGAACTGGCAAAGAAAACCGGCGTCGGCGGTGAACTCCGGCGACGGGCGGGGGGTGGCGGGCGGTGGAGTCGGTCGGGCGGGCGGGCAGGCAGCAATGGCGGGCGGCGGCAAGACGGCGTGGCGGCGGCGGCTGGCGGCCTAGGGTTTTAAGGGCGGGCGACTTGGGCCTCGGCGGGGTCGCGGCTCGACTTATAAAGCCGCCCGGGTGCAGTGTCCCGGTCGGACACGGCCCGGTAAGTCGGTTCACTTTTTTAAAAAAAATTCACGCATAAAACGGACTCCAAAAATCCTAAAATAAATTTTCCCTATCCTCTAAAAATCTACCGGACAAGGTGAACATTTGTTTGGGACTCTAGTGCAATTTTAGAAAACACATATTTTTCCTAATTCAAATGAAATAGCAATAAAACTCCGAACAAAATTCTTATTTGATTTAAATATTAAATCTCCAATATTTATTTATTTTGAGGAAGTCATTTTATCCTCTCTCTTTTATTTTTATAAAAGAAATATTTGAAGAGAAAATAATTAAAATCAAACGATCCTCTTTTCAAAATTCGAGTAAACTCAAATATGAAAACAACGAAATCCCCAACTCTCTCCATGGGTCCTTGAGTTGCGTAGAATTTCTAGGATCAAACCAAAATGCAATAAAATATGATCTGCAAAAATGACCTAATGTATAACATTCCAAATTGAAAATTTGGGATGTTACAAACCTAACCCCCTTAAGATGAATCTCGCCCTCGAGATTCGGGTTGGCTAGAAAATAGGTGAGGGTAATTCTTCCGTAGGTCTTCCTCTCGTTCCCAGGTGGCTTCATCTTCGGTATGGTGGCTCCACTGAACCTTGCAAAACTTGATAACTTTGTTCCGTGTAACTCGGCTGGCAAACTCGAGAATCTTGACTGGCTTCTCCTCGTAGGTCCAATCGCTATCCAATTGAATCGCTTCCAGTGGCACTGTATCTCTAAGAGGAATATCAGCCATCTTTGCGTGGCACTTCTTCAACTGAGGAACGTGGAACACATCATGAACTCCTGACAATCCTTCGGGCAATTCCAACTTGTAAGCAACTTCTCCCATATGTTCCAAAACTTTGTATGGTCTCACAAAATGTGGTGCTAGCTTTCCCTTAACTCCAAAGCGCTTCACTCCTCGGAGTGGTGATACACGAAGATACACTCTATCTCCGACTTTGTAAAATGTATCCTTGCATTTAGAATCCGCATAATTCTTCTGCCTGGACTGGGCTACTTTGAGTCTATCGTGAATCGGCTTAACCTTCTCTTCAGACTCTTTAATCAAATCTAGTCCAAACAACTGTCGGTCTCCAACTTCATCCCACAACAACGGTGTCCTGCACCTCCTTCCGTACAATGCTTCGAAAGGGACCATCTTCAAACTGGCTTGATAGCTGTTGTTGTAAGAGAACTCTACGTACGACAAATTATCGTCCTAACTAGATCCATAGTCTAGTGCACAAGCTCTCAACATGTCCTCCAAAATCTGAATGACTCTCTTAGTCCGTCCATCTGTCTGCGGGTGAAAAGTTGTACAGAACTCTAGCCTGGTTCCCAGAGTTTCATGCAACTGATTCCAAAACTTTGAGGTAAACTGGGTTCCTCTATCTTATACAATGGTCCTCGGAACTCCATGCAAACATATGATCCTGGTCATGTATATCTTTGCCAACTTAGCACTGGCGTAAGTGGTCTTCACTGCGATGAAATGAGCTACTTTCGTGAAACGATCGACTACAACCCATATCGAGTCATAGCCTGAATGAGTCCTGGGCAATCCCATGATAAAATCCATGCCTAGCTTGTCCCACTTCCATTCGGGTATCGGCAATGGTTGTAGCAATCCTGCTGGCTTCTGATGCGCTGCCTTCACTCTCTGACATACATCACAAACTGCTACATACTCCGCAATATCATTCTTCATTCCGGTCCACCAGAAACTATCCTTCAAATCCAGGTACATTTTAGTATTTCCTGGGTGAATCGAATATGGCGAGTCATGGGCCTCCTGCAAAATCAGCTTCCTAATCTCCTGATCATTTGGCACATAAACGCGGTCCTCAAACCATAAGGTATCATTCTCATCCTCACAAAATCCTTTAGCCTTTCCTTTTCTCATCCTTTCCTTTATCTCAGCAATCTCCTTGTCCGTCTTCTGAGCTTCTCTGATCTTATGCATCAAAGTAGATTGAATCTCCAATGCTGCTACATAGCCTCTCGGAACTATCTCCAAACATAGCTTGCGAAGATCCTCTGCTAACTCCTTGGGTAAGTCTCCGGTCATGAGTGTATTGACATGACTCTTGCGGCTCAACGCATCGACTACTACGTTAGCCTTTCCGGGATGATAATGCAACTTCGTATCATAATCCTTAATGAGTTCCAACCATCTCCTCTGCCTGAGATTCAACTCCATCTGCATGAAGATATACTTCAAACTCTTGTGATCCGTGTATACCTCACAATGGTTTCTGATGAGAAAATGTCTCCAAGTCTTCAAGGCATGCACTACGGCTGCTAACTCCAAATCATGTGTAGCATAATTCAACTCATGGGGTTTAAGTTGTCGTGAGGCATATGAAACAACTCTTCCCTCCTGCATAAGTATGGCTCCACGTCCTCGACGAGAAGCGTCGCAATACACTTCATAATCCTTGCATTTATCTGGCAGAATCAACACTGGTGATGTAACCAAGTGTTTCTTCAACTCCTGAAAACTGGCCTGACATTCCTCGGTCCATTTGAACTTGGTGTCCTTGTTTAACAACTCCATCATAGGCTTTGCAATCTTCGAGACATTCTTAATGAACCTCCGGTAGCATCCTGCGGGTCCAAGAAAACTCCTGATCTCTCCAACTGACGTGGGTGCCTCCCAATTTGTCACAGTGACAACTTTGGTGGGGTCTACTGCTATTCCTTCTCCGGATATAACATGTCCAAGGAGTCCAACTTCCTTCAACCAAAACTCACACTTGCTGAACTTGGTGTATAGTTGATGTTCTCTGAGCTTCCCAAGTACTAAACGCAAATGCTCCTTATGTTCCTCTTCATTCTTCGAGTAGACCAAAATATCATCAATGAACACCACGACGAACTTATCCAAAAACTCCATATACACCTTGTTCATCATGTTCATAAAATAGGCAGGTGCGTTACTCAGGCCAAATGACATAACGGTATACTCATATAGCCCGTACCTCGTGGTAAAAGCTGTCTTAAGTATATCCTGCTCTCGAATTTTCAGCTGGTGGTACCCTGATCGCAGATCGATCTTGGAAAACACTTTAGCTCCTTGCAGCTGATCAAAAAAATCATTGATCATCGGCATTGGGTACTTGTTCTTGATCGTTACTTCATTCAATCCACGATAATCAACAACCATCCTCAATGATCCATCCTTCTCCTCCACTAGAAGCATTGGTGATCCCCAAGGTGACGAACTTGGGAGAATATAACCTTTATCCAGTAACTCCTTAATCTGCTTCTTAATTTTCTCCAAATCCTTTGCGGGCATTCTATACGGTCTCTTAGATATTGCCCCTGAGCTTGGCAAAAGCTCGATCAAAAACTCAATGTCTCTATCTGGTGGCATGCGTGGCAACTCTTCTGGAAATACATCCGGGAAATCCTTCACCACTGGTACTTCCTCCTGTACAACTCCTGATAAGGAATTTACTTGAGTCCTATTCGGCACATGCCGGGATACATACTTGATCCTTCTTCCTTCTGGGGTGGTGAGCAAAATCGACTTACTGGCGCAATCGATGTTTCCTCCCTACATCGATAGCCAATCCATACCCAGAATCACATCAAAACCTGGCAACTCTAAAATTATCAAGTCTGAGGGGAGAACATGCCTACCTATGGTCAATGGCATCTGAAAACATCCTTGGCTTGCCATATACTCTGCTCCTGGCGAGCTCACTAACAAAGGTGTACTAAGCACTTTGGTGGGCAGTTTATACTTATCCACAAATCCCCTGATTCTGGACTAGTATCTGCATCAATGCATTCCGCCGCTGGATCCACTGAGTGAGCTCTGGTGGGAAAGCAAATCCATTGTCGCGTCTCAGAGGCATCTGCTGGGTTTAGAAAATATGAGAACAGAGTAGAATGAGGTCTAGGGGGAAAACACTACCCATATGCACATGAGACAAACACAATCATATCAGTCAATCAATCAAGCAAGGGCGTACAATCGGTCTAGAACTACCATTACAAAAGTGCTCGGACTATACTATATACATGGTGGAATACTACTACTGATATGGTGGTCGACTAGAAAAATTGATCGGATGAAGACTCCATTATATCCGCTCCAGCTTCATCAACATAGTCATCATCGCTATCGTCGGGGTCCGAGTCGGTGTCGTCGATGATGATGTAGTTCTCCGGGCAAGTGGAATCGTCGTCTTCTCCTCCTGGCGCGGGATCTCCCATGAATACTCCGATCTTCTTTATCAGGTCGTCATTCTTCTCCAATAGTGTTCGATTTCCTCCTCATATCCATCGCGTGTAGACTTGAGTTCTTCCTCCAGCTCCGTGATCCTTGTCATCGCCTTCTTCAAATCTATCATGCATGCGCACATCTGGTTCTCCTGGCGTCGAATGTGCTGGTTTAACTCCTGGATGAAAGCTGCAATGGATCTATCCTTCCTGGTGCTGATCATCTCCCATTGCTCATCTCGGCGCCCACAAATCTGGTAGATATTATCCTTGAGATCCTTGTGGTAAACATCTCCAATGCGTCCCATGGTGATGTGGGCTGCCATACTCTTTCCTAGACTCCAGGTGGGTGCATCAAAGGAAAACTCTATGGGCTCAGTGACTGGCGTGAATGTCCTTCCTGGAACTTGAACTTGAATCATCCAACGCTCCTCTTCGGGTAAAGTGGCGTTGTAAGTCCCGGTGAAGCTTGGTATTCCGATGTTCAGGTACCTAGTGACTTCCTTCAAGTGGCGTCCAAAAGGTGTGTCTTCATCCGGTTGTGCAAACTTGTTCCTTGCGTCCACCATCCTAAAGAGTAGAAAATGGAGAGGACTCAGAAATGAGAAGAGAGTAGTGATTTAGGGATTTAGCTTAGTGGTCATGTCCTACAGTCAGCGTGTGCTCTGATACCATCTTCTAGCGACCAGACCTCAAACGGTCTGATCTCTGTGCATCAGTGTCATCCCTGGATCGGTAATGCTAAAACGCACAGTACTTGAGGATTTATAACAGAGTAGCAATCACACACTTATTACATCAAATGTCTCACAGGAGAACTTATTCCAATAAATATGGCTGAAGGCCATCTAATACGATAACAACGGAAGGCTTGGAATAAAAAGTGAGTCCATCAACTCCATCAGCATCACTGAGTGAAAGACCACGACCTAAGGCACCTTACTCGTCGTCTGAAAAGTCTGCAACATGAACGTTGCAGCTCGAAAATGGGTCAGCACATGGAATATGCTGGCAATGTAACACAAGAGAGTAATGAACAGAATAATGCTATAACTACATGCATATATGGCTGGTGGAGGCTGTATGGTTAATATATTTTGTGAGAAGCCAATTTTTTCCTACAACAAAGGAATAAATTTTTATTTAACTATCATGGCATTTGTTAAATATTGAGAAGGTTCACCCAACTCAATCCCAATTAAGCATCATCATTAAACCCAATCAAACTATATTAAGAGTGATGAGATCCACATGATAATCCAAGAACTAGATACCCAAGATGTCCATAACCGAGGACACGGCTAACCATGATTAGATTGTACACTCTGCAGAGGTTTGCGCACTTTTCCCCACAAGACTCGATCTCCTCTGTTGGATTTCTCGCACTACATAATGTTTGAGAAACGGATGACCGAGACACAGTCTTTCCAAAGAGGTCCCCTTAACCGATAGATAGGCCGGTACACCTACAATCCCCTACATCTGCTAGCCCATCATGGAAAGGTTTCCCACAACTTACTCAACTATGCCAGAGCCCATAATGGCATGTGGCTGCACACGGAACTTTCTAGCATGAATAATCTTATGATCCCTTTGAGCCTGGGTGGCAGTCCATAGGAGAATCACAAGGTACCCCGGGATTTCCAAAAATACAGGCAACACTGGGTTCCCCAGGTGCCTCATTCCACCCACATGTGTATTAAAGTTGCCACCATAAGTTAACCATTAATTAACAATACTCACATCTGTCATGAATAAACTCAAACCCAAACCACGTCTACGAGCATAGCATAGCAAAATAAGCAACGTACAAGTAACTCCCATAGGTTTGATAATAAACAGGTGAATAGGTACTACCTCATCTACTTCCCAAACCCATAATTTAAATCAGATCCTAACCATGCAATTGTTTGAGGATTGATCTAATGGAATAAAATAGGGTAATAAAGAGGTATGATCAAAGTGTTACTTTCCTTGCTGATGATCCGTGAAACCTAGAGACTCGTAGTAGCACCTTCGCACTCCGGGTACTCTATCACAAACAAACAAGCATACAATAAGCAATCAAGCAAAGATGCACGGGTAAAACTCAAATAATAAGATCTAACCAGAAAGTTCAACTTAAGAACTCCGCTTTGCAAAAAGAATCAAATCAAACGGAGCAACAAAACTCAAACTGCGAAAGAAACAAGATCAGTTTACAAATCTGGACTAAAGTCAAATTTTACAGTAGAAAAAACTTGTTTATGTTGATTAAACAGAAAGAGGGCTTCGAGACGAAACTTTAGGCGCTTGAATCGCCTAATTCCGATAAACGAGCAAAAACTTAAACTAACACAAAAATCGGGTCAGAAATTGCGATCGAAAATAATCGCGAAAATGCTGAGAAAAAGAAAAACTGACGAACAGGCTAACAAACGAACGCTCGGTGTCTGCGGCTAAACGGTGAAAATCATCCGTTAAAACGAATGAACGGATGGGCGTTGCTAAATAAGCTAAACCGGAAAAAAAAATAAAACTGATCTAATTGAAAAAACGCATCTAGGGTTTTACCAAAAAAACGAACCGACAAAGAAAACCGGCGGCTGCAGCGAACACCGGCGACTCCGGCGAACTCCGGCGACGGCGGCGGGGTGGCAGCGGGCTGGCGGGGCGGGTGACTTGGGCCTCGGCGGGGTCGTGGGCTCGGCTTATAAATTCGCCCGGGCGCAGTGTCCCGGTCGGACACGGCCCGGTAAGTCGGTTGACTTTTTTTAAATAATTCCACGCAGAAAAACAAAGAAAAGAAATACTAAACAGACTCCAAAAATCCTAAAATAAATTTTACCCGTCCTCTAAAAATCTACCGGACAAGGTGAAAATTTATTTATGACTCTAATACAACTTTGAAAAATGCATATTTTCCTAATTCAAATAAAATAGTGATAAAACTCCGAATAAAATTCTTATTTGATTTTAATATTAAATCTCCAATATTTCTTTATTTTAAGGAAGTCATTTTATCCTCCCTTTTATTTTTATAAAAGAAATATTCGAAGAGAAAATAATTAAAATCAAACGATCCTCTTTTCAAAATTTGAGAAAACTCAAATATGAAAACAACAAAATCCCCAACTCTCTCCGTGGGTCCTTGAGTTGCGTAGAATTTCTAGGATCAAACCAAAATGCAATAAAATATGATATGCAAATATGACCTAATGTATAACATTCCAAATTGAAAATTTGGGATGTTACAATAACATAGCACAGTGGGAGTGTCTAAATCACATCTAACAAATATTTTGTAACAACGAAAGTGGGGCTAACCTTCTTTGCACATGCCAAAAACTTCTTCCCACTGTCCACAGATTCAAAAGCAACTAACTTCACGCATGGAGATCGATGGTGACAACGAGCAGGCAGATCTTCAGCCACCCCTCTCTATTTGTTGCAAGTGATGGTCCTAGGGAGCTACTAGAGGAAGAAATGACTTAAATCGGTCGCCGGGTTAAAATACTTTATTCCAAATCATAACCCGAGAGAGCGGAGAGAGGTGTACCGAGATAGTGAAAGAGTTGTCGTCGAAGGAGGAAGCGCTGAGAGGTCATTGAAGAAGACCATGGCGACCGCGGCGGTCACATCCGAGGCCACGAGAGCGAGGAAGCAAACGAGGAAGCGGCTATAGCTTGGGAAGTAAGTAAGGATGGAGGAAACAAGGGAAATGTGACTTATTGTTGGGGAGAAAAGGGGGGTGGCGAGGGGGACGAGTTAGATATTTCGGCGGTAGGCAAAAAAATCAGAAGGTGGAGGGAAAGTTTGTGCGCGGTGCCACCGGACACCATTCACTTTGAAAAAATGTGTGCATCACAAATGATTCTTATACTTTGCACACATGCGATGAGTTTGAGCATTCAAATTTTGGTCGAAGTTTCCCTAGGTATGGTGCTCATCCACGTCATTGCATAATTTAACATCACTTGCTAATTTGGGTACAGAAAATATCCTACATCACGCAGACCACACTTACCGAATCGAGCAATTTCAGTAATTAAACAGAGCCAGTTGACCTAATCATTGCTCTAACAAAAGACCAGGATATAAACAAAGGCTAAGGTGCATAATTTTAACAAAGTCACCGACGCGCCGCCCTATGCCTTGCCGGTGTAAGATGAGATGTCGATGACTTGTACCAGTGACATGCCGCTGTTGGTGGACTCTGCGTCCCACAGGCTGAAGTCGACCATGTCGTCATCCTCGTCCTCATCATCGGCGTAACCCTCAAGGTTCTAGTAGTCATAGTAGTGGTTGCGCCAAGGCTTGCATTGGTACTCCACCTCCTCCTTAGCCATGCGTAACTCCTCCTCCCAGGGCTCCTCGATCTCCGCTGCCTCCTGCATCTCCAGTTCATGTTCAATGATCTCATAAGGTAGCAGGTGGTCCATGGCATCAGCCGCCTTTTTGAACGTGGGGTGCATGCTGGATTCTGAGGAGGCCTGGAATAACTTGGTGTGGGCATCCTCGATCTTGGCGTGGATGGCCTCGACCCAGGATAGGGAGAAATCGGCGGCACGAACGACTACTCGAGCGCTCTCAGCGTTTGCAGCCGCCATCGCAGCAACTAATGTAGCTGCCTTGTCGGCTAACACAAACGCCCTCTCGGCGGATGTGTCCATGATCTTGGCGTCGGCGGCGTCGCTCTCGGCGGAGGCAGCGGTGCTCGGGGAGGATGGGTGACCGTATGGGCCCCCATGAAGCGTCTGCATAGCGTCAATCTTTGCAAGAAGGGGTTGGGGAATGGGGATCGGGGATTCATGGATTCGGGGGTGACTAGCACTTGAGCAGACGAAGCCGACGAAGCTTATGGAGGAAGACATAAATATACCCATGAATTTTCATCGCAAACGGTTCCTATAACCAATTGTTTGTGAGGTAGTTGATTTTTTGCATTACCTATGAAAGATGAATTTGGAGTACAGTGGCAACGGATGGTGTATTAAATGTACGAGAAAATTTTGTACCGTTAACATGCACTAAGACAACTGTCATGTTAAAATTTGGAAATTTTCAGGGTTCATTTGACCTTTTGGAGACATTAACTGAGTTTTTAGACATTTAATGCACGTAATTCAAATTTGAACTGCATGTACATCCAACAACAAACCATCAGGGGGTGGAAAATCATATTTGTGTCCTTGTGTGCAAGTTAATTCCATGTGCGGTAAATTAGAAGGAATTTTTGAACATATTGGTGTCACGATTGGACATATTGAGTACCATGGCTTTTAAATTCCCAAAAATTAAAAATGATTGGAAATACATAAAACCTTGCTTGATGTAACGGCATGGCACCAAGATCCTGTGGTAAAAAACTAGCCTGTTTGACGACACACCCCTTCACAAACTAGAGCATCTCACAAGAAGGCTCGTGGTTCCGAGAGGAAACAATGCATATTTGATGATGAACCAGTGGCAGCTTCCTCGTATGGCCTACAATTAACATGCACTAGTACAACTGTCATGTTAAAATTTGGAAAATTTCAGGGGTCATTTGACCTTTTTAAGCCATTTAATGACCGTAATTCAAATTTGAACTACATGTACATGCAACAGCTAACCATAATGGTTTGGGAAATCATATTTGTGTGCTCGTGTGCGAGTTAACGCCCTGTGTGCAGTAAATTGGAAAGCATTTTCAAACATATTGGTGTCACGGCTTGGACACAACCATCGAGTACCAGGGCTTTTAAATTCCAAACAAATAAAAAATGATCAGAAATGCATGGAACCTTGCTTGATGTAACGGCATGGCACCAAGATGTTATGGTAAACAAATTGGCCTATTCGACGAAAGTTTGCACACACACCCCTTACAAACCGGAGCATCTCACAAGAAGACTCGTGGTTTCGAGAGGGAACAATGCATGTTTGATGAGGAACCGGCGGTAGCTTCCTCGTATGGCCTCGAAACTATTTCTACTATTAACATGCACTAATACAACTGTCATGTTAAAATTTGAAAAAAATTCAGGGGTGATTTGACCTTTTTAGGACATTTAAGTGATTTTCTAGCCATTTAATGACCATAATTCAAATTTGAACTACATGTACACGCAACAACTAACGATAATGGTTATCATATTTGTGTCCTCGTGCGCGAGTTAATGCCCATATGCAGTAATTGGATGGAATTTTCAAACATATTGGTGTCACAGCTTGGACAGAAACATCGAGTGCCATGGCTTTTTAAATTCCCAAAAAATCAAAAATGGTCAGAAATACATGGAACCTTTCATAATGTAATGGCATGGAAGCAAGATGCCGTGGTAGAAAAATTGGCCTGTTCGACGAAAGTTTGGACACGCACCCCTCACAAACCGGAGCATCTCACGAGAAGACTCGTGGTTTCGAGAGGGAATAATGCATGTTTTATGAGGAACCAGCGGTAGCTTCCTTGTATTGCCTCGAAACTTTCTCTACCTTTAACATGCACTAATACAACTTTCATGTTAAAATTTGGAAATTTTGAGGGGGCATTTGACCTTTTTAAGACATATAAGTGATTTTCTAGCCATTTAATGCCCATAATTCAAATAGAGCCACATGTACATGTAACAGCAAACCATCATGGGTTGGAAACATCATTTGTGTACTATAGTACATTATACAATAATATCATGGTGACACAAAATAAGCATTCACGCTTACATTTGGAAGGCAAATGTAAATATCTAGCAAGACTACCGGGCCTCACACAATTGGCACTCCATTTCGTGCCTCGAGGTTTGGAAGATGAGTGGCACGGGTAATTAATCAGACACGGTTCTGTATTGGAAACCGTCAGTGATTAATTTCACACACGGCTTTTGCTGCGGGAATCGTGTGCAATTCAAGCTACAGTACTCATAAATTCTCGCGACTAACGCGTGTACTGTTTCCGTTGATCTAGATTCCAGCCGCCAAGAAATACTACCCTGCTCATGTTGTCCCGCCTGCATTCTAATCTACATCCTCTCCTCGCTCGCCCCCTCTCTCTAACAAAACTCTGGCATGGCGTTGCTGATCTGCCCACACGCCGACGAGGAGGCGCCACCCACCGAGGACGTTGAGTTGTAGAGTAGTGACGAGGAGGACCCCTACGCGCCGCCAGACGAGGTTGCGCCGGACCCCCCCCCCCCAACTTTGGAGTGGTTTTGGGTCTACTACAATCTTTTCCTATAGAAGGTGCTGCCGCCGGCTGAGAAAGCCAGGCAAGTGGCATTCAAGAAGGAGATGGCGGAGGAGGAAGCCATGTACTAGGCGGCCCATGAAACCCGTGAGGCTGTCTGGGAAAAGGAGGCGGAGGAGGAAGCCATGTACTAGGCGGCCCATGAAACCCGTGAGGCCGTCTGGGAAAAGGAGGCGGTGGAGCTTTGGCGACGGGCGCCTCGATGTTTAGAGAAGGTGTGCAAAGACGGCCATTACTTTGCCAGGAAGGCCAAAGGTGCTAGGTGCCTCATCGCTGTGTGGAGGTGGGATGATAAGCTCCAGCGTGCTACCGATGAGGAGCTCCGGTGGGCGCCCAATGAAATAGCAAGATTGTTTGCACGCGTCCGCCAGCAAGAGGAAGATCGGTACGTCGAGCGCTGTGAGGCAGAGGAGGTGGAGTACTGCCTCCGTGTTGGGAAGCCGCTGCGCACCACAAAGCTATTGGCGAGGGGCTACCGGAGTACTGACCCCCTAAGGGATTATTAGTTTTAGTATTGTTGGTTTTCAATTTTATGCATTGTACATAGTAGTTAAGTATCATCACGTATATGTGGTGATATTATATCTATTCTATGATGAACTAATGAACAATTAACATATATTATGAATTCCATTTTCTATCTATTTTTGTATACTAATTTGTATCTAGTTATTATCATCCACATATACAGAATGTAAAGCATATATATACACATTGAAACACAACAATATATAAGAACAGAAAACTGAATACCCACATTGAAATAGAGCAATATTATGATTGATGTGAATACATAGCGATCAACATCAAAATGACTCAACAAAATAAAACGCGCCCATGACCAGCAGCGTTGCCTACGGTATCTCTTGGCCCTGCCTAAACTCGTGCAGGCGTTCATCCAAGCGGTCGACACGCTTGCGGTACATCTGGAGTGCAATCTCGAGCTCCAAGTATGATAATTCATCGGAGATCACCAGCTCGAGGATGTGACGGCCATGTTCTTCTACTGCGCCTAGGTGGACACCTGGGCCAAGGATGCGCTCGAGCCTAGCGACCAGTGCGTAGGCATCGAGCGGGCCGCGGACAAGGCGAACGACGTGACCCAGGCAAACGGTGCGGCGGGCGTCCAATGCAAGTACGGCGTGGACAGCCTCTGGTGCAAGACGGCATAGACAGCCTCTGCGCTCTCCTTGCAAGGAATGGGGCTACTGATGGTCAGTATACCCAGCTGTGATGCCCTATCAATAGCAGGAAAATGCTGATGGATCCACTCTTGCTCTGCGGTGCTCCAACGGTCTCGCTGTGCGGCGGTCCGTGCCTCTAGCTCTACGGCGCTCCAATGGTCCTGCTATGCGGCAAGCCATAGCCTATCGGCACGGACGTTCCTAGCTTGCTCTACAGTGCACCACTCATCATGTTGTGCGACGAGCTGCAACCTCTCGGCACTGACATGCCTATCTTGATCCGCGGCGCTGAAGCATTGTGCGCCAAGGATCTGCTCAACCATGGCAATGACGCGCAACACGACGTCGTCCATCGCATCGCAAGGGACACCCTCAGCCTCGACAAGCTGTGGCGCCTTCTCGTTTTCCTCGTCGAGGAGGTTGATGGAAGAGGCGGCGCTTCGGTGGGTTGGCATGCTTGGAAAGTAGAGGGGCTATAGGCTACGCTTGTTGCCTCAGTGTGTCGCGCGCCGTCTAGGTTTATGCACAATATTGCTGGGTGGCGGTGGGAAACCGATGAGGAAGTGGTGGGAAACGGTGTGTGTTCATAAAACACCATCAATTAATGCAAACTTAGCATAGAAGGAACCGCGAACTAGCACGACGCGTGCGGGCACATTGCTCGCCCAAGGTTGTGATCCATATACTCGTGTGCCCAACAGAGCACACTATTCACAGTAAAGAATATTGTTCTGTACGCAGAGAGCGTAGATTTTGTGAAGACTGAGCAAGTCATGGAAAATTATTAAACTAAGGAACGGGTCGATGACGATTTCAAAAATGGCAGACAATAATTTACTAGCAAGCGTTGTTTACTAAGAACACACACAACTTATTAGCAGGAAATGTGTGTATTACTATCGGTCTTCCCACACAATTAGCCGGTGCACCCTTTTTCCGCTCCATGTGTTCACCTCACCGCGCCCGCCTCTGCTCGCATCCCTCGGCGTGCTCTACTCCCCGTTTGGCACCACGGCGTGCTCTGCTCGCGTCCCTCCGTGCGCTCGGCTTGTGGATGGCTTTTCCATGCATGTTCAACTACTATATGTAAATGGTTGCTTGTCGTTGAGGTGGCGGCGGAGCGCACTACTCGCGTCACTCCGCGCACTCTGCTCTCACGTCTTCCACGTGTGCTCTGCCAGCGGTTGGGGTCGGCACATGATCATGTTGGGGTCCCATATGCAAGCGGCTGCGTCGCGCGTGTCGGCACAATGCAGTTACATGCGACACGATGGAGTTACGTGCTGCGAAAACTGCTATCCGGGCGCGCCGATATTTCAGGCCGTCTGGCTTCCCATCAATTCCCATGGCCATTATAATCTTCATCTCTTCAACCTTTCAATCGCGCCCCACAAAACAACAAGCACACCCATGATGACACATATAGACAGGATATCTAGCGGCGCTCCAATGGAGTTCAGCGTGCATCAAGTGGAGACTCACGTGAGGAAGAAGGATCTCTCGGTGGTGTATACCATCGACCCGACCATGGTGAAGGACTACATCAACACCATGGAGCCCTTGCTAGCTCAGGACAAGTACAAAGTAGTTTACTAACATTCTCTATCTAACAAATAGTTTAATAGACATCTTTTGACCCACTTTACTAACATTCTTTATCAGTTTCCTCACTTGATGCTAGTTCATGAATATCTCATTGACCCATACACAAAAAGGGTCGAAGCGCGGATCTTTACCAATGACATATGTACCTACAAGCACCAGGTTAATATAAGAAGCTAAACTACAGTTTCACAATGATGTAGTACAACACTCCCTCCGTCCCATTATATAAGAGCTTATTACATCCATGTAGCGACCCGGCCTCAGACAGTCAAGTCTCTGTGCTTAAGTGTCATCCCTGGATCGGTATGCTGACACACGCAGTACTCGAGGGTTTATAACAGAGGTAAATCACATGTATAAAGTAACGTAAATACTATTACCTCAATCCAAATAGCGGAAGTAACAACAAGGTTGTGTATTCCCATCAACACCAACGGCAAAGTTGAGTAAGAATCCTGCAACATGAGACGTTGCAGCCACAAAGGGTCAGTACATTGAATGTACTGGAAAATTCACACTGTAGATCAATGATGAATAAAGGCTATCACTACATGCATATTTGGCTGGTGGAGGCTCTATGGTTATAATGTTTTTGCGAAAAGCCAATTTTTCCCTACAACAAAAGAATATGTTTTATTTAACTGTCATGGTGGTTGAAACATCATTCAGAAGGTTCCTCCAACTCAATCCCAATTGAAGTAATCATTAACATCCCAACAAATTAATTTAGAGTGATGAGATCAATATGATAATCCAAGAACCGGATACTCAAGATGTCCATAACCGGGGACACGGCTAACCATGATTAGTTTGTACACTCTGCAGAGGTTTGCACACTTTTCCCCACAAGTCTAGATCTTCTCTGTTGGATTTCTCGCACTACATGGTGTTTGAGAAACAGATGACTGAGACACAGTCTTTCAGAAACATTAACTCTTTACTCTGGGTGGATAGTTACACCTACTTTCCCCTACATCTGCTAGCCCACCACTGAAAGAGGTCATGCAACATATTCAACTATGCTAGAGCCCATAATAGCTTGTGGCTGCACATGGAAGTTTCTAGCATGAATAATCTTATGATCCCTTTGAGCCTAGGTGGCATTCCATAGGGTGATCACACGGGTCCTCCGGGATCCCCTTGGGCAAGCACTGGGTTCTCTAGGTGCCTGGGCAGACCAGTGGGTGCTCCAGGGTGCCCCTACCATTCCACCCAGATGTGTATTAAAGTAGCCACCTTAAGTTAACCATTAAATAATAACTCTCACATCTGTCATGAATCACTCAACCAATCCACGTCTACGAGCTTAGCAGAACAGTATGCGCATAATGTAGAAGTAACTCCCAATGTTTGAATGCAGGACAATAGGTTCCTACCTCATCAACTACTTCCCAATAACCACATGTTATTAAGTCCTAACCATGCAGTGTTCAAGGGTTGAAACTAATGCATAAAAACTGGATATGAAAGAGATATGATCAAAGTGCGAACTTTCCTTGTATTGTTGATGAAGATGATTTGCACTCATAAATCCTGAAAGTTCTAATCGTCTCACTCCGGTCAATCTAGCGTAAGCAAGCAATAATAACCACACATAAGCAATCATTCAAAAGATCAGAAAGAACGAAGAAGACAATTCAGAAAACATCAAAACCTAGCAAATAACTCTTGCAACATAAAACAATTTCTAACAATACCATAATTATTGGAATTTTGCCTTATCAAAAAGTTTAGGTCAAGAGCTTCGATTTGCAAAAAGAATCAACTCAAACGGAGTTATAAAACTCAAGTTATGATTGAACAAAGTTCAAATTAAAATCTGATCTAATTCAAATTTTAAAATTTCAAAAACATGTTTAAGTTGTTTTATATATAGAGGGGATCGTAACAAAGAAGTGGGCGTTGGTTTCGTTGGATTTGGTTAAACGAGCAAAAAGTTGCGAGGGTTTGAAGATTAGGGACTAATCTGTAAATAAAATATTCACGGATGGGTCCCTTACCGAAACCTAAAATAAAAAGGAAAATCATATCGAACAAACGTTTGCTACAGAGACTAACCTAGAGAAAACCGTTCGTTAAAAACCTAAACTAGTGAGCGTTCGCTATATAACTAAACCTAATAATAAACCGATCAAAAAAACTAAACCAAACAAAAATAAAACCAGACGGACCTAGCGGTTTTTTGTTGAAAACCGGCAGCGACGAACGGCGAGCTCCGGCGATGGCGCGACGCCGGCGAGGCAGCGGCGTCATGGCGGCGGTGCTGGTAGAGGGTTGCGTGGCGTGGCCTGCGGCGATTAGCGGCGGCACGGGAGGCGCCGGCAATGAGGCGGGCGGCGGACTAGGCGGCGGTGCGGCGCGCTTGCGGCGGCGGCGGTTTCGACAGATCTCGCCAGCGGTGGCGAGGCGCGATATGCGAGGCGAGGGGAGGTGTAGCGACCTGACCCAAAATCGGTCAAATCTCTATGTCTGTACCATCCCAAGATCATGCTGGTACTCACAGTACATCGATAAAGTAATCAAAGTTCAATCACACCTGAATATCATTAAACGATTCTCATATAGAGTCTTTATTACAAGAGAATAAATTTGGCTCAAGGCCAACTCATGAGAAATAAAACTAATAACACTGCGGAAGCGTCGAAGATAAGCGAGTCCATCCGACTCAAAGGGCAATCGCCAAGCGTGGGCGTAGCCTCACTCCGATCGAATATATCTCTCGCAACATAATACGTTGCAGCCATGTAGGTCAGCTTTTGGAATAAGCTGGCAAGTCATGAAGAATAACAATAATAAAGTTACTAACACTATATGCATTTTTGGTCGTGGAGCTCTAAGTTTCATCATTTTGCGAAAAGCAAATTTTATCCTACTACAAAGGACTTGCTTGCAAATTACTACAATTGTTGGTAGTTATTGAGATGGTTCCGCCAACCAATATCTCATTCCCAAATTATTAAGTCATATACCCCTCAAATTAATTCATTAGTTTTAGTGTTGAGATATCCGAATACTTCCAAGTTCCAGAGGCTCAAATGTCCGTGAATCGGGACACGGCTAATCGATTAGATCTTTAACTCTGCAGAGGGTTGCGACTTTCCCATAAGAATCATTCCTCCTTTAAAGTCTTCGCACTTCATGGTGTTTGAAGACGGACGAATGAAACAGGGTCTTCCAAAGAGTTCTTACGCTCTGCCGGTACCCATCCAATCCTACCGTTCGTCTACTTCTCGTAGTACCGCCCAGCCAGCGTCACTACTAGGGTCAACCCAGCCAGAGCCCATAATGGCTTGCGGCTGCAGAGTAAGCTTCCGGTCATGGGGCATCCATCCTTCTCTTTGTGGCTGGGTGAAGCTTTCCGTAGGATGTCATGGCGCTTCTCCATGCATCCCGCCACCACTGGGTGCTCCAGGTGCCCGTCAACCGCCCTCCACCCAAAGAGTGATTTTCTCAAGTCCATCTTGATCATTGTAGTTCATGGGGTTGTCATCATCATTGACTCTCACATCTTGCTTATGAATTTCACTCATCCCAAATCCGTCTCGAGCATAGCAAAATAACTACTACGTCCGGGGTCATGGTAACAAGGGGATTGGTTCATCCTACCACATGATACTACTCAAGTTTAATGACTTCAAGATTTCACTACTGCATGCATGGTGGGGTGGTGACAACTACTAATGCACAAAAACATAGGTATAGAAATAACATGATCAAAACTTGCCTTGCTGATGATCCTCGTAAGCTAAAGAGTCGTAGTAGCAAGCTTCGCACTCCGGAAACTCTACCGAGACAAACAATAACACAATAAGCATAAGGCAATAGGATCACCTAACACAACATAACAAAAGTAACATAACACAACAAAACAATCAAAACCAAATCCAAAAGAAAAACTCAAATAAAAAAAACACTCAAAGTTTTCCCTACTCCAAACAATAGCTAAAATAGTTTTTATATAACAAAAATTCCTTAATATAACCTAATCATGGTTTTAAGTTAACTTAACAGAAAAGGTTTCACTAAGCAACTAGGAGCAAAAAGAATTAATTAAAAGCTATTATAAAACTCATATTAGGCCTAATCCAATTTCTATTAAGAAAATAAATTAAAACTTTTATTAATTATAAATAAAAGTTCATCTACTAGAGTGACAGAAACTAACATAGAATAACTAATCACAAGTTAAAAATAAATTCATTTACTAATTAAAATATTAGGAAAACAGATCTAGCTAATTAATTAGGATTAATAGGATTCTGCTTAAAACTAATTATTTATTAATCCTAAAATACCCAAGTTAATTTCTAGGGTTTGGCAATGTCAAAATAAAGTTGGGGCAAAAGGAATCATGCAAAATAATTTTTCTAACTCAAGTTATAGCAGATTTACTATTCTGACTAAAACTAAATTAAAGCATTTTAATTATTTTTAACATAGCTAAATATATATTCTACTGAAACTACATAAAATTTGCAATCCAACAAAAAGAATCACTCAAAAATATTAAACAGAATAAAAGATATGAATTTTGAAAATGAAACTATTCTGCTAAAACAGAAAATCAAAATAAAAGAAAAAGGCCTAATGGGCCTAAAGCGTGCTCTGTATGTTAAATAGCCTAACGGGCCTCGGGTTAAAACTAAAACGGGCCGCTAATTGACTAAAACCCTAACTAATAAACCGGACGAACCGGTCGGTTTTTCTAATAAAAACTTACCCCTTCGGGGTTCTAATCGTGGCCGTTGATTTAGATCGGACGGGGGAGGGTGATCCCGACGACGTACCGGAGTCCGGCGACGGCGGCGGCGGCGGCGAGAGTGCGTCGGGGCTTCCGGGCGTCGGTGAGCTCGAGGGAGTCGCCGTGCGGGTGCGGGGGAGGTCGGTGAGTGGTCTGGTGGCGTCGTTGGGGGTCGGGGTGGACTAGGGTGGCGACGGCGGCGACTTTGGCGGCGGGAGAGCTTGGCTTCGCGTGCCGGGAGAGAGAGGGAGAGGGCTCCATGAGGCTAGGGGGAAGGGGGTGCGGAGGGGCTCGGCTTTTATAGCCAGGGCCTCGGGCGTCTTCGAAGTCGATCGAGGCGATCGGGGATCCCGGATCCTTCGGGATCCGCGATCTCCCAGCGAGCTGCGTATGCGGGCGAGGGGGAAGAAGATGGGCGGGGCCCACGGTCGAGAGAGAGAGGGAGAGGCGAGGCGGCGGGTGGCCGAGGCCTAGGGAATTCGGGCGGGGGCGAGGCTTGTGGGCACTGGGCTGGCTGTTGGCAGGGGGCCGGGCTTGGGCTTGGGCAGCAGGGGGTCATGCGTTGGCTGGGCCTGGGTGGCCTAGCTGGCGCCGAGGGGGTTTTTCTTTTAAAACTTTATTTTTTAAATAAAACAAAACAGAAATAAAACAATATCTATAAATATTTTATATAGGGTATATATATACCAAAATGATCAGGGAATATTCCTTTCATTTGAACATTTTCCAAAGGCAAAATCCAAACTTTATAAAAATCTATTTTTCCAAATTCAAATAAAATTCAGATTTGAATCCAAATCTTTTGGCATTGTTTCCTCTGATATTTTTGGAGTGTCATGTTTGCTCCTCTCATACTTTTGATCAAGTATTTATCAGGCTTAGTTTTTGAAATGATTCCCACATGCCAAAGTTTGAAATTCAAATTCAAAACTCAAAATTCCCTGAAAACTTCAAATGGCATTCAAATTCAAACAGGATGCATAGGATGCTTAGCTATAATTGTAAAACATTCCAAATAGGAAATTTGGGATGTTACAGGAGGCGAGGGGAGAGGAGGGAGGCCGGGGCGGGCTATTTATGGAGGGGGCGGCCTCGGAGGCGTGGGAGAGGGGCAAGGGAGAGGTGGCGCGAGGAGTCCGCGACGAGGATGGCATCCATGGCGGCGGCGGACTCCCGAGCGGAGTTCCGCTCGGGGACGGTGGCGACGGGCGACGTGGGCTAGGCCGTGGCCTGGCCTGGGGGCTGGGCCGGCCCAGTCGGTCCGCGGGGCTTTTGTTGTTTTTTTAACTTTTTGCAGACGAAAGAAATAATGAAACGACATAAAGTAAATATACTATAGGCATATAGTATATCAAAATTTTCAGAAAAAGATTTTCTATGACATGAACAATTTTCTAAATTCAAATAAAATCCACACAAATTTAAATAAAGCAAAGAGTGCTACTGTTGCAATAAAGTCCAATAAAAATCATTTTAAAATACCAAAATTATTTCAAATTTATTTCTCTCCAATTTTCTGATGTAGGGAATCATTTTACCCTATTTTCCATATATTTTATTTTTGGAGAAAATAATTTGAATAAAACCAAATAACCCCAAATTGAAAAAATTTCAATGGGACTTTTAATTTAATTCTTTTAAAACTTCCAACTCATATTTCATATGTTTTGAAGAAGTCATTTTATCCTCTCTTGTGAAAATCATTGAGTTGCTTAAAGTTTCTGAATTTGAAAATAGTTCCAAATGAAATTCAAATATTTCCAAATACCCTTTTCATTTAATTAAATTGAAGAAGTCATATCATCTTCACTCAAGAGTTTTGTGATGAAAAGAATTTGTATTCATGGAGATCATAAATGCAAAAATGAAAGTTTGGGAAAGTCCTTTTATTCCCTCTCATTTAACTTTCAAAAAGTTTCGAATTTCTCTCACTTTCAGTCAATCAATCAAGCAAACAATCAAAACTTTCTATTTAATATAACATTCCAAAATTTAGAATTTTGGGATGTTACAATCCAATATACTCACGTGTTGGATGAATTAAGATCTTATATTATGGGGCGGAGGGAGTATATATAGGCCATGGGATGAAACTAACCTCGATGGAAAACAACAGTCGTTTCCAATCTTTACCTAATATTAAAGGAAGGATTGTTTCTCCACTTTTTTGGTCCATTATAATGTTTTTCGTACATCGTCCTTTTTTTCTCGGTCGTTTGCACTTCTGTACGTCGAGTTCTTTTTCTTTTATACACCGGTCATTGTGTGCACGTAGCCGCCAAAAAATAAATTGCGCTTGAAGGGAATCGAACCCTGGAAGTCGAGATGTAGGGCGCGCGCGTTAACCAACTAATCTAGCACCTGTTCCTGAAAAAAAAAGCGGACACATTCTTTTTGTCATCCTTCGTCGGTCGTGTCCTTCACACGTGATGGGGTTTCTATAAGGAGAGATTGAGGATTTGGGATTTCAAACAGCGTGGCCTAGAAATAATAAGGAAAAGAAAAAGCGTGAGAAAAAGAGATAAGGAAGAGAATGAGTAATTAATGGTGGATAATTCAACAGAATTCCCTTGAGAGAGACATGATGCATATAATTACGATTGGCTATTAATGATGGGCTAATTAAATAGATTATGATAATTAATGGTGGGCTAATTGATTAGGATTCCCAAGAGACGAGCCATCATGCTGCATTAATTATGATTGGCTAATTAATGTTGGGCTAATTAAACAGAGTATATGGCAATCTCTAGACATGCATGACGCATATAATCATGATTGGCTAATCATAATGTCGAGTTAATTAAACACATTATGGCTATGAATTCTTGTGGGGTATGCATATATGGCAACATGTGTTCTCTCGCGGGAGACTCCAAGAACACAACCGTTATAATAAAATCAATCGATTACATGTGACTGGATTACAAAATAAAAAGTAAATAAAATATATGACTGCATCCACTAACTCTCGAACCAAAGGTAGTCTTCGGCCACTGATTTTTATCCACACTCTTTTTTTCTCACCTTTCTTTTGATGATTTCTTTGCTTGCTTCCATGTGTGTTTTGCTACTTTCATCTAGATTCCTCAATTCATTTGCCGCAATTACGGTTTACCTACATATACAATTTAATTTCTTGTGAAGTCAATGACTGATTATTTACGAAACTCTTCAGGTTTGCATGATGAAGTTTCATTTGACCAAATAGATATGTTAAATTATGGAAGTTTTTTTGCAATTAGTATCCATCTAGGTTGGTTTTCTTGTTGTTGTTGGTGCTGCAATTGTTATTCTAGGTTGGTTTGATTGTTATTGTCCTCAAATGATTCAATGTTTTTTCTCATCGGCGATCGTTGTCCCACGATACAGTTTCTCGGCTCGGCAACATGGTTTGTAGGAATCGTTGTTTTCTCCCGTTGCAACGCACGGGCATTAGTGCTAGTATTGTCCTATGTAAGTACATTGAAAGGCATGTTAAGCACAACAGCCTAAACATCAACCAAATATATCCATTGTAGACAACATAATCTCCAATTGTTAGCTTCAATGTGCAGGTTTAAGCATGCTAGTTAAGCAAAACAAGAAGTGGAAAGGTGTGTTAACTGCAATAGGCCTAACATTTAACAACAAGCAAATGTAGTCATTCAAACTGGTATTGTGCAGGTTTAAGTAAACTAGTTGTTGTTAAATAAAAATGCAAAGGCATGTTAACTACAACATGCTTAACAACAACCAAATATAGTCATTCATAGAGGTATTGTTGAAACTGGTATTGATGAAATTGAACTGCACAATTCATACTTGCACATATAGAACATCACATAGTGAATAAATGAATAAACAAGGCATACTAAGAATAACCAAAGATAGCAATTGAAACTAGATATATGCTAACTACAAACAACCGAACAACCAAAACCGTTAAAAGAGGCATGTGCTCGCTACAACATGCTTAACATCAAGCAAATTTAGTCATTCATAGTGGTATTGTTGAAACTGTTATTGGTGAAAAATACCTGCATAGTTCATACTTACACATATAGAACATCACATCGTGAATAACTAAAATAAATAAGGCATACTACAAACAACCAAAGATAGCAATTGAAACTGGACATATGCTAACTACAAACAACTAAACAACCAAACACCATTAAAAGAGGCATATGCTAGCTACAACAGGTTAACAACAAGCAAATATAGTCATTCATAGTGCTATTGTTGAAATTGCATAGAACTTAACTTGTGCTTAAAGATCAAATTGTATAATTGAACATCACAATGTGAAAAAAGAGGGGGTGTATTACCTACACCAGGCTTAATAGGAAAAAAATACGGTCGTTGAACTGGTACTGATGAAATTGTACCGCACAGTAAATAGTTGCACATATAGAGCATCACATTGTGAATAACTGAACTAAACAAGCCATACTGCAAAAACCAAATATAGCAATTAAAACTGGACATATTCTCACTACAAAAGGGGCTCGACAAAACAAAACATGGGTTCCCCCTATGAAGAGGCATGGCAAAACAAATCATGGATTTCCTCACTTATCACAGATGGCATCCTTCCCATTGGAAGAGCATGGACTCTGGGTGCGCTCGATGCTGTCGCGGATGGGCTCCTTCCACTTGGAAGAGCCGGAAATGGTGCCCTCCTCATGGTCACTGTTGATGAGGTCTGACTTGGCAGCTAAGGATCCCAAGCTATTGCTATTTGTAGGGCGCCCTCCTTCAGATTGCTATCTGTAGGGCAACAAACATCGCATACGGTCCAAAAGAGGTTGCCCTTCTTCATAACCATAGGGTGCCCTCCTCAATTGCTATATGTAGGGCACCCTCCCTAATGTCGCAGATGGGCTCTTTCCCCTTGGAAGAGCCGGAGAGGGTGCTCTCCTCATGGTCACTGTTGATGAGGTCTGACTTGGCAGCTAAGGATCCCAAGCTAGCGTCGCAGAACTTGTCCTTCAGTAATGAAAAAAGGGGCTCGATGGCGATGTAGGATGGCAAATTCTTCAGAACCAGAGGAGATTAGTGGTAGTGCCATGGATGAGATCGACGACGGTTGTACTCGAGGTGTTGGGGGTGCGCCACTTAATTAACATGTGGCATAGCCCGTGTTAGGTCGTCGTTGTTGACGACCTTGATGTCGTAGCCGGCATCTGCAACATACGACCATACTCTAGCCCGCTGATTGAGAGCATGCGGCCGGTCATCATTGTTAGTTTCCTTAGCGGCCTCAGTGGCCACCTTGCCGTCATTAGGTGAAGAGGTTGCGATAAACCTCTTTTGGGACTTCCGCTCCTCGAGCTCCCGGGGAAGCGTAGCTAGGCTTAGGTTGCGACACTCTGGAGCGGGAAAGGGGGATGGGGATGGAGATCTGTGGGAAATGCGGCATTTCGCATGCGTGATCTAATAAACTTAGGGCGGCGAGGGTATGGAGCTCGGTGGGTAACTTGTACGGGCAGACCGGCAGAGGTTGACTATGGAGGTGGTGGCGGCGACCTAGGTAGGGTTTGGAGCGAGGGAGGGGTGGTGTGTCTGTTTGTGTGAGTGGAGGTTTTGGGGTTTGTGTGTGTGGAGGGGGCAAGGTGGTGTTTGAGGAAATGCCCGGCTACTGACAGTATTACTAGGCGGGAGTAAAATGTTGGGGCTACTAAAAATTTGGATGAAGGGATTGAAGCGGAGCGGGAGCAAAAAACATCGCACACGGCCCAAACATAATAATTGTGTGATATCAAATATAAAAACCCTTCAGGCAGGTAGATATTTTTGAGATTGCGAGGGATGCAGGCGGGTGTAAAATGTCGGTGCTATTGAAAATTTGGATGAAGGGATTGAAGCGGAGCGGGAGCAACAAACATCGCATACGGTCCAAACATAATGATCTTGTGCTATCAAACAGAAGAAACCCTCCAGGAAGGAAGATATTTTCGAGGATTGCGAGGGAAGCCTCGTGGAGCCGAATCGACCGTGCTGATGTGAGTGATAGCTAGGGGCACGGGCGTGGCACACAAGTAGTATGAGAGAATTGTGTCTTTTGCGTTTACAATCGCAGACGGTTATTTCATCCGACTCATATGCTATTTATAAATTTGGCAAAAAAACGCGGGAAAGGGTCAAAAAAAAAACACTTGCATGTGGACCAAATATATGTATGAAAAAGGGTGGTTTGATGTTCAAATACCTAATGCACAACTTTGATGTGGCACCTGTCTCACAAAGCGCATAGTATTCAGTACAAAAAAAATACACTTCCGTGATGATACGTGTTTGTCACAGTAGGTCACGTTTTTTGTCATGCATGTACATCCATGACAAATTTATGACAGAATCAAGATAGTCATACCTGTGCTGACATTACCAAAATTATCATCACGGAAGTGTCCACTTCCATGACGATAAATCGCGCGTCACAGAAGTGCTTTCGTCAAGGGTGACCGACACGTGGCATCCACCATAACGGAACGCCGTTAAGCTATCGGGTCGGGTTTTGGATCCGATAACCCGTTAACAGCCTCGACCAATGGGGATTTTCCACGTGTAAAATCATCATTGGCTGGAGGAAACACGTGTCGGCTCACCGCTGGGACAGATGTCATCCACTCATTGGACAGAAGGCGCCTATGATACGTCGACTCGTGGAACGGCCCAACAGAGGCCCATTCCTGTGAAAAGGCCGGCCCATTTGACTTGGTCAAAAGGTGGCGGCCCGGCCCATGTAAAGCCTGTTAACGGCCTATTCGCATATAGCCCATTTACAGCCCGTTACGCAATATGATTCCAGCCCGTTTTCACTTCTGGCCCATGTATGGCCCATGACGTCTTTCGGCCCATATGAGGCCCTATGTAACTCTTGGCCTATTAACGACCCGTCGTGAAACTGGCCCGTAATGATTAGTGTATTACTTTACACCCATTAATGGCCCATGGTGAAACTGGCCCGTAATGAACAGTGTATTACTTTACACCCATTAACGGCCCGTGGTGAAACTGGCCCGTAATGAACAGTGTAGCACTTTATACCCATTAAGGGCCCGTTATATCGTTGGGCCGTTTCCAGCCCATGTTATCTTTCGGCCTTCTCAGAGCCCATTTATTCTTGGGCTCATTTCCAGCATTCGTTTACTTACGGCCCGTTACTGTCATTTTCTGCTTATGGGCCAAATTCAGCCCGTGGTTACAGTCGGCCTGTTTGTGGTCCGTTAACACATTGGGCTGTTTTCATAGCGTCATGAAATACGGCCTATTAACGATGGCCCGTTATGGTCGGCCCATGAATGGACAATTCAAACTCTAGCCTGTTTACGGCCATAATGCGGTCTGTTATTGGCCCATGTTTGGCCAATCGATCATACTGCCCGTATAAGGCCCATTGATGATACGGCCCGTAGAAGGCCCATTGTTTCTGCGGCCCGTAGAAGGCCCATTGTTTCTACAGCCCGTGGAAGGCCCACTGTTTATACGGCCCATAGAAGGCCCACTGTTTCTACGGCCCGTAGGTGCAGTGTCACTACAGCAAATATTAGCCCATGGTTATTGTGGCCTAGTTTTAAAAAATAGGTTGTTGCAGCCACTAGCAAACCGCAGAAAAAGAACTGCACTAACTACAAGCAAACAAATAAACAAGACAACAAGATAGATACAGTTCGAATCATATCTATTTAAGACAAAGCAGCATAGACAAAATATAAGTGTGGGAAACTACACAGCAATAACAACACTTGTAATGTGCATGGCATGAGAACATAACTGTTTATTCAATTCAAACTGAAATCAACATAGAGCAAGTTACAACAGCAAACAGCTAAACACGTTGAAGAAACAGGTTTAAAACATACCTGTTGCGCCATTGGAGTTTCAATTACATCCTTCAAATTTGAAATTGGTTGGTATCAAGAATACAAGGATGCAAGAGCAAAGTAGTATGAACCATAGCTACGTAACCTGACACGAGAACAATTCTTCTTCGCTTTAAGCGTTGACTTGGGTTCGGAGTGGTGGTCCTCGTGATTTGGGCACCGCAGTTGCCTTACTAACTGCTCGTGTTTGGGTGCTCTGTGGGGAGACGGTGCTGTGTCAACGGAACTGGGTGTCTATTTGCTGGGGTTGGGGTTAGAAGGGTGTAGCTGGTTCTCTGTCCAACCGGGTAGGGGTACAATCTGCATGAGTGTGGGTTATGTGTGGTGGGGCTGATTCTTGGGCAAGTACAACCATGGTTCTATCTGCATCGACGGTAGCACGATCTTTTCAAGACCGTGTTTTACTCCCACAGATACTACCATCACTCCCTCCAATTGAAATGGCTGATAAACAAGAAAAGTAATTGAATGTACAGACATTGTAAGATAGACAGGTGCAATGGATAGTAGGGAAGAAAACAGGGCATGAAATAATTCACATTTATGTTGTCTAAGCAAACAGAATAGCAGGACATAATTTCACATATATGATGGCTAATTAAACAGGATAGCATGACACAATTTCACATGTATGATGGCTAACTAAACAGGATAGAATGACATACTTCAAAATATGATGACTATGTAAACAGGATGACATGATATAACTATACGATGTGTCTATTAAAGTGGTTGGCATGCCATAAATCACAAACATGCCGTTGATGGAAACATGATGACCTGATATAATTCACGGATAGAATGACATAATTTAAAATATGATGACTATGTAAATAGGATGAGATGATATAACTATATTATGTCTTTAGAAAATGGGTTGGCATGCCATAATTCAGATACATGCTGTCTATGTAAACATCATGGCATAACACAATTCAAATATATGATTTATATACTAAGGAAGTGAGCAGAGGGCAATTGCATATATGATGTGTCAACTAAGGAGATGGCATTCAATATTGTGTATATGATGTAAAAAATAAGCATTGCAATACAACATATGCATTATATGAGTAATATAACCCTGCCAAGTTTGAGCATACACCTCAGGGGGATAATAGAACCGGTCATCTGCCTCTGAATCCTCCTTTGAAGAGCTATCTGTAACCAGCAAGATATCTGCTTCAGCAGGTAGCATTGTCTGCTCTAAAGACCTTGTTTTCACTCCAGATTTCTCCATCACCAATTCAAATGGTTGATGCACAGGAAGAGCAGTTGAATATACAAACATTGTCGACAAAAGCAATGAGAAATACAAAAAAAGGACGGCATGATATAATTCACATATATGACGCTTGCCTAAACAGCATGGCATTGCATAATTCACATACATAATGCCTTGCAACAAGATAACATTGCATAATTCACATATATAATGTCTTGCAACAAGATGGCACTGCATAATTCACATATATGGTAATTAGACACTAAACAGGTGGCATTCACACAAAGCATGTCTAAACTAAGCAAATGACATAGCAATGCAAGATACCATACGCAGGATATGAGTAACATAACCCTGCCAAGTTAGGGCATGCACCTCAGGGGGGAAATATGACTGGTCATCTGTCTCTGAATCCTCCTCTGAGGAGCTACCGGTAACTAGCAAGACATGCGCTTGTCGATAGCATTGTGCGCTCTCAAGACCTTGTTTCACTCCAGATTTTTCCATGACCGTGCCGAATGGCTGATGCACAGGAAGAGTAATTGAATGTACTAAAATTGTTGACAAATTTAACACATAATAAAAAAATGATGGCATGATATAATTCATATATAAGATGACTGGCTAACCAGGGTGGCATTGCAAAATTCACATATATGATGCCTGGCTAGACAAGATGGCATTGCATGATTCACATATACGATAAAGAAACATAACAAATGGCATTGACACAAAGCATGTCTAAACTAAGCAGATGACATCTTTAATGTATACAGTAAGCAATGCAAGGCACCATATTCATGATATTACCAACATCAGCATGCCAAGTTAGAGCGAAGACCTCATGGGGTAAATAGGAGTGGTCTTCTCCTTCTGAATCCCCCTCAGAACAGTTATCTTCCTCTTGATTACGATCCTAAATGGGTGGACGGGGGGCTGCCTTTGCGCCCACCATGGAACGAGTCTGCATGAAATTTTATTGCCATGCAAGGCTCGTCTCTTTTGCTCTACATGATCAGTTCCATTGTGTACAATAACTGGCATGCATAGGAATAAAACATAGTGAGATTATGTAAGGAGTGCATGCACAAATCCAGAGTGATGGTAGCAAACTGTGGATAGACCCAAAACCAATGATAGCGAGCAGATAATAGCTTTAGTTAAAAAATACAGATAATGGCTCCTTTAATGTTTGTTTGCACCCAAGATGAAACTCATAGTAGACACCGGAGATTAACCAAATAGTAGACATATAGTACTGATTGCTGCCTCAATCTGTACCCCACAACCATTTAAAAACTCAAGTTTCAGCATTAGTTTGGACCTAACTCGGAGTCTAATAGGTGAACACGACGATAATGTAGCATGTCATCATATTAAGCAACGATAACGTAGCGACACGGAAGAGTGCGACCTCTCTTGCGGACCCGTAGTCCTCAAGGTCATCTGCTCGATTGATGATGGTAATGCAGTTTTAAGTGGCTGCGGTGGGGGGAAGAAGATCTGAGGCGGCGAAAGATAGTCCGGAGAGCGGATCCTATTAAGGTGAACCCTTCCGTCGTTGGTGCAGTGACTGGGTGGAACACAGCGCCCTTGAGGAGCAGGACAAACCACACAAGGTTTTCTTTGACACATATCACATGTGAAGTAATTGAGTAAGGGCTTGTTTGAATTTGAGGATTCTAACAATGCAGGATAGGAAATAGACAGGAATAGGATAGGAATGCACGTGCAAAAGCAGAGAATTGAAAACACAGATTTCTCGCCAATCTAGGTGTTTGATTCACAACAATTGGAAGATCACAGGATGCAAAAAGCATGGTGAGATTAAGTCAAACCACAAGAAAATGTACGGTTATAATGCTATTATGCTACTATCTCTTAGTCTTGTGCTTGATGAATAGGAATATGAAAAGGAGGAGAAGTGGAAATTAGAATTCCTACGGTTTTTCTTTCAAGGAGACACTAAAGGAACAAATCCTACAGTTTTCCTTTGCTCCATTCCTTTGCACCAAATTCATGAAAAGTAGAAAATCCTACACTAAGAAAATGTTTTTGTGCTACTTCTATTACTTTGGACCCAGCCCTTTGCCATACTAGCTCAACTCCTGTGCCCATCGACAAATGCACAGCTCAAACGCTAGAGATAAATAATGATGGCGTTCAAGAGAGTCCATCACGGATAGCTAAGTTGCACGGTACCTCACCGCTTGTCATATAGTAGGATAAAATAATCATATTTCCGTTACTACGAAAGTGCTCGATGGACAATATATATAACATGTAGAGTAAAAAAGAGATGCAACAAGTGTACAACCTCTTTGGCGAAGCCATGTCGATCTCAACGTGATTGGGTTGGCCGGTGAGGATGCTCCGGCTGACTTTGCTGTCGGAGGAGGGGAAGAAGATCTTAGGCGTCTGGAGATGGAGCCCGAGGTACTGCTCCACTGTGATGGAGGGTTTCGTTGTTGGAGCAGCTCCGGTGAGTTGTACGACGCCGAGGCTGAAGCAGAACAAGAGAGACAACGAACAACGTTAACCTGAGTGGAATTCTAATAGCATCTCCAATACATGACGTAATATACATAACCACAAAGTGCTAGATGTAAAATACATCAGCCGCTCATCTCTGAACTTAACTATCGAAACTGAACTTAACTGTCGAAACTGAACCTAACTGTCCAAACTGAATTTTGCTGTCGAAACAGAACGCACTAGCAAGGTGAGGCTACACGTCGGTCGACTGAATTTTTCATCTCTGGTCAGTCGATTTTGCAGCCGTTGGATACGAAATCAAGGGCATGTGGTTCATCTTCAACCTCCACCCCCCTTGAGCCACCAGCCACCACCGGCCAAACAGCAGCCCCCCGCCGCCCGCGGCGAGCGGTGCGCCGCCCCGCCCACCCCGAAAACACTCCCCACCGTCGGTCCGCCGCCGCCCCGGCCATCCTCTAGCCCCCCGGTGCCGAGCTTTTCTCCGGCGATCCCCACGCCACCGCCCGCCAATGCCCGCCACCACCGGCGACCACCGCCCCCATCCTGAACTCTAAGATAGATAGTGGGGTACCTCTCCGGCGAGCCCCCCTCCCCACTGCGGCTGGTTCTTCCTTCACCCCGGTGAGCCCACCCCTTGTAAATCGACTGACCCAAAAGTCAATTCAGTCGACTGAAGTGTAGCCAAATCGGAGCAGCATCGCAAGCAAGAGCAAGAGCGAGAGCAGCAGCGCGAGCAAGAGCAATAGCAAGAGCATACCAGGAAAGGAACCGAGAGCAAGGGCAGAGCAGCAGCGCGAGCGAGAGCTAAAGCAGCAGCAGCTCCTAGTGATGTGGACGTCGCCGCCGAGGGAGCGATGTCGTGGAGGAAGTGGCCGGCGACGCCGCCATGGATGGAGCCGCGCCGTGTCGGCTCGGGACCGAGCGCCGGCAGCACCGTGAGATCGATCCAAGAAGAAAATGCGGCAATTAGTGTACAACCTCTTTGGTGGCGCCGATTAGGCCGTAGCTTCATCCGAGGAAACGGTGATGATGATGCTCTTCCGGTGGTGCAGGTGAAGACGGCGGTGTGGGAATGGAGGTGGCGCGAAAGACGAGGGGAACGTTGTGCAGCTCCTTGGAGGTGAAGGACGGGGTGGATGAACCGGCGGGACGATGAGATCGACGACGGATCCTCATCCGATACGGTGGATGAGGGACGCCGAGGTGTTGTTGTGGACGGCGTCGTCGGGAAGAAGCTCCGGCTGGGTGGCGACGGAGCAGGTGTGGGGTTTCGTCGCGGGTTTTCGCGGCCTCGGTGTATGAATGGGTGGGCGGATGGGATGGCGGTGGGGAACCATGGCTTAGAGACGCTTGTCCGAAATGTGGGGTAAGTTACGAAAGTACCCCCACCGATTTGAGGCGGTTCTTCGGTTCAGGGTACCACGGGCATTTCACATGTCGGGATTTCACAGGAGGTGGGAGTTTTCGCGTTGTAATTTCGGAATAGCAAGGCGCGGGTTGAGATGGAGGAGTTGTCCGAACAACGAGACAAAGATATATCTTAAATATTTCGGGCTAACAAGGCGCGGGTTGAAGAGGCGGAGTTTCAGCCAGACGATGAGACGAGACGCTAGCTTCAATTTTCGCATAACAAGGCGGCTTGAAATTTCGGAAGAACAAGCTTAACGTGTACCCAAAAAAAAAGACAATTTGCACCTCAACACGCACAACACACACACAAACACCATTTAGACTAGAGTAAGGTACACGTGCATTGCACGCATGAGATTTGGCAACCAAATTATGAATAAATACCACATTAGAGCATGCAAGCTTTGAGTCATATATGCATGATGTATATGTTCGTTTAATTCTTATAGTTCATTTCTTTCAAAATCATCTAGTTTTTATAAGAAAGCTAATCTATTTTAAGATTCATGGAATTGTGCGTTGTAAGACATAAAGTAAAAACAAATAATGGCAAATCATGTAGAAAAACATTTGGGAAATTATTATACGGAAGATTCTAGAACAAATAAGAAGTGCTTGTGTTTTGATGTTTGTGCATTATGCTTAAGTTCAACCATGGAGTCTTCTAGATTATACATGTGGCGAAATCTGGTGGAATCTAGATGATATCCAATGGCCAATGGTGCTCAAATTTGCCATCTTTGGACCTTCGGATTCGCCTCATCCAACGACCATCTTTCAAAGTTAAAGTTACCCGCTCACAATATATAAAAAAATATAATATATAATATATATAGGGGTATAGATATAGATATGTGATGTGAAAGCCGCCCATCATCTCCAATTACATGCACGGATGCGACATGGGCAAATGATGTCTGCCATCGGTATCTCAAATTCAAATCAGTCTAACCTTGTTCAATGTGTATACATTACAACATGCTCGTTTCCAAAGCACACCGTGCAGATCTCCGTTATATTCATGCATGCATGGGTTTCAAACATCAGGATCTCTTATTCAAATATTTGAATTCAACTTTACATTGATTATGACCTCACCTATTCTTTTACACCCACACAGTAGTCTTCTCTTTATAATTGTACCACTAACTTTCTCTCGTGCATGCATGCACACACTACCGATCGGCATTATCTATCGTGACGATGCAATCTTTTTCTTCAGGTCGGTCTCCCATGAAGGCACACACCCACACACATCCCCTCTCCCTCATACCGGGCATTCTTTATCTCTCACGCGTGCATGCGCAACGATCAATGTTCCTCTATGTATGTGTGTATATACCTATGTCTTTCATAGTTTTCCACACAAACCGATCAATCGATATATCCAATGAGGTCTCACCCTCTTTCCCACATCCACATCGATCAATCTATACCTCTCCCATGTCCACATTGATCAATCTGTACCCCTCTATATAGGATTAACATAAATAGCTAATACACCCACATTAATTATATATCCAACGTCCCCCTCTCATCATCCATGCCTTCCGCTTCATCTCTCAGATGCGTGCACAATGGCGAAGACAGGGGGCAGTATGGGCGGCATGCCCCCCTAACATCGAGGCTAATATGAATGTGATCATTAGACAATTGCTGCTAAAAAAGGTTTAATTTCATGAATTGACCCTCCTCGTAAAGGATTAGCAATGCTTGGCCCCCTAGCTCATTTATATTTCATGGCTCCGCCACCGCGTGCAACAACGCACGTGTTCGCCCCCTCTCTCTAAATACCAATATCGCAATTGTGCATTCCTTCATAGTCTCCCTCCACTCGGCCCCTCGCACCATCTTCTAGCCCCCCACTGGATTTTGCCACATGTACAATCTAGCGACTCCATGGTTGAACTTAAGCATAATGCACAAACCTCAAAACAACAAAGGGTTCTCTTTTGTTCTAGAATCTTCCGTATCATAACTGCCCAAACTTTTTTTCTAGTTGAATTGCCATTATTTGTTTTTACTTTATGCTTTACAACGCACAATTCCATGAATCATAAAATAGATTAAGGGCTTCTTTGATTCAAAGGATTCTCAAAGGAATTTTGGAGGATTCTAATCATTAGGAATTTTTCCTATCTTGGTTGTTTGATTCGTAGGATTGTAAACCATAGGAATTTTTCCATATGATTCATTTGCACTAGATTTCATAGGAAACATCCCATCCACTCAAACCTCTTTGAAAGAATTCTGTGTTTTTTCTATGCACAATCAAACACTCGTACAATCCTGTAGGATTCAATACGACATTCCACTATAATCCCATGTTTTTCCTATTCACGCGTTCTTAGCTTTTTTATAAAAACTAATTTGATTTTGAATGAGATGAACTATAAGAATTAAACGAAGGGCTACATCACGCATATATGACTAAGAGCTTACATGCTATAGTGTGGTATTTATTCATAATTTGGTTGCAAAATCGGATGCGTGCAATGCACGTGTAAATTACTAGTACTTCGAGTATGTGCAAAACACGTAAATTAGAATACCAATGGCACGCTACACAGTGTCTCTCTTACAGTTCATGAAGCCACGTGGCACATGTGGAGGCGTTGTCGCGACCTCCTTGCGTGGATTGATCACAGTGACGTGCTGCTGGTTCCAGAAGAATGTACTCGTCCTCCCTGAGCCATACCGGCGGTACATGCACGAAGCGAAGATGTGCACGCACACCACGCACGCACTCATTCCCTCGCACACACACGCGGGTACGCGAGCGGACGCAATTTTGTACCAAGATCCACCCCATGTGATAATTTGACGCGTGTAAAGTCGTTCACTTCATTGATGGTCAATTAATACAGCGCATGCAAATTGAGTGGACGTGAGGCGGAAGAAAGACATTATTACTCCACTGCGCGCATGCGAGTAGTTAAATCATGGGTTGCTACTAGTACTTCCATTGTTCTCCTTCTTATTTTGTGCCAATTTTTGACAGTAACATAATATTTACGCATTTGAGCAGTGTAGTCTACTTGAAATTTATGTTCCACTAAACTCATCGGGAGCCGTTTCGGGCCTCGAAATCAAAACCATCAATTAATCTTTACCTTGTTCCCATCACATTCGAAAGCCTGCTCACACCTACTAGTACTACGTACCAAACCTGAACGTGTTCCCACTATGCAGGTATTAGTAATACTAGTGCTAGTACTTAGGTTATAAAAAGGGGAACTACCTAACCGAAAATTACTCTACCTTTCCTCCTCATAAGTGCTTCTTCTTCGTCCGTCGTTGCCATGGCCGGTGAGCAGAGCTCTAGGTCGAGAACTACTGGTAACAAGGGAGCGGCAACCAAGGCTGCGGAAAAAAAGAGGGATCGCCGCCACGCAGAGACCTCGAAAGATCTCTCACGGGCAGGCGATGGCTCCCAGGAGCGCCCTAGCCGCGGAGGCGAACTTGCCGAGCCGGCGGAGCTGGAGTCGTTATCCCTTGACGGCATGCCCGATCATCTCAATAAGCACCTCAATAAGCAAAAGGAGTTCATCCAAGGCTTGACAGAGTTGCTGAAGGAGAGCCTCGACGACATGCCCGCTGAGCTCAATCAGCAGGGGGAGTTGACCGCCGGCTTGGTGATGCTGCTGAAGAAGAGCATTGCCTCGGAGAAGAAGGCGACCGGCGAAATCCTGCCACTTCAGGAGGACAAGGCGAAGCTCTGCCATGAGATCGACCTGTTGAAGGAGAAGAACGCCGGCTAGAAGAAGCTGCATGAGAATAGTAGTTCCTTGATGAAGATGTTGTAGGCCCTCGTCATGGAACAGAAGGAGGAGTTGGCGAAGCTCCGCATGGAGCACCCAGTTGCTGTCAAGGTACGTAATGCGGCCGTGGAACAGATGATAAAGGCTCGCGTCGAGAAATCCCGCGTCATGGACAGAATGAAGAAGATGGTGGAGGAGACGCGCAAGGAGATGGAGGGCGTGGAGGCGATGAAGAAGCAGTTACGACTCCGCGGCGAATTAGATCATTTGGGGTGATAACCTTCCTTCTTCTTTTGCTGCTGTGTTACATCTTTTGCTTCGGGTGTTTCGCCGCGTGTGTCACGTTCTCTGCGAGGCATGAATAGAACAATGGTTTTTGTTTTTTGAGGGAATGAGTAGATCAATGCTAACAATGAGATGACTAGCAAATTAGATCATTTTTATCGCCATATGGCACTGGGCTGTCGTGTTTCATGCTCCTCCGTCGCAGTACTACTCTAGTGGAAAACTTGAGTATACCGCACGGTTCTTTGCTCCTCCTCGATCAGGTCGTCAGCACATTTATACGAGCAGTCAAATCACAAGGCCCCGCCTTCTAGCAGTAATGAGCCGTCAAATCACAAAGGCCCTCGCCTCGTGAAACCGACCAAGCTAGACTGCCCGCCTCTAGCCTTTTAAAAATGTATACTTTTATGCAGGAGTAGTATCAATGGATTGCGCCATGGAGCAAAACTTGAAATTAAAAAAGGTGGTACATATAGAGAGCTCGTTGCCAAATTATGCATATAGTACTATTAAAAGGCTAGTCACAATAATGGTGTCCAGCACAACCCACCCTCAAATAAAACTAAGCACCACGAATTCTTCGACAAAACTAAGCACCCTGAAATTCTTTGACAACTAAACTGTTGGCTATATGATGTTGGCCATATATATTGTACGTATATAATGTGAATAAACAAGTGGTAGTACTATACCAACTAAAAGATGAAATGTAAGAAATACTAGTATGTACTTACTGAAGAGTTAAAGTAACAAGAAGAAACATAACATAGTTCTGCTGGGGGCTCAGCACAACACACCCCTCAAATTAAATTAAGCACACCTGAAATTAAACTTTGCAACTATTCCGGTAGACACTGCATTAGAACCACCATGAGCAACGACACTGCCACCTTACTCGGAGTCCTCGTCCACGTCCTCGACTTCGTCCTTGTCCCTCTTCCTCTTGGCCGATACTTCTTTGCTTGAACCGCCAACTTGGCTGTTGCTCTTCATCCAACCCTTGTAGATATTGAAACAAAGGTAGCCATCCATTGCAGCGTACTGGATATGGTCTATATCTAGTACATTCCGCTGCCATGCATGACGATGAAACGTGTATGGAGGTTTCTCCAGTTTACAGTCTGAAGGATGAACCATGGCTCCTGCCAGTTCAGCGTGAAAGGTGACGAGAGGACACCAGCCGATTCTTTTGGAGGTTGAAGGTGTTGCCTACAACGAGGCCTATCCAATGCAGGACTTCTTTGTCGTTACCAAAGTCTACAGTAACAAATTTGACTAGGTTGCTCTCGAGGAAGTCCTTAAAATCCTGGCACTCAACGTCGGCATGGCATATGTGGTAGACCAAGCATAAGTCATGCCCGCAAACCTAGATCACGGCGGGCTTCTTCCTCTCTTTGTCCTTTAGATCCTTCTCTCATCCCACGACTGTGGTGTACTCAACATCTAGCTCGGCGACCCACTCATCATGTGAGTCTTCGAACATGCGTCTGAAGCGAGAAAGGCATCCTTTCACCGTCGCGGAAGAACGGGTGTAGATGACGTCGAACTCATCGCCGGTGATGGTTCTAACCTTGTACTCACCGCCGATCGGGGAGATTTTGGACGCCATGGATTTGGGAGGAGCGTTAGGATTAGTGGAACTGCCGTAATGTGAATGGACGGGATGACTAGGAGCGAACCGCCGTAGTATTAAAGGACGTGCGGGGACGAGTAGGAGCGAACTGCCAGCGTGCGAATGGCAGGGTAGTGGCTTTCCATTCTCCCATGATACGGACTTCCGAGAGCCCTTGGATCGGAGATCGAACGGTTGCATGGCGTGATTCTAGACCAATGGGTGAATATCCTATCCTGGAGGGTTATTCTGCAAATTTTTAGCAACTTAGCATGCGACCGTTTGATCTCAGATCCAAGGGCTGCCAGCAGCCCGTATCATGGTCGCACCTACCACGACCGTCGCGTCGCTCATGCGGTCGCGCCCTTGGAGATTTAACACGGTGCGTTAGGCTATCTGATGTTGGCATGTCATACATAGTCATCACTTAGTCACTCATACTACAACAAGGTTGGCTATAAGGTTGGCTATAAGTGTATTTTTTTACTCCTCTCTATCTTTTTTTTAGTACTCCCTCCGTCCCATAATATAAGAACGTTTTTTACACTAGTGTAGTGCCAAAAACGTTCTTATATTATGGGACACAGGGAGTACTAGTATTTATTGCATTTGCCAAGGAGTGACCTCTTCCAATGAAATGGTGTTGCTAAGTTTGCTTCATTTAATTAGCTATAGACTCAAAGTGGTTGTAATGGGAAGTATCATATACTAATATCATGCATATGATACTAGTGTATGACACCTCATCAAGTACTACCTCCTAATGCATATACATATGATACTAGTATATGATACTATGCATTAGGGAGGTAGTACTTGATATAATTAGCTATATACTCAGTTTGGTTGTAATGGGAAGTATCATATACTAATATCATACATATGATACTAGTGTACTACCTCCCTAATGCATAGTATCACATACTAGTATCATGTAGTACTTTATTTATTACCATGCATGACACATAGTAGTATAGCATTTATTATGATATAGTATCATGATATGATACTCAACCCTCTTTTTCTTCATTTAATTTTATGACACCTCATCAAAATTGCCTAGTTGACATGCATGATACTAGCTATGATACTACCATTACAACTAGCCTCAAAATTGTCTTTTCACCTAGGTACACGCGCTTAGCACCGTTTCTTCCTTGGGTCACCAAACTAGTCTCTCTCTTCTTGATTAACTTGCCACATCATACTTTATGCCTATGTGGCAAGCTTAAGCACCTGTAGGAGCAAGTAAGTACAATAGTGCGCTTTGCCGCTTTACATGGCATTTTTGCATATGTGGAGGAAAGAGAGACATGGAAAAAGTGGAGAAGTGGGCTCTCATGCAAGAGCCAGCCTCTACTACTACATGGTGGAGCATTGGGAGAGGCGCCTGTATGGAGGCGGTCAGGAATCGGGAGACTCACGCCATCAGTCGTGGCGCTTTGATTAAAATGATAATGGCAAGTCAAATCACGGGCCCCACCTGTCCAGTGATAACTTCATTGTCAAATCACACAGCCCTACGTTTGCAGCAGCCTACTCCCTCGTCTTCTCGTGTCTCTGTCGAACCGACTAGGCGGAACTGTCCCGCCGCCTACCGGGCAGGAAAAGCCCCGCCCTCGACTTTTAAATAGTATAAAGTATACTAATTTTGTATCCATGGATTGCGCCCACGCCATGGAGCAAAGCGTCTAGAAAACGGCGGTACACATGTACGGAGTATACAGCACGAACGTCGCGTTTGCGTCGCACCGCAGACGGTCGGTCGGTCTGGCATGCTGCTCTCCGAATGGAACGCGCGTCATATTGCGTTCGCACACAAATGTGGGACGACAATTGGGAACAGACCATAGGCACACTCCCCGGCCCCGCAAGTCGGGTGACTTAATAGAAGAGGGAGACGAGCGATAGTACTAGAGATGTGTTGTACTACGTTGGTGCCTGGATGATCCCTGCAAGACACGGAAGATCAGTTCGTCCATGCATGTGACCAGACTCCAGCAGACACGCCTGGATTGGCTATTCTCTACCTATCGTGCCAGGCTGTTTGTACATGGCTGTAGTTGTGGTGAGAAATCTAAAAAGGTTTCTTGTCATCTCGCAAAATTATGTGTCATGTGCTTTGGATCATGCGAGGGTTAAACAGCGACAACCGAGTTGGGCTAGTCATTGGGGGCACATGCACGAACAGTGACTACTCGGCTGCCATCTAGGTCAAGCCGGCTATGTTAATTAGGACATCTATCGACGGACCCCTTTTCTACGAGTTTATCTTTAATTTGAGCTTTGTTCCTCGTCTAGTTTGTCCGTCGGGATTCATGTTGTCTCCTTTGGGCAGTGAGGTTATGATTTCTTTTCATGTGGCATTTTTTCGTGTTATATGTTATAATCCGGCGCTTCAGATCAAAATGACGACAACTGCGCCTCTGGGGCATGTGCATGAAGACTTCTCGACAGTCATTGACGAGGTCAAGCCGGCTCCGGTAGAGAAAAGAAAACTAAGTACTACTCCACTATATAGGCAGGAGCCTCCACACTTGCTTGCTAGTGTTGCTCTCTTCACACCGTCTCGGCCTCTCCAGATCTAAACACGACAGCGGTGGCCACACTCTCTCTGCTCACCGCTGGTCACAGATCCAGCCGGATCCTCTCCGCCGGGGAAGGTGAGAAGGTGCAACGTTCACGCGGTCGTCCTCGGCGACGGCTCTTACCCACTGCTGGGCGCGTCTCGATCAGCCTGCCTTGCCGTTCTCTCCCAAGCACCGCTGGCGAGGGAGGGCCTCCGACCTCTTCTTCCTCGCTGCCGCAGTGTGGGCAGATCCGGCCTCCCAGCGACCATCAGGTATAACTTCCTTCGAAACCGGTCTTTCTCTACTTCCCGAGCTCCTGACGTCGCTGCATTTGTAACTTTTACTATTTCTCGTGCCCCTCAGAGATAGGATCGATCGGCTGTTCAAAACCACCTAATTTTTTTTATGTTTAAGAGGTAAAACTAGTTCATGCACTCGAATCTAGTACTACTTGGTTCAAACAAGGAAGAAAGGGGTTAAGGGGTGGGGTGGGGAGGATTTGTTACCTGAATCTAGGACTTGGTCGAAGAGGAAATAATGGGGCGAAAAGTAGCAGAGACCTGCTATTCAACCGGTCTCTAGGTCTAATAGGAAATAAAGGAAACACAAGACAAACTCAATATAAACCCGATCTATTGGTTGAAAAAGGAAAGAAAGTGGGGACTGGGGACAAGTCAACGAGTAAGTCCAAGACTAGATTTGCTAGCCTCACACAAGATAAGGTGGCTATACCGAACAAAAATGGGACCAACCCGGATATCATGTTCGATGTTTGTTGCCCGAGCAACTCTTATGTAATGCCACGGTAAAATGTAGCAATCATGACGCTTAAAAGTAAGGACACGTTAAACCAATGTTGTTTTCAATGTAATGCCTCCAAGAATATGAATCAATGGCACTTCTTTACATGTCCTGCTAAAATTTCCCATTAAGATAAGTTGGTTCTTTTCGTTAGAAATGCAACTGTCCTGGTCCGCCTACTCTTCCGTGCCCAAAGTAATGTCGTATTTAACGGTTGTCATAGTTAATCCTGATGCCCACACTAATATCGAGCAATGCCACTGCTTTAGAAATTGCTACTGTCCTTGTAGGATTGCCATTCAGATAAGGAACATGCTTCTTTTCATTTGATGCATGTTTCATCACTTGTTACTTGTTAGTCACCCTCCTTTCCACCTTTTTTGTGCAAACAGAGATATACATTTCACGCTCGATCTTAGTTGAACTGCACAAATGATATCCAAGTTATAGTTGAGCATTCTAGGAGCTTCACAACCAACCTTGATGTTGCTCAATTTCATTGCAACTAATTAAGAAGAAGCTCTATGGGTTTCGTTTTCTGATGGAAATGGAACCGGGGGCCCTTTTCTTTTAAAAAAAATTGAAGAAGAAGCTGCTAGCTCACAGGACATTGCTTCATTTTAGGTGAACTGCACCAAAAGGTCCCATGAATTGAATCATCCATGTTGGTGACCGAAAGAGCCAGATTCAAGATCCCGCCTAAGCACCCCTGCCTCCATCCTTGCGACGCACGGTACACCTCGCTTGCCACCGCTCAACCCTAGTGTCACTAATAAAATGAAGTAATAATACAGTTAAAATAGAGCGAGTGTCATCTCTATCATTTCATTTCCAATGTAGATAAAGAAAGTGCTTCTCTTTGTTAAAGTATGTTTCATCAACTAGTCCCATTGTTAATGTTTAAGCGTTTACGCAAATTGGGGTGCTTAATTTTAGTTGATATGTACAAAATAGAGATTTGAATGTCTCAAGGCGCCTCCTTGTACTACTGTTGTACACCGATGTTCATCATTTGCGAAGGTGTATCTGGGAGACTTGGGACGATGTCCAAGATGAGGCGTGCAGATGAGGCGTCAGAGGCCCATCTCGCCTCATGAAGATGGCATACTATGATACTATCGCAATATTTTCTTCTATTTATTTTGTGTGTTTCATCAACTAGTGCCACTATAATGTAATCACGCTTTTTCATTATTTGTGCAAACAGGGTTATTCAGCTGCATTTTGGTGGAACTGCACAAATGTACGTAGGGCACCGGCATATATGTAGAGTGAGATGTCGGCGTTCTGGGAACGGGGTACCCAGACTTGCCTGCCTGCGGCCTGCGGCGTTGCTCAAGGGGTGGCCCAGCACGGCCCATCTTCATCAACAAGAAGCTTAAGACCCTCGCGAGGGGCCACATGGGCGGACGACAGAAGCTTCCTCGTGCACGGCCTCGTCAGCTGGCTCATGAGGAGGCGGAGAGATCAAGGGGGGTACCTCACGAGGTGCCCATGACGCAAGCCATGATGACCAAGGGCGCCAAAGGGCACCAGCCCGCAGAAGTGTCCTCATTTCCTCTTTGGTGCAAAGGAGGCAAGCGCAGCGAGAGCATCAAGCAAAGGCAACCATTTCGATGCAACAAGACCAAGACCAACGCAACGGCAGGAAGGAGGTCATCGTGGAGCCCAAGCCGGCCATCGTCGAGCCTTTGGCGGCGAGGACCAACTTCATCAGATAAGTGTACTAGATGTTCCCCTTCAAAATGGCCAATTGTTGGCGCCCTTCCCGCTCAATATTTGGGAAGAGGCCCAGGGCCTCTGCCTACAAATAGGACTAGCCACCCACAGGGTAGGGGGATCCGGCATCTGGAATCGATCTAGAGAGAGAGAGAGAGAGAGAGAGAGAGAGAGAGAGAAGCGACTGAACTCCCCTAGCAGTTCGTCGCACCGGCCAAGAACAGACCCTCGCGAGGCTGTTCTTCCTTGTACTATTCATCATCAGCCCCAGAGGCAATCCACCACACCACACACTAGACTAGGGTATTACACCACAATGGTGGCCCGAACCAGTATAAACCTTGTGTCCCTTGTGTTGCTCTTTGTGTAGTTTAGATCCTTGCGAGGCGACGAGGTGTAGGGAGGTTGGAGGTGATATCTCCGCGTACACCCCAGAGTTTGAACCTAGAGGGTTTGCCGGAACCCGAAATCCGACATTTGGCGTGCCAGGTAGGGGTGCACCGGAATCCTCCTTCCGCCGCCCTGTTCTTCGCCGCCCCTCGCATCCATGTCAGACGCTCATCGGGCCCGCGCCGAGCGCCGGGCCGGTCTTGCTACTCGCGTCGCCCAGACGGCCCCTGTCGGCGGCCGCTCCCGCCGTATTCCGTCGCCTACCGTCAACGCCGCCACCGGACCAGCGGGGAACGAGCAGCAGGCGTCATCCCAGCATCCATCCGTGAGGCGAGACGGCCGCACCGCTACTCCTTCGCTCGCCCCAGCTGGTTCTTCGTCCCGCGTGCTCCGAGCGTCCATGGAGGCTCGAGCCACGCTCATCGCGGCAAACGAGCTCCTGCACTACCGCCCCGTCGACGGCGTCTACAAGGAGTGGCTCGACCGCGTCGCCGAGCTCGTCCGTGCCGCAGGGTGCTCCCCCGCGCCGTCCTTCTCACTGCACCGTGCCCCGCCTTGCGCAGGCGATGAAGCTGGGGGGGCGCCTCAGCCGCCTCCCCCTCAAGAAGGCGGCTTGGCCCCAAGGCGTGTGGCCCCTGGGCGAAACCCTCTCCGTCCGGCACCAGCGCAGCAAGAGCAGAGCTGCCAAGAGGTCCCTCGCCCCCAAGAAGCTGCCCGATTGCTCCCTGCACCGGCCCATCACGACCGCGCTCCTGCTCCAGCATGCCAAGACCCCGCGCTGCTCCCAGCGGCAGCGCACGGGGACCCGCAAGATCAAGCCCTCCGTCACCAAAGGCCTCCCGTGGCCACTGCAGGCTGCCGGGCCTTCACCACCGAGCTACGCATCGTCGCATGGCCCGGCAAGTTCAAGTCAGACCTGCCTCCTCGCTACGACGGCACGGCCGACCCTGCGGAGTTCCTCCAGCTCTACGAGCTGGGCATCGAAGCCACCAATGGGGACAAGAAGGTCATGGCGAACTGGTTTCCCATGGCGCTCAAGGACGGTGCCCGCACCTGGCTCCTGAACCTGGCTCCTGGCACGATCTCCTCCTGGGACGAGATGCGCACCCGCTTCATCGCCAACTTCCAAGGCACTCGCGACCGGCCTCCTGCAGTGAGCGACATGCGCCGCATCAAGCAGCAGCCCGGAGTGACCCTGCAGAAATACATCCAGCGCTTCAACAACGCACGCCTCAAGATTCCCAAGGTGACCGAGGAGGCGATCATCTCAGCCTTCTCCGACGGTGCGCGTGACGTCAAGATGAAGGAGGAGCTGGCGATGCATGAAGACCTGTGCACATCCCTGGAGTTGTTCAACTTAGAAACCAAGTGCGCCAGGGCTGAGGAAGGATGCCTTTCCCTCCTCGAGCTGCCGGCTGCCGACCCAGAAGAGAAGAAGCCCAAGGTGAAGGACGTGAAGTGCAAGGGGGTTGTCGTGCTCACGGCAGAACCAGACACCAAGCAAGGCAGGGATCGGCCCGAGTCTTCCAAGGGCAGCCGGTACTGCGTGTACCACGACCTCCACACCCACAACACCAACGAATGACAAGAGCTCAGGGCCGTGCGAGAAGGGCGGATCGGTCGACGCCCCGACCGCAATGATCGAGGCTACGGCCGAGGAGGAGGAAGAAGCGCAGGACGTTGGGAAGACCGTGGCCCTCGCCAAGGGTGGCGTGACCGACCTCGCGAGGACCGCTGGCAGGATCAGCCTCGCGAGGGAGGTTGGAGGGACCCTCCTCGCGAGGGAGGCTGGAGGGATCAGCCTCGCGAGGATCGCCCACAAGGCAACGCAGGCCTCCCTCCTCTGCAACCGCAGCCAAGGAGAAATGAAGGCCATCATCAGGATGAGGGGGCTGGGGGCTTCCAGGAGCCACTTGCAATCGCTTGCATCCTGGGCGGAGCTCAAGCCCCAGCTTCTCAGCGCATCTTCAAGCAGTTCGCCCGCGAAGTGAATGCAGTCCTCCCCAAGCTCGAAGCCACGCACCCTCTCAGGTGGTCAGCGTGCACCATCACGTTCAGCTCAGCGGATCAGCTCATGTGCGCAGCCACAGCCAGAGTCCTCTCGATGCTTTGTTCCCCAATCATCAGCAACGTGCAAGTCACCAAGACCGTCATCGATGGTGGAGCAGGGCTCAATGTCCTGTCCGTCGAGAAATTCAACAATCTCCAAGTGCCGTACAATCAGCTTCAGGTAACCAAGCCTTTCTCTGGAGTCACTGATGGCTCCACAGTTCCGATAGGGCAGGTCCGCCTTCCTGTCACTTTCGGGGGGCGCGACAACTACTGCACCGAGCTCATTGACTTCGACGTCGCCCAAATTCGCCTGCCGTACAATGCCATCCTCGGGTACCCAGCTCTGGCCAAATTCATGGCCGTGACTCATCATGGCTACAATGTCCTCAAGATGCCAGTACGCGGTGGAGTCATCACGGTGCCTTGTGAAGAGAGAGACGAAGTGTGTTCCCTCGAGCGTGCTTTTCAAGCCGCGTTAATTGAAGACCCAGATCACAGGAGCGGGAGGCTCCCCGAGGCTGCTCATAAGAAGAAGAAGACATCGCCTGGCCCGACCCCTCGGGAGGCAGGCCCTCGTGGTCCGCTACTGCTCAGGGGCACCTCCTTCTGTCGCATAGGAAGGCGCGCCCAGCGCCCTCCTCGAGCAAGGCTCGGGGGCTCTCTCTTGGAAGGCCACCGACTTTGCTAAGATCACGAGGGAGGCACTCGGGCACCACTTGGAGGCGTTATTCAAAGCACGCTTCCCTCAGGAAGGAGCGAGGCAAGGAGGGCCAAACCCTCAGGAGTTCATCAGCAAGATCATTCGGGAGCTGTAGGAGTCAAGAGTCATGAGTGGCAGCCGCCGCTTACTCGCCGTAGCTCCCCATCCAGGCGAGGATGGTGGACTGCGTGTCTCCATCGACATACCAGGAGCGCGTGGGGCGCTGTGAAGGTCCACCCCACAGCTACGTTCGCATGCCTTACGGCTTGCCGAACACGGCTGCCACGCGCCAGCGCCTCATGAGGAGCATCTTGGAGGCTCAAGTGGCCAGGCGTTCCGCAGTCCTGGCGGAGATGGAGATGGTCCGTGAGGAGCCACCAGCGCCTCCGGAGCCTCCCGAGGCTCCTGGGCCTGGGGGCTCGTGAAGATCGGCTTCCGCAGCGCACGACGTCCGCTACTTTAGCATCCCCTCGTCTTCAACATTATCAGGTGACATCCTTGAGTTTCATTTTCAGCCGGGCGCCCCGTGGCTGCATCATTTCCGGGCACAGGTCCATCCTCGGCATGTATCCCTTTGGTTCATGTTTTAGTTTACTTTATTGGGGCGCCCTCGGGCTGCATCATCCCCAAGCCACTCGGGCGAATACGGTGGCATGTATCCCTATTGCGCTTATTGGGTTGTGCGTTTGACCCATCATGATTGTTATTTGGTGCCCGCCCACGCACCCTCTTCCTTCATGTCGGCCGCTTGCACGTTAAAGGGGGGTACCGAGCATCGCGACTCATGGGCTCCTCATGGCTCTCCAAATTTCCTCACCCTCCGGCCTTGTCCATGGCATCGCGACCGGCATACCAGCGACGGCTGAGCCCCGCTCGAGGGCCGGGACCCGAGGACGTAGAGCGTCGACATCTAACCAAATTTGCAAGAACACATCACAAGTTAAGGCCGAGTGCCAGGCGCAACCCGCCTTGAGGTAGGGCCCCATGAGTCCCGCGCTGGCTCACGGGTACCCAGATACACCTCGTCAGGCCCTACCGTGCCAACCACGTGTCGTATGGGTTGTACTGCGCCTGGGGCTCCTCCCGCAGGGGAGCCCCCTCCCACGCACCAGTGGAAGCATCATGCTCCTTGTTGGCCGACGACACTTTGCCAAGGAGTGGCTATGCCCGTACACATACGGAAGCACTATGCTCCCGCCGGTGATAAACAACCGAGGTGGCCCGGCCGATTAACCTCGTGGAGCCCAGAGCTCAATGTCCGGCCTCATCAGAACGCCTCCCCTCGGGAGTGCCGCGAGGGGCTGGGCACCGGCTACGCTGGTCACGCCAGACGCACGCCACCCAGCCAGGCCCCTCGGGCCTGGTTCGTCGCACGTCTCTCCCAGAGCGGAGCCAAGGTACGAAGGCGCCTTGGCCCCAAGGCGCGCGGCCCCTGGGCGGAACCCGCTCCGTCCGGCGCCAGCGCAGCAAGAGCAGAGCTGCCAAGAGGTTCCTCGCCCCCAAGAATCTGTTCGAGTGCTCCCTGCACCGGCCCGTCACGACCGCGCTCCTGCTCCGGCACGCCAAGACCCCGCGCTGCTCCCAGCGGCGGCGCAAGGGGATCCGCAAGATCAAGCCCTTCGTCACCAAAGGCCTCCCGTGGCCACTGCTGGTCGCCGCGCATTCACCGCCGAGCTATGCAGCGTCGCGTGGCCTGGCAAGTTCAAGCCAGACCTGCCTCCTCGCTATGATGGCACGGCCGACCCCGCGGAATTCCTCCAGCTCTACGAGCTGGGCTATCGAAGCCGCCAACGGGGACGAGAAGGTCATGGCGAACTGGTTTCCCATGGCGCTCAAACACAGTGCCTGCACCTGGCTCCTGAACCTAGCTCCTGGCACGATTTCCTCCTGGGACGAGATGCACACCCGCTTCATCGCCAACTTCCAAGGCACTCGCGACCGGCCTCCTGCCGTAAGCGACATGCGCCGCATCAAGCAGCAGCCAGGAGAGACCCTGCAAAAGTACATCCAGCGCTTCAACAACGCACACCTCAAGATTCCCAAGGTGACCGAGGAGGCCATCATCTCAGCCTTCTCCGACGGTGTCCGTGACGTCAAGATGAAGGAGGAGCTGGCGATGCATGAAGACCTGTGCACATCCCTGGAGCTGTTCAACTTGGCGACCAAGTGCGCCAAGGCTGAGGAAGGACGTCTCTCCTTTCTCGAGCTGCCGGCTGCCGACCCAGAAGAGAAGAAGCCCAAGGTCAAGGACATGAAGCACAAGGGGGTTGCCGTGCTCGCGGCAGAACCAGTTCCCAAGCAAGGCAGGGATCAGCCCGAGTCTTCCAAGGGCAGCCGGTACTGCGTGTACCACGACCTCTGCACCCACAACACCAACGAATGCCAAGAGCTCAGAGCCGTGCGAGAAGGGATAATCGGTCGGCACCCCGACCACAATGATCGAGGCTACGGCAGAGGAGGAGGAAGAAACGCAGGACATTGGGAAGACCGTGGCCCTCGCCAAGGGTGGTGTGACCGACCTCGCGAGGACCGCTGGCAGGATCGGCCTCGCGAGGGAGGTTCGAGGGACCCTCCTCGCGAAGGAGGCTGGAGGGATCAGCCTCGCGAGGATCGCCCGCAAGGCAACGCAGGCCTCCCTCCTCTACCACCGCAGCCAAGGAGAAATGAAGACCATCATCAGGAAGAGGGGGCTGGGGGCTTCCAGGAGCCGCGCGCAATCGCTTGCATCCTGGGCGGAGCTCAAGCCCCAGCCTCTCAACGCTTCTTCAAGCAGTTCGCGCGCGAAGTGAACGCTGTCCTCCCCAAGCTCGAAACCACGCGCCCTCTCAGGTGGTCAGCGTGCGCCATCACGTTCAGCTCGATGGATCAGCTCAAGTGCGCAGCCACAACCGGAGTCCTCCCGATGCTTTGTTCCCCAATCATCAACAACGTGCAAGTCACCAGGACACTCATCGATGGCGGGGTAGGGCTCAATGTCCTGTCCGTAGAGACATTCAACAATCTCCAAGTGCCGTACAATCAGCTTCAGCCAACCAAGCCTTTCTCTGGAGTCACTGATGGCTCCACGGTTCCGATTGGGCAGGTCCGCCTTCCTGTCACCTTCGGGGCGCGCGCCAACTACCGCACCGAGCTCATCGACTTCGACGTCGCCCACATTTGCCTACCGTACAATGCCATCCTCGGGTACCCAGCTCTGGCCAAATTCATGGCCATGACCCATCACGGCTACAATGTCCTCAAGATGCCAGGAAGCGGCGGAGTCATAATGGTGCCTTGCGAAGAGAGAGACGCAGTGTGTTCCCTGGAGCGTGCTTTTCAAGCCACATCAATTGAAGACCCAGATCACAGGAGCGGGAGGCTCACCGAGGCTGTTCCTAAGAAGAAGAAGACATTGCCTGGCCCGACCCCTCGGGATGCAGGCCCCTCAAGGTCCGCACCCGTTCAGGGGGCACCTCCTTCTGTCGCATAGGAAGGCGCGCCCGGCGCCCTCCTCGAGCAAGGCTCGGGGGCTCTCTCCTGGAGGGCCACCGACTTTGCTAAGATCACGAGGGAGGCGCTTGGGCACCACTTGGAGGCGTGATTCAAGGCTCGGGGGATCTCTCCTGGAGGGCCACCGACTTTGCTAAGATCACGAGGGAGGCGCTTGGGCACCACTTGGAGGCGTGTTTCAAAGCACGTTTCCCTCAGGAAGGAGCGAGGCAAGGAGGGCCAAACCCTCAGGAGTTCGTCAGCAAGATCATTCAGGAGCAGCAGGAGCCAAGAGTCATGAGTGGCAGCCGCCTTACTCGCCGTAGCTCCCCATCCAGAGCGAGGATGGAGGGCCGCTGCTGCATCGACATACCAGGGGCTCAGCCGAGCCGCCTCAGGCGCCTCTGCCCCGACGCGTGGGCCTGAAGGTCCACCCCACAGCTCGTCTACATGCCTTACAGTTTGCGAGCAGCGGCTGCCACGCCGCCAGCGCCTCATGAGGAGCATCCTGGAGGCTCAAGAGGCCAGGCGTTCCGCAGTCCTGGCGGAGATGGAGATGGTCTGTGAGGAGCCACCAGCACCTCCGGAGCCTCCCGAGGCTCCTGGGCCTGGGGCCTCGTGAAGATCGGCTTCCGCAGCGCACAGTGTCCGCTCATCTTCAACATTATCAGGTGACATCCTTCGAGTTTCATTTTCAGTTGGGAGCGCCCCCCAGGGCTGCATCATTCCCAGGCCGCGTGGGTCCGTCCCTGCGGCGTGTATCCCTTTTTCTTCATGTTTCTACTTTATCTTATTGGGGGCGCCCCTCGGGCTGCATCATCCCCAAGCCACTCGGGCCAGACCCAGTGGCATGTATCCCTCTTGCGTTTATTCGGGTTATGCGTTTGACCCATCATGATTGTTATTTGGTGCCTATCCATGGCACCCCTCTTCCTTCATGTCGGCCGCTTGCACGTTAAAGGGGGGGTACCTGAGCATCGCGACTCATGGGCTCCTACTGGCTCTCCAGCCCTCACCCTCTGCCCTTTTCCACGGCATCGCGACCTGGCATACCAGCGACGGCTGAGCCCCGCTCGAGGGCCGGGACCCGAGGACGTAGAGCATTGATATCTAACCAAATTTGCAGGAACACGTCACAAGTTAAGGCCTAGTGCCAGGCGCAACCCGCCTTGAGGTAGGGCCCCGTGAGTCCCGCGCTGGCTCACGGGTGCCCAGATACACCTCGTCAGGCCCTACCGTGCCAGCCACGTGTCAAGGTGGGGCTGTACACGCCCCGGGGGCTCCTCCCGGAGGGGAGCCCCCTCCCACGCACCAGTGGAAGCACCATGCTCCGTGCTGGCTGACGACACAGCCGAGGAGTGGCTATGCCCGTACATATACGGAAGCGCTATGCTCCGCGCTGGTGATAAACAACTGAGGGTGGCCCCCGGCCGCATCAACCTCAGGGAGCCCAGAGCTCAATGTCTGGCCTCATCGTAACACCTCCCCTCGGGAGTGCCGCGCGAGGGGGCTGGGCACGGGGGCTACGCCTGGGTCACGCCCAGACGCACGCCACCCAGCCAGGCCCCTCGGGCCTGGTTCGTCGCACGTCTCTCCCCGAGCGGAGCCAAGGTACGAAGGCCGTTTGAACGTCAAGGGGGACTCCTGAGCATCGCGACTCAGGAGCCTAACTGGTCATGTAGCCCCTCACCCCTTAGTTCCGAAAGGCTAACGGCGGTTGAGGTATGCGCAGGGACGGGCCCTGCCGACGTAGAATGGTAAGTTCTCCCATACATCTCACCTCCCTACTTGTTGTTCGTGCGTCAAGGGGGACTCCTGAGCATCGCGACTCAGGAGCCTAACTTGTCACGTAGCCCCTCACTCCTTGGTCCCGTCCTGGTTTCCGGTCGGGGCTAACGGCGGCTGAGGTATGCGCAGGGCCGGGCTCTACCGACGTAGAACATAAGCAAGTAGGAAGGAAAAGCGCAAATCTCAAGGAATTTTAAAAAGAAAATATTACAGTCCATAACTATTTTCACAACGCCAAACGCAAGTTTAAACGCCTCCACGAGGCATGATGCATGTTGCAGGAGCTGAAAGCAGGATAGGAGCCACGAAGGAGTCACTTGGCGGCGGAACTGCGCTGGGCGGGTTCGCCTCGTGAAGCCTCAGGATCGACAGCGCCTCGCTTCGGCTTCGTGCTGAAGGCACGGAACTTCGCCAGCAGAGCCTCCGCTCGACCCTTCACGGCCTCAGCAGCGGCAGCGGCAAGCTCGCCGCTCACAGGCTCCAGCAGGCTGTCAAGATCAACGTCGGGATCGCGAATGTAGACGTGGGTGAAGGCCTTGCGTCGGCCTGCGAGAAAACGAGACACGCGCCTCGGCCTCAGCCATGGGGCCGAGGCCAAGGGTGACATCTTCAAGGGCGCGGACCAGGAAGGGAAGAAGCTTGGCGGGGCCATCCTCGGAGCCGGCCAACGGGCTTTCCAGGCCGCTGTCGTAAAGCGACCTCAGCAAGGTGCGAGCCTTCACCTCCAGCTTCGCGAAGGCCACGCGGTCCTCGGCCAGGACCCTTGCCTTGCCGTCCAGCTCGATCCTCTTCGCCTCCAACTCCTGCTCCAGCGCACCTAAGCGGACATGGCGCTCATCAAGCTTGGCATTCCGGTCCTTGGTGGCCGCCTCACGAGCCTTCATGTCTTCCTCCTTCTCTTCGCGGATGCGGGCCTCCTTGGCAAGCTGGTCACACAGGCCTTGCAGCTCGCTCTCCAGCACCGTGCAGCGACCTCGGACATCGGCTACCTCCCCCAAGGCGGCGTCGCGAGCGGCCTTCGCCTCAAGGATGGCCTGCTTCTCCTTGTCACAAGCCGTCGCTGCCTGAACCAGCGCTGCTCGAACTGAAGCATCAGAGCGAACGCAGCCGGAGGCCAGCTCCAGGCGTCCGGCCACCAAGAAAGGGTCGGCGCCCAGAAGATCTTTCCGCAGCCGGTCCAGTTCAGCAGCAGCACAATCCAGGACAGTAGAAGGAGTCGGAGAAACGGCAGTTGGCGGAGTAAGAGGAGAGGACAGCAGCGTAATCACAGCACCATGAGTCGGGACCTTCTGCGCCCGGGTGACTGCGGCAGTGGCATCAGGCAAGGATACCTCGGGAGTTGCTTGGGCCATGGGGGCTGAGCTCGCCCCAGCTAGCCCCGCCAGGCCTCGCGAGGATGACCGGGCAGGAGAGGCCCGCGTCTTGCCGCCCCCTTCTTCCGCAGATGGAGGCGCTGCCCCGGACGAAGCCTCAGGAGCCCCCTTCAGCTTTTTCGCCGTAGGCGCCGGCCTAACCAGGGAATATGGATATCAAGCCTCAACGACGAAGCAAGAAGCAAAACGAGAATCAGGCACTTACTGGTCACCGCTCGCGGGCTCGAGCAACCTCCGGACGAAGTTGAAGCCCGAGAGCCAGCTGCTGGGATCAGCCTCAAGAGGCTCAGGAGCAGGAGGCGCGTCTGCAGATCGCCTCGGAGCCGGAGCAGACCCACGGGGAACCAGCCCCGTCCTGTCCTTCTTCGGGATCAGGGGCGAGCTCTGGCCACCTCGCTCGTGGCCATCCTCGTCGTCGTCCGGCAAGAGGCGGAGAGCGCGGGACCTGCGCCGAGGAAGGGGCGCTCTCGACTCCCCGTCGGTCGCCTCGGAGTCGGGCCCCTCTTCCCACCCCTGTTCTACCTCCTCCTCGCTGGAGTCGCCGGAGGACACGTTCACCGTCGCCAGGGCCGCCGGGTCCTCGGGAACCTCCGCGGGCACAGGCCCGTCCCCGTTGAAAGCGGGCATGGAGTCCACCACCTGCTCCCAATCATCTCGAAGGAACAGGGGTACAGGAGCGCCCTCCAGCCTCGCCACGTCTCCCCCGACCAAAGACTTGAGGACCGCGGCCAGATCTTCGTCGGCCAAGGCTACGGGGCTCGGGCGAGGCCTCCACAGCGGAACCGAGTATTGCCGAAGAGGGGCCACCCGGTGCTCCAGGAACTCCCTCAGGAGCGACACCCCCGGTCAACCGCCCGTCGCCATGTTGCCCGACCACGGTCCGCGTCCATCTTCTCCAAGATCGGCCAGCGCGGGAATCCGCGAGTTCCGCGCGAGACCAAGCGTCGATGGGCGTGGGCTGCTCCGTGGGCAGAATCAGCCAGGATGGATCGCCCGGCATCTACCATGACCCACTTGCTCCTGAAGCCTTCAATCCTCTTCCGGGCTTGAGATGGCGTTGGAGCTGCCGTCTGCGACAAAGCTACACACACTGCGGTGATGGGGCGCGAGAGGTCCGGAGGTAGAAGTAGTGGCGCAGCAAGGCCACCGAGGGCTGCACCCGACATGAGGCCCTTGATGAGTAGGCGAAGATCGCCGGAGAAGAACGAGTTGGGGTGGAGGTGCGAGCTTGCGGTTTGTAATGGCGGAGGACAAAAAGAAGAACTCAGAAAAGGGAGGCACCAGACCGGCGGCAATGGCGCTCACGAAGAGCGGATAGAAGGTGCTTCCTTGGTCCTCAGGAAGGGCAGAGCCAGCCTTGAGCACCGACGCCCCGTCGTTGCCTTGCGCCGCCATCATCTGGCGCGCCCGGGCAAGGCTCTTCTCTGACAGATTCGGGGATTCCAAAGTGTGCGACTACCAAGCTCCGGCCGGGGTCTGGCAAGGCGCCATACCTTGCTAGGGCACATGGTCAGAGTAGATCTGGGGATTTCGGAAGCAGGAAGGATAGGATTGAGAAAGGGGATCTGGGAAATGACTGGAGAAGGCAAAGGAGGAAAGGCCTAGACGGGTACTGCTCCCTTGTCGATTCGTGCAATTGTCAAGGCGTCGCGGGGAAGCAGGGACGCCCACGTCCAATCAACCGCCACGCGGCGCCCAAGGCCGCAGGCTGTTAGGGCCCGCGGCGCTTTGCACTTGCCCCTTCGCTTCTCTGCTAAACCAAGTCCAGGCGCGCCTTGGGCCGGGGCTCTTGTCGGAGTTACAGGAGCAGGGCTACCCAGACTTGCCTGCCTGCGGCTGCGGCGTGGCTCAAGGGGTGGCCCAGCACGGCCCATCTTCATCAGCTCAAGCTCAAGACCCTCGCGAGGGGCCAAGCCTCACGGGGCGGACGACAGGAAGCTTCCTCAGGCACGGCCTCGTCAGGCTGGCTCGCGAGGAGGCGGAGAGATCAAGGCGGGGTACCTCACGAGGTGCCCATGACGCAAGCCATGACGACCAAGGGCGCCAGCCCACGCAGTGTCCTCATTTCCTCTTTGGTGCAAAGGAGGCAAGCGCAGGCAAGAGCATCAAGCAAAGGCAACCATTTTGGTGCAACAAGACCAAGAGCAACGCAACAGCAGGAAGGAGGTCATCGTGGAGCCCAAGTCGGTGTCATCGTCAGAGCCTTTGGCAGGTGAGGACCAAGTTTAGTCAGGATAAGTGTACTAGATGTTCCCCTTCAAAATGGCCAATTGTTGGCGCCCTTCCCGCTCAATATTTGGGAAGAGGCCCAGGGCCTCTGCCTACAAATAGGACTAGCCACCCACAGGGTAGGGGGATCCGGATCTGGAATTGATCTAGAGAGAGAGAGAGAGAGAAGCGACTGAACTCCCCCTAGCAGTTCGTCGCACTGGCCAAGAACAGACCCTCGCGAGGTTGTTCTTCCTTGTACTGTTCATCATCAGCCCCAGAGGCAATCCACTACACCACACACTGGAGTAGGGTATTACACCACAATGGTGGCCCGAACCAGTATAAACCTTGTGTCCCTTGTGTTGCTCTTTGTGTAGTTTAGATCCTTGCGGGGTGAAGAGGTGTAGGGAGGTTGGAGGTGAGATCTCCGTGTGCACCCCAGAGTTCGAACCTAGAGGGTCTGCCGGAATCCGAAATCCGACATGCGAGGTTTGCCAAGTAAAAATTACCGACACCAACCATGCTGCATGCACGCATTGGCATCCACCACAACCAGTGGGATGTGTGGCGCTCTCTGTGGACGGATCTTTCTCGGCAGCAAATCCTCTAACCAAATACTAGTAGCTTATATTGGCAGTTTTCTAGGGAGTACTCTTTTACGAAAGAAGCACCAATCTATTTTTCTTTATTTGTACCTTTGTGTCACAACTTTGACCCAAAGGTCGAGCTATTTTAGGGTGATTGGCGTAGTACTCGGAGACTGATTGTAAGCATGATTTTCATTAGCTGTCATGCTGATTGTAAGCATGAGCAGGTGCAATATTAGGTTAGTCTGAAGCTTACCTTAAACCCTCTGCGCCGTTGAAGCGAGGCGGCGTCGAGGAACCGTGGAGAACGTCGGGGAAGTGACGTCGCGCCATCCGGCCTCCTCTTGCGGTGGGAGAACGAATACTCCTGTGGCTCCGGCTGGCTCTGCACCCTCACGAACGGCACACCATACTCGATCGATTTGTTATCCTCTGGGTGCTCGACCTTCAACCTGTACGCCCACCACCTCCGCTTTGACTGCCGCCTCGGCGAATATGTCTACTCCATCGCCCATAGGAGATACTCGATGAACTCGGAGGATCGCGCGTGATCGCCGCCGAGGAGTACATGTACATCGCCGCCCTCATCACCGCCGTCTCGCTCTTTCGCATACATTGCCACATGGCCCGCACTGTCCTCGAAATCTCCCACTCATTGTCAAACCAACTAAGGATCTCCTTCAACCTGGCTAACTTTGCACAGTCGCCGCCGGTGATCTTCACGATCCATGGTGCATCCTCTCCATAGATGTCGATTACAGGTGGTCGGTGCTAGCTTTGGAAGATGGGAGGAGAGCGGTGGTCTTCAATAGAGAAGAGGAGAGGAGAGGAGGTGGTTTTGGAATGGAGGATGATGGAGAGGAGAGGAGGTGGTTTTGCAATGGAGAGAAGATCAGAAGTGGGAGAGGAGAGGACGTGGTTTTGGAATGGAGATGATGGAGAGGAGAGGAGGTGGTTTTGCAATGGAGAAGATCAGAAGAGGGAGAGGCGAGACAGTGGTTTTGGAATGGAGATGATGGAGAGGATAGGAGGTGGTTTTGCAATGGAGAAGATCGGAAGAGGGAGAGGCGAGACGGTGGTTTTGGAATGGAGATAATGGAGAGGAGAGGGGTGGTTTGCAATGGAGAAGAGGGAGAGGAGCGTCGGCAGCGATTTAGGATTAGGCAAGAGGGCGGTGCCTGTGGTGATCTGGATCAAAATCAAAATCAATTGACCCTTCAATTAAGAAAGCGACCCCACATTAACTAGTCTCCCTTTTATTCGGGTCATAATTGACCATGATTTTACGCACATAAAATATATGTTATACGTTGCAAAAATAATATAAATTGAAAGTACATTCAGATCTGAACCAAATGATACAATTTTTGGTGACATGCATTCACATTTTGCTTATCGATACGATGCGGGTCAAACTTTGACCCAAAATACACAAAACAACAAAAAATACTTCCAAGACTAGCGCCGCTCTTCCGCTCTTCTCCTGTTCCAATCTAAATCCACCGCCGCTCCTCTCCTGTTCCAATCTAAATCCAGCGCCGCTCCTCTCCTCTTCCATTTCAAAACCACCTCCCCTCCTCTCCTGTTCCAGTCCAAAACCAGCGTCGCTCCAATCCCGTTCTAATCCAAAACCAGCGCCGCTCCTCTCCTCTTCCATTCAAAAACCACCACCGGCGACTGAAGGTGCTGTGGAGAAGTAGGTCGATGGAGGAGTACAACCGATACGTGAGGGTCGCAGACGGCGACCCTGTGAAGCTAGCTAGGATGTTGGAGATACAGTCTTGGTTTGACAACAAGGACCAACTAAGCGGCGGCGACATCCATGGCCAAATATCTGCAGCAGAGCGAAAAGGCGGCGATACTCCGGAGGAGTCACGCCGAGTACATAGAGCTGCTCCTCACGGGCCATGGAGCAAACAGATTCACCGAATCCGATCGTGAGGAAGCGGTGGTGCGAGTATCGATCCCGGATGGAGCATCCACGAGAGATTGAAGGATCGAGCATCTCTGAGGTGCCATTTGTGAGGTGTCCTGCGGAGCGAGCGGTGGAGTCTTCGTCGACCGAACCCAAGCTGTAAGAGGAGAAAAGCAGTTGGCCCGACGACGCTTCCCCGCCATTGTCTCCCTCGCCGTTCACATCATTTCACGGGGCGGTTGTCTGCCGCCGAGGAATAGGAGGGGACTGCTCCCCGGCCCAATAGTCGGGCAGGTTGTGAATTGTCAGGAGGAGCTTAGGGTTGTCAGTATTTGCAGGTTGTGAATTGTGTTTTGTGTTGTGTATTTTGAGAGTACTTCAGATATGAATGTCTTTTGAATTTCATATTTGCAGTATTGAGCATATGAAGAATTTTATGAATTCTAGAGATCTATTTTAGCACTTAAAAAATGTAGTTTCATAGGAGTATAAAAGTGCAGACGAGAAAAACTGCAAGTTTCAGTTTCAGATAAGAACGCAAGTTCAGATTCGGATAAGCGCAACTTTCGAGGCGAGCATTTATATTAACACGGCCTTTTCAAACAGGGTTAACATCATGTTGGAAGTTTTATTCGTGGTCGAAAATGGAACTACCAGCCAGTTAACATCATGCTAATCAAAATTCATGCATAGCACATCTTCATATGATGCACAGTCAAAATTCCCACACAATGTTGAGTGTGCGAAACACAGAGAAAATGAGGGACGGAGTTTTGGCAAGTGTTGGACGTGGTTTTGGGCTGCCCCGTCTAGGCTTTCATTTTTAACATGCGCAGCCCACGACCTCGGATGGGAGGGCCTGTTTGTATTTTCTTAGGGACGTCATGTATCGACCGGCCTATGGACCTCCCATCCGAGATTTTATTTTTGGCAGCACAATTTATGTTTTTTTTTTGAAGAAAACGCAGCAGTCTGTTCTATTTTTCTATATAAGAATAGGAACACGAGGTACAACTTATATTTCCCTTTTAACTATATTATATATATTTAAATTATTTTATATGTTATTATATATTATTTTTATTGTCATCATATATTAAGCAGATACTTACATATGTAAGAAAACAATATCCCACATCTTATTAACTTATAAACATAATTTCTTAACAAATAAAATCCTGGATTGTTTTGGCACGAAAATCCTAGTGATTGTGTACAAAAGCTTGGTAAAATTTAAGGACGAATGTAATAATATCACTTATTATTTAAATATATTTATAACAAAATGCTCAGCCCTTTTTTATTTTTTGATAGCATTGCTGGCCCAATCCAACATTATAATTAGAATCAGCCCAGCAAAATCGTGTATCTAGATAAAGTGCAAATGGTATGTACTTTTTTAGGAAATAAAATAAATGGGCCGCATAAAAGCTACATTAACTATTCACCTAGCCCAGCTAATGGCTGTAATTGAAAAAAAAAGATCAAATTGACTGTAAATTCTACCGCGCAAAAAATGACTGTAAATTCTGAAAAAATGGGTTAAATACGTGCCACATTTTTGGAGGCTGAAATGTGGGCCAATAGGTGAAAGCCAGCATAAGTCGTTGTAAATTTAGTAAACAAATGATTACGACATGTTAGCCGTTGGATTTACATCCAGCGGCCGCATCCATCTTCAATCTCGTCTTCTTCCTCCAGCGCTTGCTTGGGACCACCTCCCGCCTCCTGCTGCTAGCAGCTCTGCTTACCATGCTTCGCTATGAAGCGCTACTCCACCGTTGGCCAGGCCATTCCTCCAACCCTCCACACCCCCTGTTCTTCTCCATCGACTACCGAACCACACCGCACTAGAACCAGTTAACCCTCGTACACCTCTCCGTCTGCGACTCTACTCCCGCATCTTCCCATCTCCGGCTCATTGCTGTCCGGGGCCTCGCCGTCGTCCACCACCTTGAATGCGCTCGGCGCAGCGTGCTCAACGTGGTCAACGAACGACACCATCGGAAGTAGGCTGTGCGTGGAGAGGCTGACAGCTGGGTCCACGGCCGCACACAAGGAAATGCCTCCTTATTACGTGCAAAATAATGATTCCTCCACCTGACATCTGGGACCCACCGGAAGGGCCTTTGTATTTCGCAAAAAAAACATGCCCCCCGCTGACTTGTCGGACCCACCAGCTATCTTCACACGCAAGGAAGTGCCTCCTTATTACGCACAAAAAAATGAATACTCCCCCTGCCAGCTGGAACCCAGCACAATGGGAGGCTGACTTGTGGGCCTACCAAGTTGGCGGGGACGGAGGGCTTTGTCAACTTAGTCAATATGAACGATTCTAGATCCTGTTACCGTACGATGTTCATCCAACGGTTGTAATGCTTCTTCAACCTCTGGTCTTCTTGCTCCAGTCGCCCAAACCAGCGTCGGTCGTGTCGCGTGCTCCAGCCTCCCGTGGCCGACTGTGATGCCGCGGAGGCCTCACCGCCCCCTACTACTCCCACCGCTGGCCAGGCCATACCTCTACTCACCCACACCCCCTGTTAATCTACGGCGACAACAGGCTCACACCGCAGCCGAACCAGTGAACCCTCGTACTCCTCTTCGCGTGGGCATCCACTGATGCGTCTTCCCCGGCTCCGAGTCGTCCCCTTCCTAGGCCTCGCCGTCGTCCATCGCCGTGGTGCTCTCGGCGTGGCATGGTCAACGTGGTCAAGGAACGACTTCCATCGGAGGTGGACTGTACGTGTAGAGGCTGACAGCTAGGTCCACGGCCGCAGCAAGGAAGTGCCTCCTTATTACGTGGAAAATAATGATTCCTCCACGGACAATGGGACCCACCGGACGGGCCATTGTATTTCGTGAAAAAAGTTTCCCCGACTCACGGGACCCACCAGCTACATCTTGAGCGCAAGGAAGTGCGTCCGGGCAAAAAAAGCGATTCGCCCCATTGCTGGGACCCACCAGCTACATCTTCGCACGCAAGGAAGTCGTCGGGGAAAAAGCGATTCGCCCGACTCCGGGACCCACCAGCTACATCTTCGCACGCAAAGGAAGTGCGTCCGGGCAAAAAAAAGATTTGCCCCTCTGACTGCTGGGATCCACCAGCTACATTTTCGCACGCAAGGAGCTGCCTAACAGTCGGGACCCACCTGGTCGAGCGTCGTGGCGTTGTCATTCAGTCGCGAACGATATGCGTACATCTTGGTCGATGTAGAGGCGCGCGTGTCGTAGATGTAGAGGTGCGCACGTAGCATGTACACATACGTACAGCGGCGAGGGTGCAAGAAAGAAAATACGGCCACGTACGTACATACGGGCAGGGTCTATAACGCCTATCGCGCATATGTACATGGCTAGGTCGGAACGGAGAAACAGCGTCGTCGTCGTGTTCATGGGGAGCCAACCGGCTGGGTCGGAGCGGAATGCGTGGTCGTGTTCATCGAGAGGCTTGGGCGGAACATGCGATGGAAGCGAGGCTGGCGTATCGCTGGCGGAGAAGCGGCCTTGTGTTCGACCGCCATGTTGAAATGGGGTCATGTTGATCGGGAGGGGCTGGCGTCGCCAAAACGGAGGAAGCGGACCTCCTACGGTCGAAAAGGGGTCCTGTTGATCGGGAGGGTGTGACGTGCCGCAAAGCAGACGAAACGGAGTTGAGTTGGAGAGCTACTGGTCAAAACGGGGTGGCGTAGCATAAAGCAGGACTCCACGGATCTGTTCATCTCCACCGTCGACCTCCTCCGGCCTCCACAGGCTACCATCGACCTCCTCCAGCCTCCACGGGCTCCTCTTCATCCAGCCTCCACCGCGCGCTACTCCACCGGCTACTGTTCAACCACCCCTCCACGTGCGCCCCTCCACCGTCTCTGTTCATCCAGCCCTCCACACCACGGGGTCTGTTCAACCACCCTCCACGGCCACCCTCCACCGTCTACTATTCATCCAGCCCTCCACACCACGGGTTCCTGTTCATCGAGGCAATGCCACCGCTCCTTTATTCATCCAACCCCCCCGCCTAACGCTCCTTTGCTCATCAGAGAGGTAGCATCAATCGCCTTGATTAGCGGCGATAGCGAAGAATCGCTCCATCGGGTTCGATTAACGACCATCGATCGATCGCTCGGGTTCGATAACGCAGCGTTCTGCGGTGCAATCGCTTCGGGTTGATTAGAGCCCAACGCCTCGCTTCGGCTTGATTAGAACGCAGCGCACACACAGCGTATGTACAAGAGAAACATGCATCGCTCCGCCCCCGACCTCCCACCGTAACCGGCAACTCCCCGAAATTTTCCTCCCCCTCGCTTCTACCACGGTTTTTTCAGTCATGGACGGCCCAAAGAATGTCATGCAGCTGCGTCTCCGGCCCGCCCAGGACGAAAAGCCCATTTTCTGTCATGATTTTTTGTCATAAAAGTAGGAGCCCACCACATCTATGATGATACCGGGTTTTGTCACAATTATCGTCATAGAAGTGTCATATGTATGACAGGAAAAAAATTCGTTCGGCCCAAAATGTCACGGATGTGTCTTTTTTTGTAGTGATTGCTAGTCCACCACCCCCCCCCCATTTCATGTCGGCGGGAGGGGAATCCTAGCTATGAACACATGCCTCCAAATAGCTAGGTCTAGCGTCCCTACCGTAACACAAAACCTATAGGAGTCCATCATGGTCAAACCCCCCATTTGCTTCTGGTCAAAGATGGACCGTGTGCGAGCCCACAAATATGTGCTTGTGGCATGAGATGGGTGAGATGGGTGAGACCACGTATGGACCACCTGCTGGTGGCCGAACTATATATATGAAAAGGGTGGTGTGATATTCAAATACACAATTCACAACTTTAATGTGGCACATGTGCCTCGCAAATCGGACATCCCCGGCCCCACTGAGGTTTAGGAAGTGCGAAGTAGTGCCCCCACAATACACACACTTTAAGTCAGTGGAAGAGGGCATCTCACCAAGATGTACTATAACATGGACCAAGAAGAATCCACCTTGGTCATATAACCTCTCTCATTGCTGGTCAAAGTGATGGACGTCCATGCGGCCCCACAAATGGGCTAGCTTATCACCGATAACCATGCGAGGGAGTGCCCAAAGACAACCACCACTTGCATGTGGCCCAAAGATATGTATGGAAGTGTTGTATGGGTGTTTTAATACCGAATGCACAACTTTGATGTGGCGCCGTGCTTTGGAACCGAAAAGTCCCCACACGGTGTGAGGGTTCACGATGTGTAGTATGTATGTCACCCCACTTCGAGCCGGTGAGAGGGATACATGCGTATGTGTGTGCTCAAACTTAGGTCTAGAATCTCACCATGACCTACTATACCGTCACATGAACCAAAGAAGAAGAATCCACCTTGGTAACCTCTCTCGTTGTTGATCGAAGTGATGGACGTCCACACGGGCCCACGAATAGGCTTGCCGCCAATAACCATGTGAGGGAGAGTGTCCGAAGACATTCACAGCATGCACGTGTCCCAAACATATGTATGGGGGTGTGTGATGCATGCATGTTTGAATACCCAATGCAGAACATTGATGTGGTGCCTGCCTAGGAAACCGTATAGTCCCCACACAAAGCAAGGTTCATGACACGTCGTGTGCTGCCCCCCCCCCCCCCACTTCATCCTGGTGGAAGGGATTCATGCATACACATGCGCTCAAACTATACTATGTAATCTCAGCATGACCTATACCGTAAGACAAACCAAAAATTAATCCCCTCCTAAGTCAAATTCACGTCTCTCACTATCGGTCAAAGTGATGAACCAAGCGGGCCAACAGATGGAAGCATCGCAAATAACCACATGAGTGAGTGACAGAGGACATGTGGGCCAAACATATGTATGGAGGTGTGTTTGTGATGTTGTAATACCCAATGCACAGCTTTGATGTGGCACCTCCCTTGGAAACCGTTAAGTTCCCACACGGTGCGAGGTTCATGACGCGTAATATATCATTACAAAAAAACACTTCGGTGATGATATGTGTTAGTCACAGTAGGTCACCTTTTTTGTCATGCATGTACATCCATGACGATTTTATGACCGAATCAAGATAGTCATACCTATGTTGTCGTAGAATTGTTCCATCACAATACCAAATTATCATCATGGAAGTGTCCACTTCCATGACGATAAATGGCAGATCATGGAAGTGCTTTCGTCAAGGGTAACCGACATGTGGCATCCACCGTAATGCGTCACCGTTAAGCTATCGGGTTTCGTTTTGGATCCAGAAAGCCGTTAACAACCGGGACCAATGGGGATTTTCCACGTGTAAAATTCTCATTGGCTCTAGCAACCACGTGTGAGTTCCGCGTTGGGACATATGTCAACCGCCTAATGGACAGGAGGCGCCTATGATACGTCGACACGGGGCAAGGCCCAATAGCGGCCCATTTAGGTTAAAATCGTCGCCCCGTTTCACTTGGTCAAAAGGTAGCGGGCCGGGCCACAAAAGCCTGTTAATGGCTTGTTTGCATTTACCCATTTACAGGCCTCTAACTCGTTGCCCGTTATTGCCTATCCGAATTAGGCCCAGTAGTGTCACCTCAGACCCCAATATGATTCCAGCCTGTTGTAACTTTTGGCCCATGTATGGCCCATGTCGTCTTTCGGCCCATATAAGGCCCTTTGTAAATCAGGGCTATTTAACAGCGTGTGGTGAAACTGGCCCATAATGAACAGTAAATCACTTTATACTTATTGACGGCCCATTGTTCCGTTGGGCCGTTTCCAAACCGTGTTACCTTTCGGCCTTCTAAGGGACCATTTATTCTTGGGCTCATTTCCAGCATACGATTACTTACGGTCCGTTTCTGTCATGTTACGCTGATGGGCCAAATTCATCCTATGGTTACAGTCAACCCATTTGTGGCCCGTTAATCCAGTGGCCGTTTTCATAGCGTCATCTAATACAGCCCATTAACGACCCGTTATGCCTGTCGATAGAATTAAGCCTGTTATATATGCCGGCATATTAACACCCGTTATGGTTGGCCCATAAACAGATGATTCCCATTCTAGACCGTTTACGACCCACATTGCGGACCACTATTGGTCCATGAATAGTACGGCCCATGTTTGACCAATAAATCATACGGCCCGTAGAAGGCCCACTGATTCTATGTCCCGTAGAAGGCCCATGGATCATACAGACATTAGGAGGCCCATGGTCACTACAGCAGGCAGCAGGACCATGGTTACAACGGTCAGTATGTTGCCCAGGGTTATTGTGGCCTAGTTCAACAAGCAAAAAAATATTTTTGTGTTTAAAAAAAATTAGAAGTGGGGGATATGAAACGAGAGGTAAAGGCAAATAAAAATAAGAGCAAGTAGGTAATAGTTTGTGCGAAGGTTCTTGATAAGTTTTGGTGATGTCTCCCGGCAACGACGCCATAAATTATTCCTGCTACTTGTGAGCTGCGTTGGGATTTCCTCAGAGAGGAGAGGACAAATAAGTACATTAGATATAAGTATTTCCCTCAGTTAAGAACCAAGGTTATCAATCCAGCAGGAGAACCACACAGAACCTCGTTAGCAGCACCTGCGCGCACAAAAGCAGATACTTGCACCCAACACGAACAAGGGGGTTGTAAATCCCCTCGTCCTTACTTGCAAAGATTAAATCTCATACTGGTAGGTAATAAAGTGAATTTCAAAACAAAAGCTTGGACTCTGTTTTGGGTGGCTCTCATACTTGCACCCAAAATCGATTCCCCCTCGGGCAGAGTACCAAAAAAGGCCTCCGGTTGGAATCACGGAAGAACAAAAGCTTGCGGCGGCAAAAAACGTGTTTTGGGTGGTTCTCTATTATATTGAGAATATCTGGGAATTTTTAGAAGCGGAATTAGTTCAAGAGGTGCCATGAGGAGCCCACAAGCCTGGGGGTGCCCCCCTAGCGAGCTTGTCGCTCCCTCATGGCTCTTCTAGTCTTCTCCCGAACCTTCGTGGGTCCGTTCTAGTCCAGAGAAATTAATCCAAAGATTTTTTTTCTCTATTTGGACTCTGTTTGATATTGTTTTTCTGAAAAGCCAAAAAACAAGCAAAAAACAACAATTGCACTGGGCACTAGGTTAATAATTAGTATCAAAAAATGATATAAAATTGCATATAATTGCATATAAAACATCCAAGATTGATTCTACAATAGCATGGAACAACCAAAAACTGTAGATACGTCGGAGATGTATCAACAATGTAACATGAATGAGATTGAGATCAAAGTAGTCAGGTATATGTGAAAGCATAAAGGAATGAACTTACATTTTGAAGTAAGGCATGATAAAGTTGTCCTTGTGCCGAGGGCTATGAAGAATGGTCCGATGGAGGTAAGTCGCGATGGTGCACTGGCCTTTATCAGAATCAACATTGGCAAAATGCATGATATATGGATCAAGGAAGGCAACTACTACATTCTAGAGAGCCTCATTAAGGATGGCCTCACTATGTCCACATAGAAAATATTATCATTGACTACACTCTCAAACCCAATAAATGTTTTATCAGTATGACATGTGTCGACAAATCAAAGACCATCTATAACATTGGCGATGTAAATTCATCTCACCCTTTCTTGACCTAGCTACCTTGTCTTTGTGTAGAAGCTGAGTTTCAGTGTTAAGTGCACCCAACTTATGTTGTGGTACATTGGTTTACCTGGCTCAATCATTCGCCATACGCGCGAACCGGCTGAAACATTCACCACATCTTCTTTTGGTGCCTTATCGACGGAAGGTTCATCGGCCAATTTCTTCTTTCTAGTTCTTCCCTTTTTACGACGTGGAGCGACGGGGTCCATAGAAGATGGTTCTCCGGAATCCATGTGTTGCATTTGCTAAAATTTAGTGTGACAATTATGAGTCACAAGCATAAAAGAAAAAATATGAAATAAAAAAATTGACACGACCTTTGCTAAAAAGAGGACATAATGAGAGTCAGAAATTTGGCAAAACGGAAATGAATCGACGTTTCGTGAAAACATTGGCTCTCTTGTAAATACCTGCAAGTTGAAGCCAACCACACTAGAATGTATCCTCGGCAAAATATGAAATAAAAAAAATTGACATGAGCTTTGCTAAAAAGAGGACATAACGAGTCCCAGAAATTCAGCGAGACCGAAATGAATCAACGTTTTGCGGAAACATTGGCACTCTTGTCAATACCTACAAGTAGAAGCCAACCACGCTAGAATGCATCGTAGGCAAGATATGAGACAAAAAAATTGACATGACCTTTTCCAAATAGAGGACATACCGAGGGCCGGAAATTTGGCGAAACAAAAAAGAATCGATGTTTCATGAAAACAAGGCACTCATGTCAATACCTGCAAATAGAAGCCAACCACACTAGAATGCACCCTAGGAAAAATATGAAAGAACAAATTCGAAATGACTTTTGCTAAAAGGAGGACATAACGAGTGCTAGAAATTCGGCGAAATAGAAATACCTACAAATAGAAGCCAACTACACTATAATGGATCTTAATTCTAAACTACTCATATTTACTCTAAGCACAACTAAAACTAAGATACAATACTCAAAATTAACCTACAGAAAATATCAATCAAATATGTACTTATATTTACCCTAAACACAAATAACACTAAGAAACATTGACATGTATTTCTAAACTACTAGTATTTACCCTAAACACAAATCGGAACATTCCATAGAGGTGGCGTGTCTGGCGTTTGGAGGTGCGTGTCTGGCATTTGGAGGTGGCGTGTCTGGCGTTCGAAGGTGGCGCGAGGCCTCCGATGTTGGCAGAGGAGGAGCACAACTGCTACGGTGGCAACATGCTTCCGGTGTTGGGGAAGGAGGCGATGCATGCGGCGGCTTCGAAGGCCACGACGGGGAGGAGGGTTGTGGCAGCAAGGAGGGAAAGGATTTTGGGGGCATGGGCGCGCGTGGCAGGGGGTGGGGGTGAATGGAAGGTATTGTTTCGATGCGAACCATTTTGGGTGAAAATTGAACTGCCCACGAATGTAGTGGAAAAGTAGTGAAGGGCCATGCATATTACCAGCGCCCGAAAGGGCTAAAGCGGTGGCAGGCGCTCGCCACCGCTAAGAAAGCACCACTACATCATCTTTTACACCATTCAACATATTTTTAAAATTAATTTTAACCTAAAGCCTTTAGTACACAACATCTAGAGCCCGGTGCTAAAAAATTACCACTTTTGAGTCGGTTTGCTATTTTTGCGGCATTAATTTATTTTTTGGCAACTAAAAAGGGAAAAAAGTTTTGAGCGTGCAAACGAGCTCTGAAAGGGTTGAAACTTTGCATGTTGACTTCATTGGACACCTGTAGGGTGTGGTAGATATTTGAGATTCTTAAGGCAAGAACTTGATGCACGTCGTGTACAAACCGGACACTCTCCCATGAAGTATCAGCATTTTGAATTGAAAACTACTGCCTTATACAAACAACTACAATTTTTAAATCATTTCGACTTCAAACTTTTTCCATGAGTAATAGACACTATTGCAAGCCCCGTGCTAAAAAAATTACCACTTTTTGAGTTGGTTTGCTATTTTTGCGACATTAATTGATTTTCCGGCAACTAAAAATGGCAAAAAGCTTTGAGCATGCAAACGAGCTTGGAAATGGATGGAACTTTGCATGGTGCCCTCCTTGGACACTTTTAGGGTATGGTAAAATGTTCAAATCGTTACGGCAAAAACTTGATGCACATATTGTACAAATGGGACACTCTCCCACAAAGTGTCAGGGTTTCAAACAAAGAACCGCCGCCTTATGTAAACAACTACAATTTTTCAATCATTTCGACCTTAAACTTTTTCCATGAGTAATAGACACTATTGCAAGCCCCATGCTAAAAATTACCTTTTTTGAGTAGGTTTGCTATTTTTGCGGCAATAATTGATTTTTTGGAAACTAAAAAGGAAAAAAAGCTTTGAGCATGCAAACGAGCTCGGAAAGGGACGAAACTTTGCATGGTGCCTTCATCGGACACCTGTAGTGTGTGGTAAAAAATTGAGATCGTTACGGCAAAAACTTGATGCACATAGTGTACAAACCGGACACTCTTCCCCTAGTAGAGGACGAACGAGATATTCTAGGTTTAGTAAATATGACTTTATTATGAAATTTTTGACCCTCTTCAAATTTGAGACTACTCTAGGTTTAGTACATATGATCTCCATGGACATTTTAGGGGCTTAGTGTGGTAGGCCTTTCCTAGTGCCCGCCACTGCCAACTTCTGGATATTTACAATTTATGTTTTGTGCGGGTGACCACAATTTATTTGTGGCAGGCCCACTAACGCCTATTAAAATAGTGGCGGGTGTTTCCCCATGCCCACCATTGATCACTTTCATCACACGGGCTAATTTGGGAGATTTCACTTGTGGCGGGTGGTTATTTTTGCCCGCCGGTGTTGTGGTTATTCCAGTGGAGGGTCTTATTTGTTACTCGCCATTGCTATGTTTCCAAAATTGCAGTGGAGATTTTCTGTCCGTCCCCGCCTCTATTTGAGGCCACCTATATATAAGTCTTTTCCTAGTAGTGCAAGGACATGGTAGTAGAGGATCCTATAATGATCTTCCTAATTAATTTTTTTGAGGGAACAGAACGATACCAATTCTATGTTCCCACTACTAAAAAAAGATATCCCGCTAAATGAGTCAGCTAACAAATAATTACTAGTTATTTTTTCATTTATGTTTACAAAAAGGACCCGCCAACATTTTTCGTGACACTAAAAATTGTCGCGGATTATACACATGCCTAGTGACGGACGAACATGTCGCCTAAAATCACCTTACCATGGTTGCCTAGGGGATTGCCCTAGGGAGAATATTAGCTAGTGACTGTTTCTGTCACAGAAAATGATCTTAGGTGAAGGTTTTTTCTTCGTCACAGAATAGCACATATTTTGTAGTGTTATTCATATATACTCTTTGATCTATTTGTCTTTCTATGGCAAAGTTTGATAAATGATCACCACGAGAGAGTTGAGTATGATAGTTAGGTTCAATCTTGCAAGTAATCTACCGTAGTGATAGAAGAAAAGGCTTGTATTACGTTGTTGCCACTAGGGATAAAAAGATGATTGAGTAGTTATTCTTCGAACGAAGGGTAAAGACAATATATCATCTACTTTAAGTCATCATACTTAACGCAATACTTTATTTATTACTTAATACTTTAAGATGCATGCTGGATAGAGGTCTTGGGTGGAGTATTATCTATAGATGCAGTTGGACACTAGTCTATAGATGGTTGGACTTGATGCTCATATCCAGTTAATGCCATGTATAATTATTGTCATAAAATTGCAATTTAATCGGTGCTCAACTATAATTTCTTCACCACACCATGCTGTCTTTTGGAAAGAACCACTAATGAACCTATAGATCCCAGTCCATTCTTCTTCCTATTTCTTCCAACCTCGATCAATGTTCTTTATAGTTCTTGCTTTTAATTTTCTTTTGTATTTTTTTTTCATACACACTTGTGTTTAATCCTTGTAACTAGCAAGGCTAGTGAGACTATGAACCTCGCTAGTTTCGTTAGAGCCAAGGTAGTTTTTTATTTGTGTGTGTAGGTATTTATCATTGGCTGCATAGTAAAGCCCTACTGGTTCGATATACCTTATGGTCATCCAGTTTGAGAGAAAATTGTTGCTTTCTACAAACCCTTACATTTGTGGGGGGGGGGGGTACGACACCTTCCTATTTGAGAGGAACTGAACTAGAATAATTGTTTCTTTTAAATCATTTTTGTTGTTTCATGGTAATGCATGGGCATTCAGCTAGTATTGTTAAAGACTCATGTGGTTGTTTTAGACATTCGAAATTAGTTTAGCTTATGTATGTGTTTGTCTTGTGAGATTCTTCGCAGAAGCTTTGCAGAAAAGTCGACACAAACGATTAAATTAGAGGCAATTACCCCAAGAGGTTGTATCAAAGATACTTGCTATTCGTGTGTGTATGTTTTTATCCAATGCAGTATAATTTGTTTACCAAATGAAGATTATTCATTTAAAAAAGTTAAACATCCCTGTGCCCGTCCCTTCCATTTTTCTTGCGATACTCACATTTTCTGACATGTGACACATGTCTATGCTATGATTAGTTATGAAGTTACGTGGCGAACCAACCTGTGATTGGATGGTTAGGAGGACAGTGGTATCCCCAGCCCACCAGGGTTCAGGTCTTAGACTTGGCATTGGTGCTCGCGTTATTCCTGGATTCATTTCACGCTTCAGGCGATGTTTTTTCAGTGGGAGAAGATGCTCCCGTCGACTGCGAGGCGCCTGTTGTGACTTCATAAAATCTCAAGATGCTATGTCGGCTCAGCCTCTTTGAGGTTCTCATAGGGGTAGGGTGATCGTGTGTGCATTCATTGGGGTCAGTGTATATGAGCGACTTCTATTGTACTATGTTGAAACAAATTACGAAGGTACGTGTAATATTTTATGTAAGAACTTTGTACCTAACCATGATATTATTAGTTTGAGAAACAATTGTACCTTTTCTTTCATGAATTTTTGGAGTTTATTTATTCATAAGGTTGGTTAATTACAATATCATAAACAGACTCCGGTAGTAGATGTGTGGCGGCGGTGATGTCTGTCAGTAGGAATAATGTCTCCCATGTTATATCCCAGTCCTGATGGTGCATTTACGTCGTCGAAGGTCATGTGGAGGTGTGTCTCCTTTGGATCTCGTGAGATTCAGTCGGTGCTGGTCTCCAGTGTATCTGTTTGGATCCGGTCTTGGTTCGTCTTGGTTTGGTTGTTTACATGTTTGATGCTTCCAATCTATGACGTTCTTCATCAGCGATGGTTGCTGCTCTGTTATGCTGGTTGAAAGTGCAACTAATCCCTGGGTGGTTTTGGTAATTCATAGCAACATATATATCATCAAACTAATGCATATTCAAAGAATATTTTGGGAAAGTACAATCTAGGTATGGCTATGAGATGTGAATATGGACCCCTCAAATGCAAAGGACAAAGCATTGCCAAAAGATCCAAGACTCTACATTTTTTAATCAAAGATCACATTGAGTCCATAGGAAAGCTAATACTATTAAAATGGGATGATATTTTGATCATGAGTCATTTGCTTAAGTGCTTAGAGATATTGCTCCAAAAAGCCTCAACCACATCCTCACAATCCTAAATGTCCAAAACCCTAAAGTCATTCTCGGTGCCACCAATTCATACCTATCCGGATTCACCGAGATACACTTGAGGGAGCTACTACCTAAACCCAAGAAACTCGAAATCACTGAGATGACATTCAGTCCCACCGAAGTGCGCGTGCCAACCTTCTGTAACCCATTGTTTTCATCTCAGAATTTTCGAGCTAAACCGATTGTTGTCACCAAAGTGAGGAAAGTGCTCAATTCATCATCAGTCGTTCCCACCTAGTGGATTCATCCAATCTCATTGAAATGCCTAAAGTTCAAACCTTTTGCACCATCGGTGTCACCGAGTATTTCATCTGGCCCCACCGAGTTGTGCATAAAGGTGTGTAACGGTTATGACTTAGAATTTTGGTGAAGGCTATATATACCCCACCCACACCACCTACTCTCAGAGAGAGCAACCAGGACGAAGCTACCACTTCCTATATCATTTTCTAAGAGAGAACCACCTACACTTGTGTTGAAATCAAGGGGATTCCAGTCCAACCTTTGATCCTTGATTTCTAGCCCCCTCAAATTGCTTTCCACTCCAGTCCTTCTCCTACTACCATGCCAAATCTATGAGAGAGTGATTGAGTGTTGAGGAGACTATCAAAGCACAAGAGCAAGGAGTTCATCATCAACAACAACATATATTACCTTTTGAGATTGGCATCTCCTAGATTGGTAAGGTGTCACTTGGGAGCCTCCAAATCTTGCGGAGTTGAACCAAGGAGTTTGTAAGGGAAAGGAGATCGCCTACTTCATGAAGATCTGCCCCGCGTGAGGGTAAGCCTTCATGGAAGGAAGTCATGATGGCATAGACGAGGTTGCTTCTTTGTGGACCCTTCGTAGGTGGAGCCCTCTATGGACTCGCGTAGCCATTACCCTTCATGGGTTGAAGTCTCCATCAACGTCGACGTACGATAGCACCACCTATCGGAAGCACGCCAAAAATCATCGTGTTTTCATTGCGTTAGATTTTTTCTCCGATCCCCTCCTTTACGTTCTGCTGCCTACTATCTAGACTTGTATGTGTAGGTGTTACTTGACTGGTGTGGATTACTAAAACTTGCCAAGAACTAAAGTTGGAAAAGACCACCCTTTCTAGACCTACTTACGATCCTACACTGGTCCTACGGCACCTTAGCACGACTACTTGTCGACTGTCTGTTACATGAATGTTTGCTCGGCTCCAGCAAGGGATGGGTGATGACGGTGGTGCGCCTTCGGCTCGCTCCAGTGCTTGTAGTTGTCTCTAGGTGGTTCACGGACCTGGTTGTAATTTTATTGCCTCTGGTGTTCTCTGTACTACCATGATAGGAGATGAATAGATTGAAAAAAATTCACGTATAAAAATACTCTGGTGGCAAGGACGGAGCTAAAGTGTAACACCCCGGTGTAATGATGCTACAGTAACCCCTGGGGTTAAGCTAATCATTTGGCTAAACAAGTGTTCGATCATCATTGTCTCCTTTCTCTTTTAAATTCCAGTTGAATTCAATTTAAAGTTATGAGTGAAATTCAAAATGCTCAGACATGAACACAAAAATGTTCATCATGTGCCAAATAATCCACAACTAATATTGGTGGTGAACCAACATTTTTGCAAAAGGTTTAAGTGGCCTAAGCTACTTAAGCATTGACCTAAACAATAAATTAAATGCCCTTTTTAATTTATAAAATTGGCAACTATTCAAAAGCCTCCCACCCTTTTTGTGGCGATGCAATATACTTCTTTGAAATTATTTTGGCCAATGGCATAATTTTTGCAAAATCTTTGTTGGCTAAAAAGAAAAGGCAAAAGCTGCTGGAAAAAGAAAAAGGGGAAAGCAAAAAAAAAGGGGGAAGGGGCCAGAGCCCCTGGCCTCCCAGTGGGCTTCGGCCCACCCGAGCCAACTAGCCCAGGCTAGGCCGCCCCTCCCCCTGTCGTCTTCCCCTCCTCCCTTTGTCGGCGACCACAAGCGTCGCCGCCACGAACCACCTCGTCCCACGCCCGCTCTGAGCGCCATGGGAGAGATAAGGGCAGCCAGCGCCTCGGGCTCCCTCCCCACTCGCCCACTTGCCCCCTCTCCCCCAGATCCAGCTCTCTCCTCTCCCTCTCCTTCGTTCTGGAGAGGAGACCGACGCGGTCGCCGCCGTTCTCCGTCGTCCTCGCGGCCACCAAGACCCGTTCGCCTCGCCGACCTGTCCAACCGCTCCGCCTCCCTCGGCTACGCCTCCCCGTCGAGCTGCAAGACGCCGGGCGCCCCCGAACGCTCCCACGACCTCGTCTTCCACTTCGGATCACAGGAGCTCGCTGACATCGTTCCAGTGCACTGCAGCTCCTAAACCTCCGACGGCCACCGTGTGTGCCGCCCGGTGAGCCCCGCTTCTCCTCCCCTCGCTCCCCTAGCCTCTTGCTCTACCGTAGCCACCGCGCCGCCATGGCCGAGCTCGGCTCCAACAAGCAGCTGGCCGCCGTCGTTGCCTTGCTCGCCTGAGCACGGGGACGTGCTCAGTGCAGCCCGCCGAGGCCGCCCGTGTCGCTTGCCCACCTCGAGGACCCCCGTAGCGCGATCCCGACGAGGTCCCGAATCCCACCGCCGCCTCCACTCGTCGCCGACGCAGTTCCGGCCAGCCGCGAGCCCAACCGACTTCACCACACGACGCGGCGGGCACTCCCCATTCGAGCGCGCCTAACCCCAGCCCCGGAGACCCCCTGTAGATGAATCCCGACGAGGCCGGGTGCCCTCCGCCGCGTTTTCGTGCTCGCCGGCTTTCAGCCGACGGCCCGCTGAGCTGGCACACCTCGGGCCCGCATCTGGGTCACCGCCCCGTGGCCCCGGGGGCCCGGCTGGCCCTGTTGACCTAGTCAATGGCTGAGTGGGCATCGCCCGATCCGCGCGATGGGTCCCCGTGGGCCATGTTGACTAGTCAACTAGTCTGTTGACCGCTGATGCAACAATGACGCCATGATGACGTCATATTCCTTTTCTGTTATTTCTTAAATAATTCCAGAATATTGTTTAAACTTTAATAATTCATAGAAATTAAACCGTAGCTCAGATGAAAATATTTTCTATATGAAAGTTGCTTAGAAAAATCCAACGAATTCGAATACACGGTCCGTTCATCTGTCACATGCCCCTAGCATATTGAACATGGAACTTTCCCTCTCTTTTCCTCTCTCCGGAATCCGCCTAACGCCGGGTATTCATCCTCAGATGTTTATCCCTTCCGTCTGCAACGTGTAGTACCGCGTTAGTTCACCCCTAGCACCGCGTATTTCCATGTTATGATTTTTGATGCTATGTTTGCTTTATATTTACTGTTTCTTCTCCCTCTTCTCTCCGGTAGACCCCGAGACCGATGCTGCCCCTGTGATCGACTACGTCGACGACGACCCCCCCCCCCCCTTGCCAGAGCAACTAGGCAAGCCCCCTTTTGATCATCCCGATATCGCCCATTACATTCTCTCATGCTTGCATTAGATTTTGCTGCTGTTATTGATTGCTCCTATTCTGATGCATAGCCTGCTTTTGTAACCTGTTGTTGTACCTTACCGGCTTATCATAAACTGCTTAGTATAGGTTGCTTAGAGATCCATCAGTGACCCCCACTTTGTCCCGATCGCCTCGCTGGATAATCGAAGACCGATCAGCGGGATCGAAGACCAGGCCCGACACCGCACATCACTTCCCTTAGTTGCTTGACACTCTTTGGGTTACTATCGAGTACCGAGGGTGAGACCTCATCAACGCCGATGTTAACCACAGTAGTGTAGTTATTCGATCGTGGTCATCGAGGGTGATTTCCTCTTTAACCACTTCGATCACGACTACATCGTGCAACCCCTCAAGTGTGGACCTCGGGGTGAATCCTCTTACGTTCACCTTGGCGATTACATCAAGTGGAATTCACGGGGTGATTCCTCGGGCTTTCCTTTGATGTTTAGACACACAGTTACTATGGTTACTATGACTTTACACTGAGCCATGTTACTAAAGACGGGTCGACCACGAGGGGTACCAGCGAGCTTAATTGCAGTGATGTGGAGTCGGGTTGACCTGGAGGGTGCCCGCGAGATAATTACGAGGCGTGGCCGGGCATTCCTAGCCCTTGCTGCAAGTCCTCGAGACGGGGCAACGGGGTCACATCTTTCATGAGTCTCTACTTGTTACAGCGCGTTCCTAATCCACTACGATTTGGATATTTGATCCGAGGGGCCTCGGTTCGATAGCACTAACCATCACGTGGGCATAGTATGGGCGTTGTCGTCGTATACATCAGCGAAGCTTAATAGGCGTCGGCGGCGGATCGAGCGGGCGCGGGTTGGACTGCGTGGCGCTGCCTTGTTGAAGGAGGTAGCTAGGTCTGCTCACCGCCGCCACGCATAGCGTCTTTGGAGTTCCCGGGAGATGGCCCATGACCCCAGGGGCATAGGTTTAGTCCGGCGTCTGGCCTCTCTATTAAGCCTATGTCGGGTTGCGGCGTATTGTTTGGCGAGGCGGGCATGACCAGAAAGTGTGTCGGCGGAGTCAATCGGCGTGGTGGGTAAGTTGGTGCACCCTGCGGAGGAAAACATATATCGATAGCCTGTCCCTACGATGCGGACACTTGGAGTTGTATCGATCGATACAACTAGAACTGGATACTTGTGATGAGAATTGGATGGTGATGAGTAATCAATTGTGATGATAAGCTGGATAGTATGGCTCGGGATTTCTTTCTCGCGAGGAGTCGAGAAAGGATCTCCGACGAGGTTGATAACACTTCTACTACTTTACTTTATGCTACTCTACTCCTTCTGTTCTTTGCAAGATGGTGGGTTCGAGAAGATGCTAGTCTTGATAGGACTAGAGTCTTCTCTCTATTCGGCATTTCGCAGCCCAGTCCACATATCTGACCTTCCTTTGATAATGTTGCATATGTAGTGTAGATCCTTGCTTGCGAGTACTTTGGATGAGTACTCACGGTTGCTTTGATCCCCTTTCCCCTTTCTTCCTCTTTCCGGTTGATGCAACGGATGGCGGGCCCAGGGCGGATGCCACCGCGATGCTTACTACTACGTGGAAATCGCCGGCGACCGAGGAGTAGTTAGGAGGCTCGAGGCGGAGGCCTTGCCTTTTCGATCGATGTTGCTTTTGTGCTAGCCTTCTTAAGGCAGACTTGTCTAACTCATGTCTGTACTCAGATATTGTTGCTTCCGCTGACTCTTGTGTATTCGAGCCCTCGAGGCCCATGGCTTGTAATATAAAGCTTGTATTGTTTTAATTTGTGTCTAGAGTTATGTTGTGATATCTTGCCGTGAGTCCTTGATCTTGGTCGTACACATTTGCGTGCATGATTAGTGTATGATTGAATCGAGGGTGTCACAAGTTGGTATCAGAGCCGACTGCCTGTAGGTAGCCCCCTTTCCAACTCCTTGGCCGAAGTTGAGTCTAGTCATCGAAAAACTTTTACTAACATTGGCTGTGTGGCTTACGGTCCCACGTCGCCATTGGGTGGTATTAGCATCTTTTACTTCTCGTCTATACTCTGGGACTCTGAACTCTCTTCTACTCGGGTTAAACGAATTTACTAACATTAGGATCCCGTGACCACATTCACCCCGAAGTTGGATAAAGCCATAGTTATTCCTTAGAATAGCCTCTTGAATAGTACACACACCTGTCGTGTTGACTACGAAGTGGAATCCATCGTACATCTTTCCTTATGCATGTTTCATCATGAATGATCCTTGTCTTTGCAAATGCTCAATCTGAACTACCCCTGTTACATGTTAGCGGGATGGTTAGACCAGCTGGTGCGTGGCCGTAGTGCCAATGATCCACCACCGCCGAATTCTTTCTTTGGAATGATGCAAAAGTTTGAGTTGAATCGCCAGTTCATGGAAGGAATGATGGCTCGGTTTCCTCGTCCGAACATGAATCAACAGCCAACCCGATAACTCTGCGGGGACTTCATGCGCCTCAACCCAACTATCTACCGCAGCTCAACACAACCCCTTGATGCTGATGGTGGCTCCAGCGACATCACATATGAAATGGAGTCTGCTAGTGTTGCCCTCGCCGGCTATGTCACCTTCGCATCCTTCTTCCTCAAGGGTCCTGCTTTGCTCCTTGGTGGGACAGCCACAGAGTACCCTACTGCTGGAGCGGTCATTACTTGGCGGTTCCAAGCTGCCTTCCGTGCCGTTTCATTCCTCGGGAACCATGGGCGGGAAGAAGCGAGAGTTCTGCAACCTCACCCAAGGCAACAAGTGCATAGATGCTTATCAGCGGAATTTCTGGACTTGTCACGTTATGTTGAACAAGACATTGCAACTGATGCTCGTAAGCAAGAGAAGTTTCGTGATGGACTTCACCCTGATATCAAGCTAGCATTGCTCGTTCATGACTTTGCCAACTTTGCCACCTTGGTGAACAAGGCTATTCAGGTTGAGGCGGTCTTGAGAACACGAGGGATCCCTTAAGGCGTAATCGCGACCTTGGCTCATCTTGGGCCCGTCAGCGAAGCATCGGATATGGATTCCCCAAAGCATGTATCATCCAACTGCACCTGCACCAAGACAGTCCTATGTTGCACCTCGTCGCCTCCTACACCTTGAGAGGCAGCCCCTACAGGCTGTACCACCCCAAGCTTCGCTCCCAATCCCAATGATGGTCTATGCTACAAGTGTGGCCTTCGGTCACCGCTCGAGAAATGCCCTCGAGAATCGAGGATCAGTGGCTCTGCCTTCAACTGGTCGTAACAATCAGCCCCATAACAACAATGCGGACCTTATGGTGGTGGTCGAAGCTAATCATGTTGATCTGAATGAAGCTCAAGATCAGCTGCCTCTGTGATGGGTACTCTTCTCGTTAATTCAGTGCAGGCTTCATTTTTATTCGATTCAGAGCCTCGCATTCATTCATGTCGAGAAAATTTTGCATACGCACCACGACATTCGATCACGAGCCCATGAACACTCCGATAGTGATACGCACCCTTCGGGTCGATGTCGAACTACCATGATTGGTCGCGACGTCCCTGTTGAAATTGAAGGGTTGGAATTCCTTGTTTCTCCCATTATTCTGGAGTCTTCCAATATTGACCTCATTACGGGAATGGAATGGTTGAAAGCCCATCTTGCCTCTATCGTTTGCACTACCAAGGTCGTTCACCTCCTACATCCTTGAGATGATTTTGTAACCTACCATGCTCGGCTTGTTCAAAGCGGCTGAAGCACGACTTTATGCTTTGAATCGTTGAGCGCAGCACCTCTTGAGGAATTGAAAAGATTCGATGTTCGCGACTTCAAGGCGTATTTCGGAAGAACTTCCGGGAATACCCCTGCCGGGCTGTCGAGTTAGTCATCGACTTGAAACCGAGCACCGTTCCTATCGTCAAACGACCCTACAAGATGCCACCTCATGAACTCCTTGAGCTTAAGGAGGAAATCGACAAATCTCTTTGCAAGGGTTTCATTCGTCCAAGTTCCTCTGCTTGGGGAGCACCTTCTCTCTTTGTTAAGAAGAAGGCGGAATGAACCGTTTGGTCCAAGACTACCGTCCTATCAACAAGCTACAATTGAACAAATATCCCTTCCTCGGACCAATGATGCGTATGATCAACTGGCTGGATCATCGATATTCTCTAAACTTCGACTTGAGGTTGGGTTACCACCAGATCCGTGTTAAGTGAAGAGGATATTCCAAAGACCGCCTTCGTCACTCGTTATGGTTCTTACGAGTACATCGTCATGTCATTCGGTTTAACCAATGCTCGGCTACATTCTCTCGTCGATGAACTATATATTCATGGATTACCTCGACAAGTTAAATGCGTAGTCTATCTGGATGATATCTTTGGTATATTCGAAGAATAAAGAAGAACATGATGAACATCTTCGTCTTGTTACGGAGAAGCTTCGAGAGCATCAACTTTATGCCAAGTATTCCAAGTGTGAATTCTGGTTGCCGAAGTCACCTACCTTGGTCATGTTATCTCAAGGATGGTATTGCCGTCAACCCGAGCGTTCAGGCTATTCTTGTTGGACCCCTCCTAAGGCTGTCAAGCAAGTCGAGAAGCTTTCTCGGCCTAGCCAGCTCTCATCGCCGCTTTGTCGAGAACTTCTCCAAGATCGCCAAGCCACTGACTAATCCGCTTCACAAAGGCGTTAAGTTTGATTGGACAGACAAATGTCAGGAAAGTTTCCAGACACTCACGGACAAGCTGACTTCTGCCCCCGTGCTTGCTCCCCCTGATTCTCGCAAGGACTTCGTCATCTATTGTGGCCTTCACGTCAAGGATTAGGCTGTGTTCTAATGCAAGAAGCGCGAGGTGATTGCTTATGCTTCCCGTCAAGTCGTCCTCACGAGGAAAACTACCGGTTCATGACCTTGAGCTTGCAGCGGTTATCTTTGCTTGAAGCTATGGCGGCAGTACCTTCTCGTGTCGTTGCGAGATCTTCACGATCATCGAGTCCGAAGTACTGTTTACCCAGCGGATCTGAACCTCCGTCGGCAGCGATGGATGGAAGCTATTCTTGACTACAAGCTGTGGTATATCCTATACCCTGGTAAGGCTAATGTAATGGCCGATGCCACGAGCCGTAAGTCTTATTACAACAATCACATGGTTTTCAAAGCTCAACCCGCCTTTATGAAGAGCTATGCAAGCTAAACCTTCAACTAGTTCCACGAGGTTCTCTGAATAACCTTGTCTGGAACCAACTCTTACGAAAGAAATTAAGTCTGCTCAAGCCAAAGATGCTCATGTTGATTTGATGAAAAAGGATCTTGCCTTAGAAATCGAGATTTCTCACTTGGTGAAGATGGAACCTTATACTTCAGAGATCGCATTGTAGTACCCCGGTTCGAGCTTATGACAGAGAAGGTGATGAAAGAAGCGCATGACACCCCTCTCTCTATTCATCCGGGAAGTACCAAGATGTACCTGGACATCCGTCAAAAGTATTGGTGGTCTAAGATGAAGCAAGACATTGCTCGATATATTGAAGAATGTGATGTTTGTCGTCGCGTCAAAGCAGAACATCAGAAACCGGCTGGACTTCTACAACCGCTTCGATTCACGAATGGAAGTGGGATAAGATCAAATGGACTTAAATCCTTTGGCCTTCCCAAGTCTCGAGAAAGGTAGCGATGCTATCTTTGTCGTCATCGACCAACTCTCGAAGGTTGCTCACTTTACGCGATCAAGGAGACTATCCTTTGCTAGTCAATTAGCAAACTTGTATATCTCGAATTGTGTCACTCCATGGCATTCGAAGGAGATCGATTCGGACCGTGGCGGTTTATTCACTTCAAAGTTAGGATAGTTTCCAAGAGGCAATGGGAACTCATATTACGGAGCACTGCTTATCATCCCCAATCCCAAGGCCAAGTCGGCGAGTCAATCAAATTCTTGAAGACATGCTTGAGCTTGTGTTATTTCTTCGGCAAGAAGTGGGAAGAATCTCTCCCTCATGCGGAGTTCCTTATAACAACAGCTATCAAGCCAGCTTGAAGATGGCACCCTTTGAAGTGCTTTATGGGCGTAAGTGTGAACCCCTCGAATTGGTGAAAGCGGGGAGCGGGCACTCATTGGTCGGACATTATTCAACAAGCTGAAGAGCAGGTTCGCATTGTCCGGGATAATCTCAAAGCGGCCCGATCCGCGGAAGAGCAACTATGACCGGAAACACTGGGGTTCAACTTATCAACTTGGTGAACAAGCTTATCTGCGTGTCACTCCTTTGAGAGGCACTCATCGGTTGGAGTCAAGGGCAAGTTAGCTCCTCGCTACATTGGTCCCTTCCGTATTCTCGCCCGTCGTGGGTGGTGGCTTATCAAGCGAGTTGCCACCTCGGTTCTCTCATGTTCATGATGTCTTCCGTGTCGCAACCGTCGATGCTTCAAGGATCCGGAGCGTGAAGTGGATCCGGAATTGATTGAAGTTCAAGATGAACTCACATACAAAGAGCATCCTATCCGCATTCTTGAAGAAGCTGAGCGTCGAACCCGCGAAGGTTACCAAGTTCCTCAAGGTGCAATGGTGAATCATACTAAAGATGAAGCCACTTGGGAGCGAAGATAACCTCCGTGATGAATACCCCGACCTGTTCCTTCTACCTCTTAATTCTCGGGCGAGAATTTCTTTTAGAAGGAGGAGAGTTGTAACACCGGTGTAATGATGCTACATTAACCCACAGGGTTAAGCTAATCATTTAGCTAAACAAGTGTTCGATCATCATTGTCTCCTTTCTCTTTTAAATTCGAGTTGAATTCAATTTAAAGTTATGAGTTAAATTCAAAATGCTCAGACATGAACACAAAAATGTTCATCATGTGCCAAATAATCCACAACTAATATTGGTGGTGAACCAACATTTTTGCAAAAGGTTTAAGTGGCCTAAGCTACTTAAGCGATGACCTAAACAATAAATTAAATGCCCTTTTAATTTATAAAATTGGCAACTATTCAAAAGCCTCTCACCCTTTTGTGGCGATGCAATATACTTCTTTGAAATTATTTTGGCCAATGGCATAATTTTTGCAAAATCTTTATTGGCTAAAAAGAAAAGGCAAAAGCTGCTGGAAAAAGAAAAAGGGGAAAGCAAAAAAAAAGGGGAAAGGGCGGAACCCCTGGCCTCCTAGTGGGCTTGGCCCACCCAGAGCCAACTAGCCCGAGCTAGGCCGCCCTCCCCCAGTCGTCTTCCCCCTCCTCCTTTGTCGACCGACCGCCCGCGCGCGTCGCCGCCCGAACCACCTCGTCAGCCCACGCCCGCTTCTGGCGCCCTTGAGGAGGATAAGGGCAGCCCAGCGCCTCGGGCTCCCTCCCCACTCGCCCACTTGCCCCTCTCCCCGAGATCCAGCTCTCTCCTCTCCCTCTCCTTCGTTACGGAGAGGGAGACCAGCCTGTGATCGCCGCCGTTCTCCGTCGTCCTCGCGGCAACAAGACCGTTCGCCTCGCCGACCTGTCCAACCGCTCCGCCTCCCTCGGCTCGCCTCCCGTCGAGCTGCAAGGCGCAGGGCGCCCCAGCAGCTCCCGGCCTCGTCTTCCACTTCCGGATCACGAGAGCTCACGGCATCGTTCCACTTCACTGCAGCTCCTAAACCTCCGAGGGCCACCGTGTGTGCCGCCAGGTGAGCCCGCTTCTCCTCCCTCGCTCCCTAGCCTCTTGCTCTCCGTAGCCACCCGGCGCTGCCATGGCGAGCTTCGGCTCCGCCAAGCAATGGGCAGCCGTCGTTGCCTTGCTTTCGCTGAGCAGGGGCGATGCTCAGTGCAACCCGCCGAGGCCGCCCGTGCCGCTTGCCCACCTCGAGGACCCACATGGCGCGATCGGCGAGGTTCGAATCCCCGCCGCCTCCACTCGTCGTCGGCGCGATTCCGGCCAACCGCGAGCCCAACCGACTTCACCACCACGGCCGCGGGCACTCCCCATTCGGCGCGCTAACCCCAGCCGGAGACCCCTTGTAGGCGAATCTCGGCGAGGCGGGTGCCCTCGCCCGCGTTTTCGTGCTCGTCGGAGTTCAACCGCCCGGCCCGTGGCACACCTAGGGCCGCCTACGGGTCACCGCCCGTGGCCAGGGGGCAGGTGGACTGTTGACCTAGTCGATGGCTGGTGGGCATCGGCCGATCCTGCCGATGGGTCCCCGTGGGCCCTGTTGACTAGTCAACTAGTCTGTTGACCGTTGATGCAACAATGACGCCATGATGACATCATATTCCTTTTCTGTTATTTCTTAAATAATTCCAGAATATTGTTTAAACTTTAAAAATTCATAGAAATTAAACCGTAGCTCAGATGAAAATATTTTCTATATAAAAGTTGCTTAGAAAAATCCAACGAATTCGAATACGCGGTCCGTTCATCTGTCACATGCCCCTAGCATATTGAACATGGAACTTTCCCTCTCTTTTCCTCTCTCCGGAATCCGCCTAACGTCGGGTATTCATCCTCAGATGTTTATCCCTTCCGTCCGCAACGTGTAGTACCGCGTTAGTTCACCCTTAGCACCGCGTATTGCCATGTTATGATTTGTGATGCTATGTTTGCTTTATATTTACTGTTTCTTCTCCCTCTTCTCTCCGGTAGACCCCGAGACCGATGCTGCCCCTGTGATCGACTACGTCGACGACGACCCCCCCCCCCCTTGCCAGAGCAACCAGGCAAGCCCCCCTTTTGATCATCCCGATATCGCCCATTACATTCTCTCATGCTTGCATTAGATTTTGCTACTGTTATTGATTGCTCCTATTACGATGCATAGCCTGCTTTTGTAACTTTGTTGTTGTACCTTACGGCTTATCATAAACTGCTTAGTATAGGTTGTTAGAGATCCATCGGTGACCCCCACTTTGTCCCGCCTCATTGGATAATCGAAGACCGATCAGCGGGATCGAAGACGAGGCCCGACACGCACATCACTTCCCTTAGTTGCTCGACACTCTTTGGGTTACTATCGAGTACCGGGGTGAGACCTCATCGACACCGATGTTAACCACGTAGTGTAGTTATTGATTACGTGGTCATCGGTGATTTCCTCTTTAACCACTTCGATGACTACGTGCAGGCAACCCCTCAAGTGTGGACCTCGGTGAATCCTCTTACGTTCACCTTGACGATTACATCAAGTGGAATTCACGGGGTGATTCCTCGGGCTTTCCTTTGATGTTTAGACACACGGTTACTATGGTTACTATGACTTTACTTGAGCCATGTTACTAAAGGCGAATTAGACCACGAGGGGTACCAGCGAGCTTAATTGCAGTGATGTGGAGTCGGGTTGACTGGAGGTGCCGCGAGATAATTACGGCGTGGCGGGCATTCCTAGCCCTTGCCGCAAGTCCTCGAGATGGAACAACAGCGGTCACATCTTTGTGAGTCTCTGCTTGTTACCGCGTTCCTAATCCACTCGATTTGGATATTTGATCCGAGGGCCTCGGCTGATAGCACTAACCATCATGTGGGCATAGTATGGGCGTTCTGCGTCGTATACATCAGCGAAAGCTTAATAGGCGTCGGCGGCGGCCTTGGCCGGGTTGGACTGCGTGGCGCTGCCTTGTTGAAGGAGGTAGCTAGGTCTGCTCACCCGCCGCCATAGCGTCTTTGGAGTTCGGGAGATGGCCCATGACCCTGGGGCATAGGTTTAGTCGGCGTGCTGGCCTCTCAATTAAGCCTAGGTCGGGTTGCGGTATTGTTTGGCGAGGCGGGCATGACCAGAGAAAGTGTGTCGGCGGAGTCAATCGGCGTGGTGGGTAAGTTGGTGCACCCTGCGGTGAAAACATCTGTCGATAGCCTGCCCTCTGATAGCGGACACTTGGAGTTGTATCGATCGATACAACTAGAACTGGATACTTGTGATGAGAATTGGATGGTGATGAGTAATCAATTGTGATGATAAGCTGGATAGTATGGCTCAGTTTCTTTCTCGCGGGAGTCGAGAAAGGATCTCCGACGAGTTGATAACACTTCTACTACTTTACTTTATGCTACTCTAGTCCTTCCTGTTCTTTGCAAGATGGTGGGTTCGAGAAGATGCTAGTCTTCGATAGGACTAGACCTTCTCTCTATTACGGCATTTACTGCAGCCGGTCCACATATCTGACCTTCCGTTGATAATGTTGCATATCTAGTGTAGATCCTTGCTTGCGAGTACTTTGGATGAGTACTCACGGTTGCTTTGATCCCCTTTCCCCTTTCTTCTTCTTTCGGTTGATGCAACGGATGGCCGAGCCCAGGGCGGATGCCACCGCGATGCTTACTACTACGTGGAAGTCGGCGACGACCGGGAGTAGTTAGGAGGCTCAGGCGAGGCCTTGCCTTTTCAATCGATGTTGCTTTTGTGCTAGCCTTCTTAAAGGCAGACTTATCGACTCATGTTTGTACTCAGATATTGTTGCTTCCGCTGACTCTTGTGTATTCGAGCTTATGTATTCGAGCCCTCGAGGCCCATGGCTTGTAATATAAAGCTTGTATTATTTTAATTTGTGTCTAGAGTTGTGTTGTGATATCTTCCCGTGAGTCCTTGATCTTGGTCGTACACATTTGCGTGCATGATTAGTGTACGATTGAATCGAGGGCGTCACATAAAGGGTGGCCAGGGTGGGCCACAGCCCGTACTGGGATTTCCGATAAGTTTATGTATACCTGTGGATCTCTAAATGGTCCAGTGAAAAAAATACGGCCCAGTAACACTTACCTGTTAAGCCGGAACGAAGGCATCAGCCGCGTGACCCATGCCCTCGTCATCAAGTTTGCTGCATCGAGCAGAACCAGCCCTCCAGTCACTTCGTCCCGACGCCCTCGCCATAGTCGTCTCGCCGCCCTCACCGGCCGGATCCCAGCCGTCGAGGAGTATACCACCTCTCATTCCCGTGCCCCCGCCCCTGCCTCGCGTTGCCCGTCTGCGCCTCTGCCCTGTGTTGCACAGCTGCGCCCCTACTTCTCCGTCTGCTGATGACCCACAAGTATAGGGGATCAATCATAGTCCTTTCGATAAATAAGAGTGCAAACCCAACAGGGAGCAGAAGGAAATGACAAGTAGTTTTCAGCAAGGTATTCTCTGCAAACACTGAAATTATAAGTAACGAGTAGTGTGATAGCAAGATAATTTATAGCGGGAAAGTAACGGTAACAGTAACAAAAGTTCAGCAAGGTAGACCAATCCTTTTGAGGCAAAGCACAGGCCCAAACGGTCTCTTATGATAAGCAAAGCGTTCTTGAGGATACACGGGAATTTCATCCAGTCACTTTCATCATGCTGGTTTGATTTGTGTTTGCTACTTTGGTAATTTGTTATGTGGGTGGACCGATGCTTAGGTGTTGTTCTTACTTGAACAAACCTCGTATTATGATCAACCCCCTCGCAAGCATCCGCAACTACGAGAGAAGTATTAAGAATAAATCTAACCATAGCATTAAACTTTTGGATCCAAATACGTACCTTACGGAATAGCGCATAAACTAGGGTTTAACCTTTTGTCACTCTCGCAACCCATCATCTAAAAACTACTCCACAATGCATTCCCTTAGGCCCAAATATGGTGAAGTGCCATGTAGTCGATGTTCACATGACACAACTAAGGGAATCACAACATACATACCATCAAAATATCGAACACATATCAAGTTCACATGATTACTTGCAACAAGATTTCTCCCATGACCTCAAGAAAATAAGTAACTACTCACAAATGATAATCATGCCCATGATCAGAGGGGTGTTGAATAACATAATTGATCTGAACATATAATATTCCAACAAATAAACCATATAGCAATCAACTACAAGATTTAATCAACACTACTAGTCACCCACAAGCTCCAATCTATAGTTCCGGTATAAAGATTAAACACAAGAGATGAACTAGGGTTTGAGAGGAGATGGTGTTGTTCAAGATGTTGATGGAGATTGCCCTCCTCAAGATGGGAGAGTTGTTGGTGATGATGACGATGATGATTTCCCCTCCGGGAGGAAGTTCCCCCGGCGGAATCGCTCCGCCGGAGGGCAAAAGTGCTCCTGCCCAAGTTCCGCCTCGAGATGGCGGCGCTTCGTCCTGAATGTCCTCTCCTTATTTATTTTCTAGGTCAAAATGACTTATATACCAGAAGAGGGGCACCGAAGGTGGGCTGAGGAGGGCACAACCCACCAGGGCGCGCCTGGGCTCCCTGGCGCGCCCAGGTGGTTGTGTCCAGCTGGTGGGCCCCCTTTGGTACTTATTTGCTCCAATAATTCTTATACATTCCATCAAAAATCTCCGTGAAGTTTCAGCTCATTTGGAGTTGTGTAGAATAGGTAGCCTGACATAGCTTTTTCAGGTCCAGAATTCCAGTTGACGGTATTCTTCCTCTATGAGTGAACCTTGCATATTATGAGAGAAAAGGCATTATAATTACTTAAAAAGCATTATTATGCATAAAAACAATATAAATAACAGTAGGAAATCATGATGCAAAATGGACGTATTAGTTGCCTGACGCCCTGAAAAGCCAAGGGGCAGCCGCCCAGTGCCCCACTGCCCTAGTCTAATAGCAGCAACTAAGCAAGTCAGCCCGATTTAAGGTATCAAATACCCAAATTTTGATTTAGTAATTTTTTGGCTGTGCTATGCTATCCAGTAGATGAGCCAAACAAATGCATAATTTTGCATATCATCTGCCCCAAATAACTTTATTGATAAGAAATAATTTTTACTACAGAATTGTTGAATAATATCTCAAGGTATGTACTCTGTATGGTCCATGTAAAATGTACTATGTATGCTTCTTTATCCAAAATTTAGACTTAATTGAGAATTTTAGTATGTTTGTATGACCATATCGATCTATTTCTATATAATATTGGTAATTAGGTACAATTTTCACATGTCATATTTCTTATCAAGAAAAAAAATTACATGCGAACCACCTTGTTCTGAAATGTTAGCTCAATGCACCGACCCATTTCATCTGCCCGCGTCCGTTTGGATCGGTGCGGACAGAGAAGTCGGCCCAACGCGTCGACGCCAACGGAGGCACGTCCGCTTTTCGTCCGCCTGCCGACCCATTTCTGGTCCATTTTTTTAGCCTCATTTGCATCAGCGCGGACACAAGGCAGACGTGCGCTTCGCCCGCCTACTCCTCCCCCTGGCCCGCCAGTTGGTGGCAGCCTCCACCGTTTCCCTCCACTTCCCCAAAAACCTCCGCCCGCGCGCGCTCCCACTGCCCACCATGGATGACGACCTCGATGCCGCCGCCGGCCTCACCTCCCTCGCCTCATCCGGCATCACGACCGCCCCGTCCGGCAAAGGCAAGCCTCGCGCCCCCCGCAAGACCGCCGCCACGCCCAAGCCTAAGAAGTATGACGCCCGAGGAGCGGGCAAGGGAGTCAGCGAAGAGAAAGGGCCGGAGACACGCGGCGGGCACAAGGGAGGAAGCCATCGCTGTCACATTTCAGGTTCCGGAAGACCCTTGAGGTTCGAACACTGGGGTGCGCGCGGAGAACTTTCCCCTACCAGTTCACGCGTGAACGGATTGCGAGGGATCTAAGCTAGGAACGATGAACAACACAAGATACACGAGGTTTATACTGGTTCGGGCCACCGTTATGGTGTAATACCCTACTCCAGTGTGTGGTGTGGTGGATTGCCTCAGGGGCTGATGATGAACAGTACAAGGGGAGAACAGCCTCGCGAGGGGCTGTTCTTGGGCTGATGTGATGAACTGCTTGGGTGCGTTCAGTCGCCTCTTTCTCTCTCTCTCTGGGGGTTCGACTTGTTCGTCCCTTCTCTTGTTCCCTCTCTTCTTCGTTCTTTCACTCTGTGGTGGCTAGTCCTATTTATAGAGGGAGGCCTTTGGCCTCTTCCCAAATAATGAGCGGGGAGGGCGCCAACAATTGGCCATTTTGAAGGGGAACATCTAGTACACTTATCCTGACTAAAGTTGGTCTTTGGCTGCCAAAAGCTCTGGCGATAACGCCGTTCTGGGCTCCATGATGACCTCCATCCTGCCGTTCTGCTGGTCTTGGTCTTGTTGCACCGAAGCGGCAACCTTTGCCTGATCCCTTGGCCTGTGCTTGCCTCCTTTGCACCAAAGGGGAAATTAGGACACTGCGTGGGCTGGTGCCCGCCTGGCGCCCGCCTGGCCTTGATCGTCATGGCTTGCGTCACGGGGCACCCTCGGGAGGTACCCTGCCTTGATCTCTCCGCCTCCTCGCGAGCCTGCACACGAGGCTGCTCGGAGGAAGGTTCTGTCGTCCGCCCAGCAATATCTTGAGCTTGAGTGATGAAGCTGGGCGTCTTTGAGCTAACCAAACCAGCTGTAGGCCGTGGCGAGCAAGTCTGAGGGACCCCGTTCCCGAGCGCCGACAGTAGCCCCGAGCCCAAAGCGGCGCCGGACATAACTTAGCGGAAAAGCGAAGGGCAAGTCTGGCGCCAGCGAGCTAACAGCCTGCGGCCTTGGGCGCCGCGTGGCGATTTGTTGGCTAAGGGCGCCTCCACTTCCCCACGACGCCTCGGTAACTGTCCTTCTGACAAAAAGGAGGCCCGGGCCAGACTTGGTGCTTGTTCTCGCTCGCCTTGCGCCATATCCCCTTTCGCCATTTTCCTCCTTGCTTCCAAAATCCTCCAGATCTGCCTCAATCCTTCCCATCTTACAGCCATGGCGCCTCGCAAGAACCCGGCCGAGGCTGGTACCTCCCGGCTCTGGATCCTCCGGCGTAGCCGTGAAGAATCTCGCCCTTGTCTTGCGGAGGGCAGTGGCCTTGAGGGCAACAAGGCGGCTGTGCTCAAGGCCGGCTCGATCAGCTGAAGGCCGGGAGCACCTTCTACCCGTTCTTCGTGGCGCCATTATCGCCGGTCTGGTCCCTCCTTTTTCCGAGTTCTTCTTTCTTGTTCTCCGCCCGATTACAACTTGCAAGCTCTGCATCTCCACCCCAACTCTGTTCTTCTCTGGCGATCTTAGCCTACTATTGTGAGGCTCACGTTGGGATAAAACCCTCGGTGGCTTTGCTCGCCATTACTTTTCCCTCAGGGTCTCCGTGGCTCTACTACTGCGTCTTGTGAGCTTAGTCGCATACTCGGCTCAACTCCATCTCAAGCCGGGAAGAGGATTGAAGGCTTGAGGAGCAAGTGGGTCATGGTGGATGTCGGCGCATCCATCCCGGCCCAGTGCTGCCGTCAGGGGCAGCCCGAGGCCGTTGGCCGCGTGGTCCCAGCGAGGCTTCGTTGATTCTCAGTGAAGATGTTCTTTGAAGAGGATGAGCGCGACTGAGGCCAGCCAACTTGGGGGCGGCAAGCTGACCGGGGCCACGTTCTGAGGAGTTCTGGAACACGGGTGGCTCCGCTCAGGGGCATTCGCTTCTGCTATGGAGGCTTGGGAGGCGGCGATGACCTTCGCTGACCTCAGAGGCTTTCGATGAAGACACTGGCATGACGCTCCATTCCTTGGTCGGGGAGGCGTGGTGATGCGGGCGCTCCGTCCCCTGTTCGCCATAATGGCTGGGAGCAAGTGGTGAACACCATGCCCACCTTCAATGGTGAGGGCTGGTGCCAGCGAGCTCCGAGGATCTGGCGGTGTTGGCGGCAGTGAGCGTTTCCTCCGGCAACTCTAGCGGGAGTGAGGAGAAAGAAGAGGAGGTGGAAGGAGAATGTTACGACTTGGCGCTGGCGAGTCGAGACTCCTTCCCTCGGCGCGAGGTCCGCCATTCGCTCCATGCCGGACGGCGATGAGGCTGGTGCCGAGCGAGGAGGAGGATTCTCCCACAGTTCGAGAAGGGCAAGGTTGGGGCTGGTTCTCCCGGGGTCCTCTCGACTCGGGCGGTTTGAGGCCAGCTCGGCCTTCCCGCAGCGCCTCTCTTGGGGCCTCCCGAGGCTGACCCCAGCCGAGCTTCAGACTTCAAGTTCGGCGGAGGCTGCTTGGAGTCGGGGGCGGCGACCGATAAGTGTTCGATCCGTGTTTTGCTTTGCATCTGCCGCGGGGCCTGATGTCTGTATTCCCTTGGCGGTCGGCACCTACAGTGAAGAGGCTGAAGGGGCCTGCGGCTCCGCTGGGCGGGAAAGGAAGCAGTGGCTCGCGTCTCCCTGCCGGTCATCTCGCGAGCCAGGGGGCACTCTGGAGGTGAGTCAGCCCCGTGGTCCGCCCGACTCTGGAGGTTCCTGCGCTCGATGTCGCCCAGAGGTGCCCAAGGCCAGAGGCTCCTTCCTCCCAAGCCGTGATCACGTTGCCGTCTTCCACACCTGCTCATGGCTCCGATCTCTTCTGATTCCTCGGCCATCTTGGACCAGGCTGCCCGATGGCTGAGCCCGGTGTGAGAGACCTCGAATCTTGATCCTCGTGCGGTGGCGGGCACTGGGCCAGCTTCGGCTGGGCCCTACCCCGCTGCCTCCATCCGAGCGGCGCGGAGCCAAGCCGCGTTGACCTCCGATGGGGAGAAACAAGCCGCTCACCAGGCCAGGGCCGCTCGCGATGCTGCCCAGGGCGACGCCCGGGACCGCTGCAAGGCGCTGGAAGCCGAGCTGCAAGGCCTGCGCGATGAGCTCGCCAAGGAGGCCCGCTGCCGCCAGGAGAAGGAGAAGGAGATGGAGGCTCGAGAGGCCGCCGTCAAGAACCGGGGCCTTGAGCTCGATGGCGCCGTGGCGGTTGGAATCTGAGGAGCAGTCGCTAAAAGCGGAGAGGATCGAGCTCGGCGGAAGGCAAAGATCTGGTGAGGATCGGGTGGCCTTCACCAAGTTGGAGGAAAGGCTCGCTGCCACGTTGAAGGCGCTCTCTGAGGGTGGCGGGGGCCGTTGGCTGGTGCGAAGGGCGGCCCCACCAAGCTGCTTCCTTTCTTGGTCGAGCACTTGAAGATGTCGCGGGCGGCCTTGCCCCCGGCGAGGCGAGGCAGCGCCCATCTTCTGCGCGCGACACGTATCCTCAGCCACGTCTACCTTGCGACCAGTGTCGACCTTGATGGTCTCTTTGGAGCACATGGCGGTGGCGTTGCGCTGCGCTCTTTGAGGCCGTGAAAGGCGAGCCGAGGCCTGCTGGGGAAGTTTCGCGCCTTGACACCTTGCCTAGGCGTGGTGCCGCCAGCTCGTGGCCTCGGGAGGTAAGGCGCCACGGAGAGTGATCCTTGCAGCTTCGCTCTGTTTTAATTCCTGCAACATGCACCATGCCTCGTGGGCGTTTAAACTTTGTGTTTGGCGTTGTGAAAGCGACTTATGGCTTGTAATATTTGCTTTGAATTAGCATTCTTCCCTCCTACTTGCATGTGTTCTCGTCGGCGGGGCCCGACCCGCGCATACCTCAGCCGCCCGTTAGCCCGACCGGAGACCAGGGCGGGACTAAGGAGTGAGGGCTACGTGGCAAGTTAGGCTCTGAGTTCTGATGCTTAGGAGTCCCCTTGTGTGAACAACAAGTAGGGATAGGAGGCATAGGAGTGGATTGGTTGTTCTCGTCGGCGGGGCCCGGCCCGCGCATACCTCAACCGCCATTAGCCCGACCAGGAGACCAAGGGCGAGACTAAGGAGTGAGGGCTACGTGACCAGTTAGGCTCCTGAGTCGCGATGCTCAGGAGTCCCCCTTGACGTTCAAACAAATTTTCATACCTTGGCTCCGCTCGGGGAGGCGCGCGGCGACCAGGTCAGAGGACTGGCTGGAGTGGCGTCGTTGAGGCGTGGCCAGGCGCGATCCAGCCCGTGGCGCGGCACTCCCGAGGAAGCGTTGCGATGGCGCCGCAGAACCGAGCTCTAGGCTCCACGAGGTTGTCTGGTTGTGAGCCGCCCTCGGTTGTTTATCACCGGTAGAACATAAGCGCTTCCGTATGTGTCTGGTATAGCTGCTCCTCGGCGATGTCGTCGGCCAGCCGGAACATGGTGCTTCCAGCTGGTTCGTGGGAGGGCTCCCCTCCGGGAGGAGCCAGGCGTGTCTGACCCATACGACACGTGGCCGACACGGTAGGGCTAGGAGAGGTGTGTCTGGGCACCCGTGAGCAGTAGCGGGACTCCGAGGCCCTACCTCGGCGGGTTGCGCTGGCTCTGGCCTTTATCATTGGTGTGTTCTGAAGGATTAGAATGCAAATGCTCTCGTCCTCGGGTTCCGGCCCTCGAGCTAGCTCAGCCGCCCGCTGGTATGACAGTCGCGATGCTTAGTGGGTCAAGGCCGGGGTGAGGGCTGGAGAGCGATGAAGCCCATGAGTCGCGATGCTCGGTACCCCCCTTTAATCATAAGCGCTTTGTATTAGGGTGGAGAGGCCCTTGGCGGTAGTAGACAATAATTGCGTGAATCAGGTTAAGCGAAGAAGCAAATCCATCTAGATAGGTGCGGGCTTGCGCCACTGGAGTGCAGCCCGAGCAGGTTGGGGATAATGCAGCCCGGCGCCCCAACAAGGTAAGCAAAGAACATAAGCAAAAGCGGATACATGCCACGAGGGCGGACCCACGCAGCACAGGAATGATGCAGCAGAGCGCTCCCAGCTAGCGAAACTTGGAAAGGTGTCACTGATATGGTCGGAGGCAGGCGGGGTGTTGAGGTAGCGGATGGCGTGGCGAGGAAGCCGGCCCTCACGAGGCCTCGGGACACAGGAGCCTCGGGAGGCTCGAGGTCTGAGGGTTCCTCGAGCCATCTCCATCTCCGCCCGGGACCGTGCCTTGACCTCCTGAGCCTCAGGCGCACCTCGGCGCGTGATGGGCGGCAACCGCGTTCAGCAGTCCGAAAGGCATCGAGCGTGGCTGTGGTCGACCCTGCATAGCGCCCCGTGTGAGGGCAGGCGCTCTGAGGCAGCTCGGTTGAGCCTGGTATGTCGATCAGATTCGCAGCCCAACATCCTCGCTTTGGATGTGGGGCCACGGCGAACAGCGCGGCGGCCGCGCATGACTCTTGACTCCTGTAGCTCTGGGTGTTCCTCGCGGTGAACTCACGAGGTTTGGCCCTCCTTGCCTCATACCTTCACGAGGGAAACGTGCCTTGAAGCACGCCTCCAAGTGGTGCCCGAGCGCCTCCCTCGTGACTCCGGCTAGGTCGGTGGCTCGCCATGAAAGAGCCCCCGAGCCCCGCCTGAGGAGGGCGCCGGGCGCGCCTTCCTATGCATTAGAGGGTGGCGCCCCTTGAACGGGCGCAAGTCCTGTTGCCATGCCTCCGGAGGTACCGACCCCATGAGGGCTTGGACCAGGTGAAGCCTTCTTCTTCTTGGGGATCGCCTCGGGAAGTCTCCCACTTCTGTGATCTGGGTCTTCGATTGCTGCGGCTTGGAAGGCACGCTCAAGAGAGCACACTGCATCCCTCTCCTCACAAGGCACTGTGATGACTCCTCCGCTTCCTGGCATCTTGAGGACATTGTAGCCATGGTGAGTCTCTGCCATGAACTTGGCCAAAGCTGGGTATCCGAGGATGGCATTGTACGGTAGGCGAATGTGGGCGACGTCGAAGTCAATGAGCTCGTGCGGTAGTTGTTGCGCTGTCCGAAGGTGACAGGAAGGCGAACTTGCCCTATCGGGACGGTGGAACCATCGGTGACTCTGAGAAAAGCTTGGTCGGTGAAGCTGATCGTATGGCGCAGGAGATTGTTGAATGTCTCGACATATAGGGCGTTGAGTCCTGCTCCGCCGTCGATGAGGTCTGGTGACTTACCGTTCTTGATGGTAGTGAGCAAAGCATGGGAGGACTCCTGCCGTTGCCGCGCGCTTGAGCTGATCCGGCTGAGCTGAGCGTGATAGCGCACGACGACCACGAGAGGGCGCGTGGCCTCAGCAGGGAGAACTGCATTCACCTCGCGAGCAAACTGCTTGAAGATCTTGTTGAGAGGTGGGGCTGAGCACCACCGGGATGCAAGCGATCGCGCGGCTCTGAAAGCCCCAGCCCGTCGTCTGATGATTGTCTTCGTACCTCCTTGGCGGCTGAGGCGGAGGTGGGAGCCTGTGTTGCCTTGAGGCGATCCTCGCGAGGTTGGTCTCTCAACCTCCCTCGCGAGCTGGTCCTGCCAGCGGTCCTCGCGAGTCATCACGCCATCCTGGCGAGGCCATGGTCTTCCAGTGTCCTGCGCCTCTTCCTCCTCCTCGGCCATAGCCTCGATCATTGCACTTTCGGGCGTCGGCCGTCATCCTCTCGCACGGCCACGAGCTCCTGGCATTTGTTGGTGTTGTGGGTGTGAAGATTGTGGTACCGCAGATCGCGGCTGCCCTTGGATGACTCGGGCTGATCCTGCCTTGCTTGGTGTGCGGTTACGCATGAGCACGGCAGCCCCTTGCGCTTCACGTCCTTGGCCTTGGGCTTCTTCTCTTCGGATCGGCAGGTGGAAGCTCGAGGAGGGGCGCCCTTCCTCAGCCTGGCGCATTTGGTCGCCAAGTTGAACAGCTCGAGAGATGTGCACGGTCTTCATGCATTGCTAGCTCCTCCTTCATCTTGGCGTCCACGACGCCGTCGGAGAAGGCTGAGATGATGGCCTCCTCGATCACCGGAATCTTGGGCGGGCATTGTTGAGCGCTAGATGTACTTCTCGGGGTCTCTCCTGGCTGCTGCTTGATCGGCGCATGTCGCTCACGGCCGTAGGCGATCGCGAATGCCTTGGAAGTTGGCGATGAAGCGGAGTGCGCATCTCGTCCCGGAGAGAGATCGTGCGGGAGCAGGTTGAGCTCCATCCTTCATCGCCATGGGGAACCAATTCGCCATGACCTTTTCGTCCCCGTTGGCGGCTTCGATGCCCAGCTCGTAGAGCTGAAGGAACTCCGCAGGGTCCGTGGTGTCGTTGTAGCAAGGAGGCAGGTCTGGCTTGAACTTGCAGGGCCACGCGACGCTGCGTAGCTCGGCGGTGAAGGTGCGGCAGCCTGTAGTGGCCACTGGAGCTCTCTGATGATGCGGGGCTTGCTCTTGTGGGTTCCCGCGCACTGCTGCCTGGAGCAGCGCCCGGGTCTTAACCAGATTCTTATTTGGAGGCCTTGATCGCGGCGCTCGATCTTGGGAACGCGAGCACCTTCTTGGGGACGAGGATCTCTGGCAGCTCCTTTCTTGCTGCTTGCGGGCACCAGCCTTGGAGGGTCTCGGCCGGGGCCACAGCCTTGGAGCCAGTCGCCTTCTTGGGAAGGAGGTGGCGGCGGCCTCCCGACTCCCTGCCTCCAGCGTGTGGTGCGGGGCAAGGCAGCGAGAGGGGCGGCGCAGGGAGCCCCCTGCGGCGCTTGGGGAGCTTCGGCGGCAGTCGAGCCACTCTTCGTGGGCGTCGTCGGCAGGCGTGCGCGGAGAGCTCGTTTTCGCGATGGCGCGACTCGAGCCTCCATGGGCCGCTGAAGCGCGACGAAGAACCAGCGAGGCGGCGAAGGAGTGGCGGTGCGGCCGTCTCGCCTTACCGATGGATCACGAGGCGAAGCCTGCTACTCGTTCCCGTCGGGCGATGGCGGCGTTGGCGGCGGCGGCGAGAACGGCGAAGTGTCCGCCGGCGAGTCGTCTGGCGACTTCGGCGGCGCGACAACCCGGCGCTTCAGCGCGAAGCTTAGCGGCGTCGGCCATAAAGCGGCGGAAGATCACACACGACCGGTGGAAGAAAGATTCGGCGCACCTACTGGCGCGCCAAATGTCGGTTCGGGTTCCGGCGGACCCTTGAGTTCGAACAACTTTGGGGTGCGCGCGGAGATCTTTCGCCTACCAGTTCACGCGTGAACGGATTGCGAGGGATCTAAGCTAGGAACGATGAACAACACAAGAGACACGAGGTTTATACTTGTTCGGGCCACCGTTGTGGTGTAATACCCTACTCCAGTGTGTGGTGTGGTGGATTGCCTCAGGGGCTGATGATGAACAATACAAGGGGAGAACAGCCTCGCGAGGGGCTGTTCTTGGGCTGATGTGATGAACTGCTTGGGTGCGTTCAGTCGCCTCTCTCTCTCTCTCTCTCTCTCTCTCTCTCTCTCTCTCTCTTTCTCTGGGGATTCGACTTGTTCGTCCCTTCTCTTGTTCCCTCTCTTCTTCGTTCTTTCACTCTGTGGTGGCTAGTCCTATTTATAGAGGGAGGCCCTGGGCCTCTTCCCAAATAATGAGCGGGAAGGGCGCCAACAATTGGCCATTTTGAAGGGGAACATCTAGTACACTTATCCTGACTAAAGTTGGTCTTCGGCTGCCAAAAGCTCTGGCGGTGACGCCGTACTGGGCTCCACGATGACCTCCATCCTGCCGTTCTGCTGGTCTTGGTCTTGTTGCACCGAAGCGGCAACCTTTGCTGATCCCTTGGCTGTGCTTGCCTCCTTTGCACCAAAGGGAAATTAGGACACTGCTGCGGGCTGGCACCCTTTGGCCTTGATCGTCATGGCTTGCGTCACGGGGCACCCTCGGGAGGTACCACCCTTGATCTCTGCCTCCTCGCGAGCCTGCTGACGAGGCTGCTCCGGAGGAAGGTTCCTGTCGTCCACCCCACAAGGCTTGGCCCCTCGCGAGGGTCTTGAGCTTGAGCTGATGAAGCTGGGCCGTGCTGGGCCCCCACTTAAGCCACGCCGCAGGCCGCAGGCAGGCAAGTCTGGGGACCCCCGTTCCCAGAACGCCGACAATTGCAGTGGCCGCCATCGCCGCTGTCGTGTAGCAGGAGGCAACAAATGCCCACGTCGCGGCGGCAACGAGGGAGGCGCTGATGTACGTAGGGTTAAACCCTGGCCAGCACGGCCTCGTCAACTCCACCATGACCGCGGCCAGCACCGGCTCATCCGCGTTTCCTCGGATGGTGCTGCCCGAGTCACCACGCGCATCGGCAACGCAACCGATTCCCATCTTCCACGTATACTCGCAAGCCTCCCGACTCTTTGGGGAACGCTCCCCCGAGGTGAGCGTGGTGGCGCCTTCCACACCCGCGCCCGGGCCCATCGACGTCAATGCCACACCGGTGGCTGGTGGCTCGTCATCCAGAGGGGTTAGGAAACGGGCGCGGCACATGCCAGCCAACATGCTGCCAGGCACACGCAACTTGTTCGACGGAATGCCAGCCTCCGGCGGCGACGACTACATGCAGAACATCATCTTAGAGGGTGGTGTGGCGGGCACTGGCGGTGCCGCCAGGGCTGCCCATGCTCCCGAAGAGAAACGAAGCCAGGACTGCCGAGGGCTCTTCATGCCGTCCACCTTTGATAAAGACCAGGTCGCCTTCATGCATGATCAGGTCGGCCTGGACATGGACAGCTTCCCGCTCGACCACGAGTTTCTAGACAACTACGGACTTGAGGAAGAGGATGAGTTGTACATTGAAGGGGAACCTTTGTTCGAGGACGAGCTCGCCAACCAAGCCGCCGGGGGGAAGTAGAAGCACAAGAGCAGGCGGACCAAGGCATACACGGGAGCCAAGGACAAGCTCCTTTGTGAGTGTTGGAGGGACATTGGGCAAGACCCCAAGACCGGTGCCGAACAAACGGCATCAACCTTTTGGACTCGTGTCCATCGTGAGTTCCATGAGCGCAAGAAGTTTTCGCCGTACCAAATGCAAAGCGCGCGCGGGTGGGTGTCCATTTCGAAGCGTTGGAAGGTGATCCAACAAGAGTGCAACAAGTTTTGTGCCACTCTTAAGAGCATCAAGGCACGCCCCGTGGGCGGCATCGGCATGCAAGACATGGTATGCTAGCAAGCGCCCCTCTTTGTGTCATTCCATTTATGCTTCCATGTACATTTCCATTTTCCATTATGCTTGCATGCAATTCATTTGTAGGCATTCCATGCTTTGGAGGCATTCATGTTCCAACACGATCGCAAGTTCTTCAACTTCTCGCATTGTTGGAGGGTCATCAAAGACGAGGAGAAGTTCAAGGCGCAATATGCCACCTTCATGTCGCGTTGGGGGGGGCAAGAAGGCCGTGGAGGAGGTTGACGAGGGCAAGAAGGCACGACCACGTGGCAAGACCAACTCCAAGAAGGAGGACAAGCGGGATGCGGCGTCGATCGCCTTGATCGCTAGCGTGGAGGACATGATGACCAAGAAGGACTCAAGGGAGGAGAAGCGTCAGCGAGACAAGGAAGAGAAAATGAACGCCTTCATGGAGATCCAAAGGTTTAGGCTTGAGATGGATGCGGACAGGCAAGCCAAGATGCTTGAGATGGAGGTGGAGAAGCAAGTCAAGACGCTAGAGATCGAGGCCGCCAATGCTAAGACCAAGGCGAAAGAAGTGGCTCTCGCTAGCATGATGACGGGGGTGGAGATCATGAAGGTGGATCTCAACACCATGTCGTCAAGGAAGAGGCCATGGTTCGAGAAGATGCAGGCCGACGTGCTCAAGTTTGACGAAGAGTGACCTATGGCGGCGAGCGCAATCCTTTTTTGTATGCGGGTAAGTGTGCTCGCATGACCACGGCCGTTGGTGTCAAAACCGGCCCATCTTGGGTAGGGGGTCCCGACCTGTGCCTCAGAGGATCGAAGGTAACAAGGGACACAGGGAACACGATGTTTACCCAGGTTTGGGCCCTCTTAATGGAGGTAAAACCCTACGTCCTACTTGATTGTATTTGATGAGTATATGGGTTACTGATAATCCCCAAGTTCAGGGAATCATCGTAGCAATTTCCAAAGGTGGAAGTGATAAGTATGGAGTGTCGAACCCACAAGGAGCTAAAGGTAAGATCAATATTCTCTCAAGCCCTATCTGCCACTGATACGACTCTACGTACACCAAACGTTTGCTTCTAACTAGAAACGAGAAATAAAACTACGTTGTGGGTATGAAGAGGGTAACTTTGTATGATATCGCAGAGCTAAAATATAAAAGTAGGTGTTGTTATCATAAAGTTAGTATATATTACTAAATAATATAAATAGCGTGTGTAGAATAATGGTGGATAGGTGTGCGGAATTGTCCTAGGCAATTGTTAACAAGACCGGTGATCACTATTGCAGTTACACATGAGGGAGAGGCATAAGCTAACATGATTTCTCTACTTGGATCATATGCACTTTGATTGGCAAGCATTCGCAACTACTAAAGATCATTAAGGTAAAACCCAACCATAGCATTAAAGCATCAAGTCCTCTTTATTCCCATACGCAACAATCCCTCTTACTCGGGTTTGTGTTTCAGTCACTCACCAACCCACTATAAGCGAATCATGAACGTATTGCAACACCCTACAGTGGGAATCCCTCACGCTTGCGCGACACGGAGGGCACCACAGGACAGCACCAAAATAAAACATACAACTCATACCAATCTAGATCATCAATCAACCCAAAGACAAAAGATATCTACTCAAAACATCATAGGATGGCAACACATCATTGGATCATAATATGTGGCATAAAGCACCATGTTCAAGTAGGGATTACAGCGGGATGCAGGAGAGTGGACCGCGTAAAAGAGATGAGGATGGTGATGTTGATGAAGACGATCACCGCAGCGATGATTCCCCTCCTGATGACACTCCGGTGCCACCAAGAGAGAGGAGGAGAGGTTCTTCCCCTTGTGCTTTCCCCTCCATGGCCTCCACCCTCTGGTCCTTGGCCTTCATGATGATGATGGTCCCTCCGGGATACTCCTCCATGGCCACCGGTGATGATGGCCCCCTCCGGCAGGGTGCCGGAGCGGGCCTAGATTGATTTATCATGGCTACAGAGGCTTGCGGCGGAGGAACTTCCGATCTAGGTTAATTTTCTGACGTTTCTGTATTTATAGGAATTTTTGGCGTCGTCTCACGTCAAGGAGGTGCCCGAGCTGTCCACGAGGCAGGCCCACGCGCCCAGGGTGTGGGCGTGCCCCCCACCCTCGTGGGCAGTTCGAGACTCTTCTGGCCCAACTCCGATGCTCTGTGGTCTTCTTTTGGTCCATAAAAAATCATCAAAAATTGGCACGTCAATTGGACACCGTTTGGTATTCCTTTTCTACAAAACTAAAAAACAAGGAGAAAACAGAAACTGGCACTGGGCTCTTGGTTAATAGGTTAGTCCCATAAGTCATATAAAATAGCATATAAATGCATATAAAACATCTAAGATGGATAATATAATAGCATGAATACTTCATAAATTATAGATACGTTGGAGACGTATCAGCATCCCCAAGCTTAATTCCTGCTCGTCCTCGAGTAGGTAAATGATAAAAGAAATAATTTATGAAGTGTGAATGCTAGCAGGTGCACAAGTTTGATCAATGATAATTTCAGTCACCTTTTCTAGCATCATTATATGTCATAACAGTAGCTCATCTCATAAAACTTCTCATGATCAAGTAACAAGCTATTCACATGTTAAAGCATAGATCATAAACTTTCTTGAAAACTAACAAACAATATTCTCAGTCATCAAACAATTGCAATTCATCTTATTTTCAGGAAGAGTCTATGTTAGAGCTTTGATTTAGCAAACTCCACATACTCAACTATCATTTAGTCTTTCACAATTGCTAATACTCACGCGATATTTATGGGTTCAAAGTTTTAATCAGACACACAGAAAGATAGGGGCTTATAGATTCGCCTCCCAACCTTTTACCTCAAGGGTAATGTCAACAATAATAGTTCATGATGACTTACATCCAATTGGATATATATATATCAGAATCATTCCAACACAATGTGCTTGCCAAAGGATAAAATGTAAAAAGGAAAGGTGAAAATCACCATGACTCTTGCATAAGGGTAAGAGATAAAAGTAAAAGATAGGCCCTTCGCAGAGGGAAGCAGAGGTTGCCATGCGCTTTCAGGGTTGGATGCACAAAATCTTAATGCGAAAGAACGTCACTTTATATTGCCACTTGTGATATGGACCTTTATTATGCAGTCCGTCGCTTTTATTTCTTCCACATCACAAGATCGTATAAAGCTTATTTCCTCCACACTAATCAATCATACATATTTAGAGAGCAATTTTTATTGCTTGCACCGATGACAACTTACTTGAAGGATCTTACTCAATCCATAGGTAGGTATGGTGGACTCTTATGGCATAACCGGGTTTAAGGGTATTTGGAAACACAAGTAGTATCTCTACTTAGTGCAAATAATTTGGCTAGCATGAGGGGGAAAGGCAAGCTCAACGTGTTGAGCGATCCATGACAATATACTTTATTTCAGATATAAGAAAACATAAACCATTACGTTGTCTTCCTTGTCCAACATCAACCTTTTAGCATGGCATATTTTAATGAGTGCTCACAATTACAAAAGATGTCCAAGATAGTATATTTATATGTGAAATCCCTCTTCCTTCAATATTCTTTCATGAATTGTTCAAGTGACCAATTCAACGTTTGCTAACTTTCTATAAGTTTACTACCTATACTTATTATGTGTGAAGTCATTACTCCCCATGTTATAAGCATATGAAACATGTATAAATTCATATTTATGACATTCAATTTATCCAACCGTTTACTCATAGGATATACATGAAGCACATGAGTAAATATGCGTGAAGAACACTGAGTAGTCAAATAATTAACTAGCCATGGGAGGATTCTTTTTCATTCAATATTTTAGATCCAATGATTTTATTCAAACAGCAAGTAAGATTGAAAATACGCTCCAAGCAAAACACATATCATGTGACGAATAAAAATATAGCTCCGAGTAAGGTATACCGATAGTTTCGAAGACGAAAGAGGGCATGCCTTCCGGGGGCATCCCCAAGCTTAGGTACTTGAGACTTCCTTGAATATTACCTTGGGGTCCCTTGGGCATCCCCAAGCTTAGGGTCTTTCCACTCCTTATTCTCCTCATATCGATATCTCACCCAAAGCTTGAAAACTTCAATCACACAAAACTTAACCAAACTTCGTGAGATAGGTTAGTATGATAAAGAGTAAACCATTCACTTTGGTACTGTTAAGGAAAAGTTTCATAAATGTTCTCACACAATTCCTACTGTACCATATCATTTCTACAATTTATATTGAGAAATATAAGTCATAGAAACTAGAAAACAAGCAAACTATGCAATGAAAACAGAATCTGTCAGAAACAGAACAGTCTGTAATGATCTGAACATAAACCATACTTCTGCTACTCCAACAATTATGAAATAAATTGGTGGACGTGAGGAATTTTTATATTAATCTTCTGCAAAAATAATCAACTAAAAATCACTCTTCTGTAAATAAAATGACAGCTAATCTCGTGAGCGCAAAGTTTCTGTTTTTTACAGCAAGATCACATTGACTTTCTCCCAAGTCTTCCCAAAGGTCTTACTTGGCACTTTATTAAAACAAAAGCTATAAAACATGATTAATACAGTAGCTTAATCATGTAAAAACACACAAAAAGTAAGGGTAAATATTGGGTTGTCTCCCAACAAGAGCTTTTCTTTAATGCCTTTTAGCTAGGCATGATGATTTCAATGATGCTCACATAATAGACACGAATCGGAACACAAAGAGAGCATCTTGAAGAATATGACTAGCACATTTAAATCTAACCCACTTCCTATGCCTAGATATTTTGTGAGCACACAACTTAATGGAACAAGAATCAACTAGCATAGGAAGGCAAAACAAGTATAACTTCAAAACTTTAAGAACTTAGAGAGGAAACTTGATATTATTGCAACTCCTACAAGCATGTATTCCTACCTCATAATAGTTTTTATTAGCATCATGGATAGCAACTTTGTTCTCATACTCAATTGTAACCTCTTCCGAAATAATGGAATCATAACTAGCTAAAGTTGACACTCTTCCAAATCCACTTTCATAAATATCACACTAAGATTCAACACCTCCAAAATCGTGGGATCACTAATTCCTAAAGTTGACACTCTTGCAAACCCACTTTAAATGATAGTATTATTCATACTCCAAAAGATATAAGTGAAGTTCATGGAGCATTCTACAATTAATATAGACTAACTAATATCCAAGCTCAAAATGTATAAGTGAAGCACATGAAGCATTCTTTAAAACCATACTCAAAAGATTTAAGTGAAGCACAAAGAGAAATTCTATAAGATCATACTTAAAAGATATAAGTGAAGCACATGAAGTATTCTATAAATTTATGAAGGGATATCTCATACTAGCATGGTTCTTAAAGGAAAAACAAAAACACAAAGGACACAAATCATGTGAACCAAACAAAAACCGAGGTATACCGATAATTGTTGAAGAAGAAAGATGGGATGCCAACCGGGGCATCCCCAAGCTTAGATGCTTGAGTATCCTTTTAAATATTTACTTGGGGTGCCTTGGGAATCCCCAAGATTGAACTCTTTCCTCTCTTTATTCTTCTCATATTGGCAGCTCCTCGATCTTCGAACACTTCATCCATACAAAACTTTACCAAAAACTTTGTGAGATCCGTTAGTGTAACAAAGCAAATCACTACTATAAGTACTGTTGCAAACCAATTCATATTTTGTTTTTGCATTATAGCTACTGTAATATGACTTTTACATGGCTTAATCCACTGATAGAAATCGATAGTTTCATCAAAACAAGCAAGCAATGCATCAAAAACAGAATTTGTCTTAAACAGGACAGTCTGTAGTAATTTGGAAGTTTAGCAAAATTATGTAACTCCTAAAATTATGAACTAAATTTTAAAATTTGAATAATTTATACAGAAGTAATGTGGAAAAAGATTCAGACCCATTTGACTTTCCAGTTAGAAATGTAAAATCACGCACTACAGACAAAGTTTCTGTTTTTGTTCTGCACATAGCAAACAAGCAATCTAATCATCCTAAAACCAAAGCTTGGCACATTTATTTTTATAATGCAATGGATATATACAAGGGGATAATTATTTACAGAGAAACTTATGAAAAATTCTACATTGTTTCCGTGAGCATGAACATAAGTGCTCAAGGTCGACTCTCACTTCTTCAATCCATAACTTTCCAATCACTTCTCTTTTTGAAAAACTTTTTAGGCATGAGTGGCAAGTAATGATTTTTTGTATTTTCATTTTTTAAAATTTTTTGTATGTTTCACCGACAACTAAACATAAACAAAAAAGAAAAACAAAATCTAGTTAGTGAAGAAATCAAACAAGCACACACGAGAATATCAACCCCACGCTATTGCTCCCCGGCAACGGCGCCAGAAAAGAGCATGATAATCCCCAATTGCAGGGAATCATCGTAGCAATTTCCAAAGGTGGAAGTGATAAGTATGGAGTGTCGAACCCACAAGGAGCTAAAGGTAAGATCAATATTCTCTCAAGCCCTATCTGCCACTGATACGACTCTATGTACACCGAACGTTTGCTTCCAACTAGAAACGATAAATAAAACTACGTTGTGGGTATGAAGAGGGTAACTTTGTATGATATAGGAGAGCTAAAATATAAAAGTAGGTGTTGTTATCATAAATTTATAATATATTACTAAATAATATAAATAGCGAGTGTGGAATAATGGTGGATCGGTGTGTGGAATTGTCCTAGGCAATGGTTAACAAGACCGGTGATCACTATTGCAGTTTCATATGAGGGAGAGGCATAAGCTAACATACTTTCTCTACTTGGATCATATGCACTTATGATTGGAACTTTAGCAAGCATCCGCAACTACTAAAGATCATTAAGGTAAAACCCAACCATAGCATTAAAGCATCAAGTCCTCTTTATTCCCATATGCAACAATCCCTCTTACTCGGGTTTGTGTTTCAGTCACTCACCAACCCACTATAAGCGAATCATAAACGTATTGCAACACCCTACAGCGGGAATCCCTCACGCTTGCGCGACACGGAGGGCACCATAAGACAGCACCAAAATAAAACATACAACTCATACCAATCTAGATCATCAATCAACCCAAAGACAAAAGATATCTACTCAAAACATCATAGGATGGCAACACATCATTGGATCATAATATGTGGCATAAAGCACCATGTTCAAGTAGGGATTACAGCGGGGTGCGGGAGAGTGGATCACGTAAAAGAGATGAGGATGGTGATGTTGATGAAGACAATCACTGCAGCGATGATTCCCCTCCCGATGACACTCCGGTGCCACCAAGAGAGAGGAGGAGAGGTTCTTCCCCTTGTGCTTTCTCCTCCATGGCCTCCACCCTCTGGTCCTTGGCCTTCATGATGATGATGGCCCCTCCGGGATACTCCTCCATGGCCAGCGGTGATGATGGCCCCCTCTGGCAGGGTGTCGGAGAGGGCCTAGATTGATTTCTCATGGCTACAGAGGCTTGCAGCGACGGAACTTCCGATCTAGGTTAATTTTCCGAGGTTTCTGTATTTATAGAAATTTTTGGCGTCAGTCTCACGTCAAGGAGGTGCCCGAGCTGTCCACAAGGCAGGCCCACGCGCCCAGGGGGTTGGGCGCGCCCCCCACCCTCGTGGGCAGATCGGGACTCTTCTGGCCCAACTCCGATGCTCCGTGGTCTTCTTTTGGTCCATAAAAAGCCATCAAAAATTGGCACGTCAATTGGACTCTGTTTGGTATTCCTTTTCTACAAAACTCAAAAACAAGGAGAAAACAGAAACTGGCACTGGGCTCTAGGTTAATAGGTTAGTTCCAAAAATCATATAAAATAGCATATAAATGCATATAAAACATCTAAATGGATAATATAATAGCATGAATACTTCATAAATTATAGATACGTTGGAGACGTATCAGTTACAAGAGTTGATCTACCTCGAGAACGTAATGGCTAAACCCTAGAAGTCTAGCTTGTATGAATTCTGATGATCCCTACGGACTAAACCCTCCGGTTTATATATACACTGGAAGGGCCTAGGGTTGTACAGAGTCGGCTTGCAGAAGAAGGAAATTACATATCCGGACGCCAATCTTGCCATCCACGCATAGAAGAGTCCTATCCGAACACGGGGGAAGGTCTTCTACCTTGTATCTTCATGGCTCATCAGTCCGGCCCATATCACACAGCCCGGACACCCGAGGACCCCCTAATCCAGAACTCCCTCAGTAGCCCCTGAACCGGTCTTCAATGACGATATGTTCGACACGTAGATTGTCTTCGGCATTGCAAGGCGGGTTCCTCCTCCCAAATACTTCAAAGCAATCTTCTAAACAAAAGAACTGTATCCTACTCTGCATGATAGTCACAACCTTCAACCATGAAGGCAAAATATTTAATCAAAATAATGTCTGTGAACTGACAACTTTTCGGTGAGATGCCATGTCTGGCCTCTTTAACGTTTCAAACCGTTTTTCGCCTCCTGCTTCGCGTTTCGAGGCGCAACCGCTATCGACATGTCTTGTCAAAATAGAGATCGTGTCCGCTTATTGCCGGATCCTCATCAATATGGTTTTGGGTAATCCAACTGTGTCATTCGCACGACCCCTTGGGAACAGGCAAGTTTTAAGGCTTGAGGGGGCGCTTGATTCATCGCCTATATATGTGGATAAAGATCCCTCTTTTCTCCCCACGCCTTCCTCCTTCTCCTGTTTTCCCATCCTCAAGCTCCAGCGCCCAAGCTTCAATCTTTTCCACCGCCACCAACCTATCCAGCCATGTCCAGATCTGGTCCTAAGGGCAATTGGGGGGCCTCCTCCATCACGGACAAAGACGTAAAGGAGCTCCGGGAGGCGGGATATCTGTCTGCGGACATCGCCCACAGGCTCCCTGCCAATGAACAAGTCATCCCCACCCCGGAGCCCGGCGAAAGGGTTGTGTTCATTCCTCACTTGCTCTGCGGGCTAGGGTTTCCCCTCCACCCCTTTGTCCGCCGCCTCATGTTCTACTATGGGCTAGATTTCCATGATCTAGCCCCAAATTCTTTCCTCCACATCTCAGTGTTTATCGCCGTGTGCGAGGCGCTACTCCGCACCCCCTGACACTTCCTCCTATGGCTAAAAGTCTACAATGTGAAGCCGAAGGTGGTCGACGGGCAGCACGCGGACTGTGGCGGCGCCAAGGTGAGCAAGCTCCCCAAGGCCACTTGGCCAAAAGGGGCCTTCATGGAGACCGTCAAGGTGTTGCAACAGGATTGGTTCTACATCACCGAACCCGCGGCGCCAGGTGGGCGGCCACTCCTGAATTCAGATCTGGGCCCCTATGCAGCTCGCGTCGTGGACCAACAAGGGTCTGGACTGGGGATCGACTGCGGAAGTTTTGATGTTGCAAAAGTGCATCACAAACATGATAGGCAAGAACACCAGTCTCACTAACGTGATTCAGGTGATGCTCTTCCGCCGGATCCTCCCCGGCCAGCTCCGGCCCCTCTACATGTGGGAGTTTAATCCGGAAGGTCCGTGGACCCTGCAACACTTCTTTGGCACAACACACGAAGAGATCTGGAAGTTGCTCTTCAAGGCCCAGAAAATGTGGCCAAAGAAGACCAAAGACATCGGCCTTGATAGCGAGAATCCGGCCGCTCCGGTAAGTGTGTTATTCCCCAACATACATTTGGTCCATAAATTCTTAGGCATAATGGGTTTTCCGTCCCTTGCATAGGGCTAGATAGCGAAGGCGGAACGGATCAAGTGTCCGGCACCGCTGCTTGAAGATCCGGCCACGCCCCAGCTTACGAAGATGCTGGTTCCGGCGCCCTATTAGGCGCCAGAGAAGAAGGCCAAGAAGAAGAGCAAGGAGGCCAAGGGCGGCCTCCGTCGTAAGGGTACTTCGGATGCAGTGTCCAGAGAGACCGAAATCCCCTCCTCCCACGAGGAAGATGAAGACGAATAGGAGGAGGAGGCAGAAAGTGACTCCCCTCTCAAGGGGAGGACAAAGAAAAGGGCAGCCTCCATAGACCCAGAGGATGGGGCGTCCAAGAGGGGGAAGATGGCCCTCTCGGATGGTTCGGATTCAGATGTCGAACCCATCCCGAGAGGTTTCCTAGGGCGAAGCCCCTGGCCGCATTGTACGTATCAAAGGATACATTACCAGTATTTGGCCCTTTATGTTTTTAATATAACATATTATGTTGTGTGTATTTCAGCCCTGCTCGCGACCTCCCCAACCCATCGTTATCTGAGGAGAGTTCTCTAGCACCAGAGATGGCAGAGAGCGAGGCGCCTCCGCGAGCCTCTCCGCCAACCATCACGGATGACACTGAGGTATTGTCCCGAAGGGACTCTCCGGGCCACGGAGGGGTGAGTGAGGCTGCCAAGACAGCACCTGAGGGTAATGCCTCGGCTGCCGAGAACATGGGGGTGCGACCCCCACATGGAGACCGATGGCGGGGACCCTGACCAGTCTGCCCCCCAGCTGAACATTATTCCCAGGACCCATATGGCTCCAGAATCGAGCGAGCAACCCCCTTTGAAGGAGGGGGAGCGTCGACTCCGACGGCGACCTCCACTAATCCGGAGGCGCCGAACACTCTTGTGGAGGCACTACGACGTTCTTCCATCGTGGAGGAGCACCGCACCCTGATGGGTGTGGTGGTTGAGAAGGTTCAGTCCGCTAAGAGCGGGCTGAACGAAGCCTTCACCAGCCTGCTAACACGCTTCAAGGTATGTGACGTAATACTCTTAGATGCTTTTCATATGAAGGAAATATACATGTATATAGAAAGTAGCCCCTGAGACTATGTTCGGTTTTGAAAAAAGCCGAACAGAGGATCACATAGTATTCGGCAGAGGTGACGTACTTTTCTATTTTATAACAAGCTTCCTTGCTGGCGGCAACTGCCCAGGCTGCTGAGGTTTCCAAACTCAATCGAAAACTGAAGCTGGCTGATGACGAGATCGACCGCATTAACAAGCGGTTCGATGAGGCGCAAGGTATGCGTGTACTTTAAAAGAGTTTGATCATATATGTTAGGTGATAGACAAACTCAGTGTGTAACTCATGTAGTGCTGTGTTTATGAGTGCAGGTAATGCGACCGAGGTCAAAACCCTCAAGAGCGTTGAGGGAATCCTGGATTAGGGGGTCCTCGGACTGTCGGACTATATACTTTGGCTAGACTGTTGGACTATGAAGATACAAGATTGAAGACTTCGTCCTGTGTACAGATGGGACTCTCCTTTGGGTGGAAGGCAAGCTTGGCAATTTGGATATGTAGATCTCCTCCCTTTTAACCGACTCTGTGTAACCCTAGCCCCCTCCGGTGTCTATATAAACCGGAGTGTTTAGTCCATAGGACAACAACAATCATAATGACAGGCTAGCTTCTAGGGCTTAGCCTCTACGATCTCGTGGTAGATCAACTCTTGCAATACTCATATCATCAAGATCAATCAAGCAGGAAGTAGGGTATTACCTCCATCGAGAGAGCCTGAACCTGGGTAAACATTGTGTCCCCCGCCTCCTGTTACCATCCGCCTTAGACGCATAGTTCGGGACCCCCTACCCGAGATCTACCGGTTTTGACACCGACATTGGTGCTTTCATTGAGAGTTCCACTGTGCCATCACGATAAGGCTTGATGGCTCGTCCTGTTCTCAAGGACAACATTACCTCGGGGGGAGCCCTGGCTGTAGGCCAAACTCTCTGACTAGGTGGCTTTGTCATGACCGTCCGTTCGGCCGTCGCACCGACGATGACTTCTCGGGTCATCAAAAACAGCCTCCACGTAGGCTCGGGATTCGCCGAGCAGATGGATCCAATAGAGCTCTCTTCCTGGAACGAACTCTTGGATCGCATCGCCGCCCTGGGAGTCGCAATGGACTTTGATCGGATCGGGCTTAAACCCAACCAAAGAGAGATTAACTCTCCGCTGGTCACCCATCAGATAGCGGTGGTGGAGGAGCAATTTAGCGATTCTTCCTCTATTTTGAGGACAAACTATGTTCGGATTCCCGAGCTCTCCAAGCCGGATACCCGTCCATGGGAGGACATGGCCCAAGCTTCGAACCTAGAATCAGACAGCGGGCCAGAACTATTGGGCAACATCCCGGTGCCCGAACTTCTAAACTCGGAAACTCCTCCGTCCCTGGGTCTCAGATCGGGTCAGGGTTTGGACCTAAATCTACCCACCCACCCAGACACAAGTGATCTTTCCCACATTAGACAAGAGTCCCAAGAGACAGTACATCACTATTGGGCCAGATTCCTCCTTGTAATGAGCAAGGTCAAGGACTGTCACGAGGAAGACGCAATTTCATTCTTTTGCAAAAATTGCACGGACAAGGGAATCCTCAATGCCATAAGTCGCCATGACATAGCACACTTCGCTGACTTGGCGGCCATAGTACAGAAGTACTATGTGATGGAAAGCGTCTGGAAAACCCAAACAAAATTCTGGGATCCTCCGCTCTCACTAAACCCCCCGTCCGAACTAAAAGGGTCTACTCTCGTAAGTCACCCGATCCAATTACAAAGAAACCAAAGCCCACTATAGGGCGTGGAACTGTATTGGAGGGATGGCTCAATGGGCCATGCAAAATTCACAGTACAGCGGATACCATGCAAACACACAGCCTTAGAGCATGTTGGATACTCCGGCAGGTAGCCAAGAGCGGCAAGGATCTCCTCATCAACAATACAACAGAGCACCATCCCGTGGAAAATAACAATACAATATTGACAATCTTCGAAACCTTCGCCTCAAATAATAGGCATGGCGAAACACTCCATGACCTTGCGAAGTCTGCCACGTTGCAGCAATAAATCCATGGAACGACACGGCCATAACCTTCAATGCCAGTGACGAACCTCAATTCCGAACAGCCTGAGCACTAGCTGCTTTGGTCCTTAGTCCAATTGTGGACGGCTTCCGGCTTACTAAAGTGCTCATGGACGGTTGCAGCGGATTAAACCTCATCTTCGAGGAAACTCTTAGCAAAATGGAAATAGACAAGTGCTGCATTGAGCAAAGCAACATGACCTTCAGAGGAATCATCCCTAGTTGGGAGGCATGATGTGCGGGAAAAATCACACTAGATGTGGTATTCGGCACGCCGGAGAATTATAGGTCTGAAGAAATCACATTCCAAGTGGCCCCATTCAGTAGCGGATACCACGCCCTTTTAGGGCGGGAGGCATTCACGATCTTCCAAGCTATACCCCATTACGGGTACATGAAGGTCAAAATGCCCGGGCCCAATGGAATCATCACTCTAGCTAGTGATCCGGACATAGCACTCCGCGTCGAAAATAAAACCGCCGCACTAGCCCTCGAGGCGTTATCCGAAGCCCTTGCGGCCAAAGAACTAACTGTGTTGCGCTCCACAGTGGACAGGGATGACGTGATACTTGACAAAAGACCCAAGTCCACCTTCACCCAACGGACCCTACAAAAACAACATCCATCGGGGCACAGGTGAACCCCACAACAGACGCCGCACTGCGGGAGTTCTTGCGCGATAATTGGGACATCTTCGCCTGGCATCCTTTAGACATGCCAGGAATCCCACGCAGGCTGGCTAAGCATAGCCTTAACATTCTAAAGGGGTTCAAGCCGGTCAACAAGACTCTTCGGCATTTCCCTGAGCCTAAGCGACAAGCAATAGGAGAAGAGCTAGCCAAGTTACTCGATGTCGGATTCATTAGAGAAATAAAACATCCGGACTGGCTAGCAAACCTGGTGATGGTACCAAAGAAGGACAAATCCTGGCGCCTATGTGTCGATTTCAAGGACCTTAACAAGGCTTGCCCCAAGGATCCCTTCCCCCTCCCCCTCATCGATCAAATTATCGATGCTACCGCAGGACATGACTCATTGTGTTTCCTCGACGCATACTCCGGATACCATCAAATTAAGATGGCGGAGTCGATCAAGCCGCAGCGGCATTTATCCTCCATCGGCCCTTCATTTCAACACCATGCCCTTCGGCTCAAAAACACCGTGCAACCTATCAGCGCATGATTCGAGACATGCACGGAAACACAAATCGGCAAAACAGGTGGGGGCATCGTAGACGATGTGGTCATCAAAACCAGACACATCGAATCTTTAATAGATGACTTGAGGCTTACATTCGACAATCTCCGAACATATGACATCAAGCTCAATCCGGAAAAATGCGTTTTTGGCGTGCCCGTCGGAAAGCTCTTGGGCTTCATCGTTTCCAATAGAGGAATTGAAGCAAATCCGGCTAAAATTCTAGCTCTGTCACAGTTGGCTATCCCAATAGACCTCAAGCAAATCCAGAAATTAACTGGATGCGTGGCTGCCTTAAGCCACTTTATCTCCCAGTTAGGAGAAAAGGCACTACCTCTTTATCACCTTCTTCGATGCACTGAACACTTCGAGCGGACGGATGCGGCCACGGCCGGATTGGATGAAATAAAAGCCATCTTGGCTACCAACCCAATCTTGGCCGCGCCAAATGTCGGCGAACCAATGCTGTTATATATAGCGGCAACACACCAAGTTGTAAGCGCAGTGCTCGTCGTCGAACGAGAGATGGACGGACATAAGTTCCCGCTTCAAAAGCCGGTATACTACGTATCCGTTGTCCTCACTCCATGCAAATCACGGTACCCACATTATCAAAAGATAGCATACGCGGTCTTCATGGTATCCCGGAAACTACGACACTACTTTCAAGAGTGTTCAATTACGGTGGCCTCTGAAGTACCACTCAACGACATAATAAATAACCGCGATTCAACTGGCCGGATTGCTAAATGGGCTATCGAGCTCCTCCCGTTCGACATAACATACAAACCACGGCGAGCCATTAAGTCACAAGTACTGGCTAATTTCGTCGCCGAATGGGGAGAAGCCGAACTCCCTAAAGAGTACGACGCGTACTCTAATTGGATCATGCACTTTGACGGCTCTAAGATGCTGGCTGGTCTGGGGGCAGGCGTCGTCGACATCCCCACGGAGATACAATCCAATACGTATTCCAAATATTATACACAGACTCCAACAATGCAGCAGAATATGAGGCCCTATTGCATGGCCTCCGGATGGCAGTCTCCATGGGCATTCAACGCCTAGCGGTGCGTGGGGATTCGAACCTTGCAATATCTCAAATAAATGGACACTTTGACGCCAAGGACCCAAAAATGGCGGCTTACCGCAACGCCATCCTCAAAATTTCAGCTCGGTTCGAGGGGCTTGAATTCCACCATGTGGTCCGAGAAAACAATCAAGCGGCGGATATCCTCGCCCGCATCGGTGCTAAGTGCGACCCTGTCCCACCTAATATCTTCTTGGAAAGGCTTCTTAAGCCATCCATGGCGTGGGAAGGGGAGACCGGCAACAAAAGTCCAGATCCGGCCACAACGCCAGATCCCGAACACTCTGACATAATTGGAGGCTCTGCCACCGAAATAACACCTTCAGCCCACGTGATCATGGCTGTCATCGCCCCATGGACAGAACCCTTCTTGGCTTACCTAACTAGGCAAGAACTCCCTGATGACCCAAACGAGGCACGTTGCATTGTGCGGCGGTCTAAAGCCTACAAGGTCCACGAGGGAGAGCTTTATAACAAAAGCGTTACCGGAGTACTTCAAAGGTGCATCTCCGAAGAGGAAGGACGGCAACTTTTGGCAGAAATTCATGTTGGACTCGGCGGCCACCATGCCGCAGCTCGGGCCCTTGTTGCAAGGCCTTCCGTACAGGTTTTTACTGGCCCATGGCCCGAGCAGACGCACAGGACCTCGTCCAACGTTGCGTCGGTTGCCAGCTTTTTGCAAACCAAAGCCATCTGCCACCTACTGCTCTTCGAACAATCCCCATATGGTCGGACCCCTTAAAGGGGGAAGCCATAAGAAAAAATACCTATTGGTCATGGTGGATAAATTCACCAAATGGATAGAAGCCAAACAAGTTAAAACAGTCGAGTCCGGACCAGTGATAGACTTCATATCCGGGGTTGTACACCGTTACGGCGTCCCCCACAGCATCATCACCGATAACGGCTCGAACTTTACAGCCGACGAGGTAAAAACTTGGTGCAGCAACATGGGCATTAAGCTCGATTATGCCTCTATCTATCACCCTCAAACTAACGGTCAAGTCGAGCGAGCAAATGGTCTTATCATGAGTGGCATTAAACCCAGATTAGTGCGATCCTTGAAGGAATCGGATCGCCTTTGGGTGAGGATCTCGACTCCGTACTATAGAACCTGCGGACCACGCTGAATCGCGCTACCGGATACACACCATTTTTTATGGTGTAGAGCGCGAGGCGGTACTGCCCTGCGACATCATTCATGACTCACCTCGAGTGTGCATGTCGAAGAAAAGAAGCCGAGCTTGATCGGCGGGACAGTTGGACACCACGGAGGAGGGCGTGATGTGGCAAAAGCCTGCTCCGCATTCTATCGACAACGAGCTCGGCGGTATCAAAGCGAGAAAATGCGGGCCAAAACTTATAATGTTGGCGAACTCGTTCTACGCCTACTGGAGAAGAAAAAGGACAAGCTCAAGCCCAAATGGGAAGGTCCCTTCGTTATTGACAAAGTTCTGACCGGTGGAGCATACCGTCTGTGTGATGCATCGGACAATCGACTCGAGCCAAACTGTAACGCCCCGGATTCGATGCGCCAGGTGTCCGTCAGTTATTCGCCGTCGTTGCCATGTCATTTTCTTGCGTGTTGCACTTTGCCATGTCACCATATGCATTTCATATCATGTCGGCATGTGCATCGCATTTGCATTCATGTTCGTCTCATGCATCCGAGCCTTTTCCCCGTTGTCTGTTTTGCAATCCAGCACTCCTATGTTCCCCGGCGCTCCCTTTTACCTCTTTTCATGTGCGGGTGTTAAACGTTCTCGGAATGGACCGAGGTTTGTCAAGCGGCCTTGGTATAGCACCGGTAGACCGCCTGTCAAGTTTCAGATCATTTGGAGGTCGTTTGGTACTCAGCAGTTAGCAGGATAACATAAAGCCCTCTTTTATGCAGCCCAACACCCCCCAAAGTGGCCCAAAACCCAGCAAACTCCCTTCCATGCTCTCGGTCGTTCGATCACGATCGCGTGGCAAAACCGCTCCTCATTTGGACTCTCCTAGCTCCCTCTACCTATAAATATGTGCTCTCCCGAAATCCGCGGTCAAACCCTAGCCCGCTCCTCCGCGCCACGGACGTGTCCACCCGCCGCGGACGCGTCCGCCGCCCGCCTCCACGTCGCCCGGCCAATCAGACGGCAACACGTCATCCCGCCGCTCTCCTCCAGCGGAGCGCCACCTCAGCCAGCGCCTCCTCTCTCTCCTCCGCCGCCGCCCGCACCTGCGACTACGGCCCACCCGCCCGGCCCGACCGCGCGCCCGTCAGCGACCCGCCGCCCGAGCCAGGTCTTGCGCGCGCCCGCTCCTCTGCGCCCCCTCGCCGCGCACCTTCCTGCTCCTCCGCCGCCGTCGGCCGTCGCCCGCCGCCCCCCCGCCATGGCTCGCCGGAGCCGCGCCTCCTCCGCCCCGCGCAGGTCCCCTCCGGTCCGGATCCGGTGGGATCCGGCCGGATCTCGCTCCGCCGGCCTCCTCCGCCCCTCTCCGACCTCCGGCCGCCGTTCTCCCTCTTCTCCGGCCATCCCCGAGCTCACTCCGGCGAGAACTCCGGCCCTGCATCGAAGTCCGTGCAAAACGAGGTTGACCCCCGAAAATTGCCAAGTCCCAGATTTTGCATATTATATGCTCATATTCATCATGTCATAACTCTCTGCATATTGCTCCGTTTCGTGCGTGTAATATGTCAAATTGTTCGCCTCGACGAGTACATCATTTCATCTCATTGCATCATTTACATTTGAGCTCATCTTGATGCCCATAATGTTGTTAGAAGAGGGCTATGTGATGTTAGTTTCAGATTCTTATCAGAACATGCACTTTTGTCATTTTTGTCATGATTGATGTGTGCACCCTATGAACTTGAGTCCTACATGTGTTTTGTAATATGCCATGCCATCTTTACAGGGGTGTATGCCATGTATTTTTGTGATCTCTGTGGTGACTATCACAAGCATGCAAACTAGGCTGCATGATGTTGCTGATTTCAGCCTGTTTTCTTGATATTTTTATGCCATGTTAACTTGATGCTCTGAGAGAATTCCATGCATATTTTGAGATACTTCAGTAAGGATGTTTTGAACATATGGTTATGCTCTATCTATCCATGCCCTTGTTTGCAATTATGGAGTGCCATAGCTTGAGTCAATCGAGCTCTACTTTTGCTATAAAATGTTTCCTGGCAGGTTGTTTACATGTTATTCAATTTTGCCAAGGTTGTTATAGTTAATCCGTGTATGCTATGATGTTGTTCTTGCCATGTATAGCTTCTATGCCATGTCTTCTTGATGGATGTATGCTTAGTTTATCATGTATTGCTCTGTGGTGAGTGATTCAAGCTCACCAACATGCCTACTTGTTATCTGTTTATGCCATGCTCCAGTTTTGCACTAAGTCTGAATCTGTTTATGTTTTTGCTATGTTCACATGCTTGCAATTGTATTTTCTGATCCCTTTTGGCTTATGGTCAGTAAAGGACTTTTGTTCTATGCATTTAGTAGATTCATGCCATGCCTTTGTTTGCCATGATAAGTTCCTGTAACATGTTGTTTGATAGCTCTAAATATTGCAACCTGATGTTATTTCTGCTAAGCCTGAAACTGTTATTATTTGCAATCTTGCCATGTGTGTTTGAGCATGTTTTAGTCATTTCTGGAGATAGCTCAGTGTTCATGTTTTGTTATGCATTACCTGTACATAATTCCCATGCCTTTTGTTCTCATGTTAAGATGTTGTAGCTTGTCTTTTTGGTGCTTGCAATATGCCTACTTACTGTTTTGGACAGATTGTCCTTTAAACTTGTATAGTGTGTATGTGTTGAACCGTTGCTCCGTTTTGAGTGTGCTCTATATGAAACTTGCTTGATTTTGCATGTAGTTTCATATTATCATGTTGCATCCTTGTTTTGAGGTGTTTGCTTGATGTTTGTATGCATTTTGCATCAATGCCATGTTTAACTTGTTTTGCTCATATCTTCTAGGCCGTAGCTCCGAATCTAATGAACTTTATATGTAACTTGACTAGATTTTTGTGTAGATCATCTGGTGCATCTTAACTTGCTGTTTAACCACTTGAACGTAATGTTTATTCAGATCTGGACCAATTTCGAAATTTGCATATGAGGACTTACCGGAAATGTTATATGTTGTTTCCGGCCTCATTTAAACTTGCTTTGATGTGTTGCTCTTGTATGCATCATCTCTTGCCATGAGTAGCTTCATGTAGCTTTGTCATGCATCATGCTTGGTTGTGCATCATGTCTTGTCTATGTGTGGTGTGTTTACTATGTTGTGTGCTTCTTCTTGTTAGTTCTGTTTCGTTGCGATCGTGAGGATTAGTTCGTCTCGCTTGGTTAAATCTTCGTGGCTTCATCTTCTTCATGGACTCGTTCTTCTTCCTAGCGGGATTTCAGGCAAGATGACCGCTACCCTGGATCTCACTACTATCATTGCTATGCTAGTTGCTTTGTTCTATCGCTATGCTGCGCTACCTATTACCTGTTTATCAAGCCTCCCAAATTGCAATGAACCTCTAACCTTTGTTACCCTTCCTAGCAAACCGTTGTTTGGCTATGTTACCGCTTTGCTCAGCCCCTCTTATAGCGTTGTTAGTTGCAGGTGAAGACGAAGTTTGTTCCTTGTTGGAACATGGAGATGTTGTTCCTTGTTGGAACATGTTTACTTGTTGGGATATCACAATATATCTTATTTAATTAATGCATCTATATACTTGGTAAAGGGTGGAAGGCTCGGCCTTATGCAGTGTTTTGTTCCACTCTTGCCGCCTAGTTTCCGTCATATCGGTATTATGTTCCCGGATTTTGCGTCCCTAACGCGTCGGGTGATTTATGGGACCCCTTGACAGTTCGCTTTGAATAAGACTCCTCCAAAAAGGCCCAACATTGGTTTTACCATTTGCCTCACCACCACCTACTTTTCCCTTGGGAGTCGCTCTCTCGAGGTCATCTTTATTAGCCCCCGGGCGAGTGCTTCTCTAAGTCTGGTTCGAACCGAAACTACTGTGAGGGCCACCTTGAGGCAACTTTGAGGCTGGTTTTACTCGTAGCTAGTCTCATCCGGTGTTGCCACGAGAGCGAGATATGTGCAGCTCCTATCGGGATTGTCGGCGCATCGGGCGGTCTTGCTGGTCTTGTTTTATTCTTTGTCGAAATGTCTTGTAGGCGGGATTCCGAGACTGATCGGGTCTTCCGGGAGAAGGAATATCCTTCGTTGATCGCAAGAGCTTATCATGGGCTAAGTTGGGACACCCTGCAGGTATAAACTTTCGAGAGCCGTGCCAGCGATTTATGTGGCGATGGGAATTTGTTAATATCCGGTTGTAGTAAACTTGAAGCAAACCCTTCTAAAATACACCAACCGTAGTGCGTATCGTGAGTGTCTCTTTTCGGGGTTGATCGAGAGGAGAACACGGTTTACGGGTATGTCGGCGTAAGTAGGAGTTCAGGATCACTTCTTGATCATTACTAGTTGACGACCGTTCCTTTGTTTCTCTTCTCGCTCTCATTTGCGTATGTTAGCCACCATATATGCTTAGCGCTGCTGCAACCTCACCACTTTACCCCTTCCTTTCCCATTAAGCTTTGCTAGTCTTGATACCCATGGTAATGGGATTCTTTGAGTCCTCGTGGCTCCTGATTACTACACCACCGATTGCAGTGTACAGGTTTGCGATGATCATGACATGAGAGCGATGTTGCTTGTTTTGGAGTTCTTCTTACGCTTCTTCTTGATCGGGGATAGGTTCCAGGTCGGCAGCTTTGGCTAGCAGGTGGATGTCGTTTGAGTTTACTGTTTATGTTTCATCCGTAGTCGGATGTTGTTCTCATGTATATGATGTTGATGTATTCTTGTGGCATTTGTGCCTTATGTATGTATCCCCATCTATTATGTAATGTTGATGTAATGATATCCACCTTGCAAAAGCGTTTCAATATCGGGTCTATCCTTGGTGGGACCGTCGAGTTCCTTTGGATAGGGTTAGCATATTAGGCGTGACACAAACCCATGGAGCAGCCCGGACTCCGAAGGTTCTCGCCTAATGCCAAACTCGTGTTAGTCTCCTTACCTCCGTCAATTTATATATATATATATATATATATATATATATATATATATATATATATATATATATATATATATATATATATATATATATATATACCGTTATCTGTCTTTTCTTTCTTTCTTCCCTTTTCTTCATGGCCTTAAAAGGTTAAAATGTGTCTTGACTACACAATCTTGACGCGCTAGGCGTGCTCATTATACCTGGTAGATCAACTCTTGTAATACTCATATCATCAAGATCAATCAAGCACGAAGTAGGGTATTACTTCCATCGAGAGGGCCCGAACCTGGGTAAACATTGTGTCCCCCGCCTCCTGTTACCATCCGCCTTAGACGCACAGTTCGGGACCCCCTACCCTAGATCCACCGGTTTTGACATTGACAAGCGCCCTTGCACAGGCCAAGAAGGAAGTGAGGGCAAATAAAGCAGCCGCTGATAAAGCGGCTGCGGAACTGAAAACCGAACAGGTCGCCCGCCACCAGCACGAGGAGAGGGTGGCCGAGGTGGAGCAAGAGCTGAAGTATGCCATCGGCAAGTGCGAGGCCTTGGAGGAGAAGAGTACGGCCCAAGAGGTCGATCTCGCCAAGGCCCTCCAATAGGCCAAAGAGGTGCGGACCGAGTCCCGGAGTGCTCGGGAGGAGATCCGGTAGGCCGAACAGATAGCATCTGGTAAGCCCTTTCTCTTGCGGAGTATATTTGGGGGTCAGAGATATGCCTTGCTCACTCGACTATGGAGTTGGATCTTCTGAGGGGTGCCGGCGATGCCGCACAATTCTTCCGAGCACAGGAGGGGAGCTCGATAAAGAACCTGTTCTGGTCACAGTTCCTGGCACTGGAGCACCCGGTGCTGTTGAACAACCAGATGAAGCAACTGGCGGAGCTGCACAGGATGTCCGGTTTGGCCATGAGGGACATCATAGTCTGGCTATGGCCCTCCGAACCCATTCCGAGCAGCTACTTCGGCTTGGTGAGGCGACTCGTCGATGCGCTGCCCCGAGTTGAAGCCGTAAAGCACTCCGCGTGCATAGAGGGTGCGCGGATGGCCTTTGCCCGTGTCAAGATGCACTGGGCGAAGATGAAGGCCACCATCTTGGCAACCGAAGGCCCGCCCGAAGGCAAGGACCACCGCAAGCCGGAGCGATACTTTGAAGATGTCCTAGCAGGTGCCCGAATACTAGAGGGCCAATGCTCAAAGGATATCATGTTTGAGTGGATGTAGTATGTTTATCCAGACTTTGTGTTATGAACCAAGGCCTGTAATATATGTATGCTTTTATCAGAAATTATTTTCCTCTTGTGCGGCCGTTTTTCATTCTGATAGTTTGCCAGTCGTCGGCTTCAGCCCCCACGTAGATGCTACGGGGGTGTTCGGGATAGCGCGCGATCACACTTGACCCAACGTCTTGGTCCGTAAAGGAGGTGTCTGCGCAGCGAACCATGAAATTAGACTATGCAGCTTTATCACTTTCACTTAGCCGTAGGAGTTTGATGGTGGGACAAAGTATTAGCCCCTGGTGCGTATGCGGCCATCCGTACTTGGATGTCTTAGACGCATGACTGGGAGAAGACCAGTCCTTCATGTAATACAGAGTAAATCGTGGAAGATTTGTAGCAAGTCTCTGAATCGCCGACCAGCTCTCGCCATATCCTGACAGTCAGTTTTCGGCTTTCTCTGTTGAGGTGTTTGACCGGACGAACCAGAGATACAATCGCAGTAGTTCTCCCTTTACTACCCTAGCCGAACGAGCAGAACGTAAGGTGGTAATCACAGGAGCCGGGCAACCCAACTATTGACCAAAGACATGATTCGGAGCTGATGCATATAATTCAATATTCGGGATGCCAAAGCATACTCTAGAAGTGTTCGGGCTTTTGAAAATATACGTGGACGAATAGATCCCCCGGCATTTAAGCCGTACCAAAGTACATATGGCAATCTGAAGCGACGAGGAAATATAGATTATAAAATAAACCAACACCGAATAGGGGTTGGCAGCCAAAAAACGGTTTCCATTATAGTCTGTTTGATACGTCAAAACGTGCTATTACAGATAATGCCTAAACATCAAGGCTATTTTACATTCCGAGAATTTTTAAACAAGGGGAAGCTGTATACAGGGCCTAAAAATTAAAAAAAAGGTGTTCTTGAAGATCCCCTTGACACCCTGCCACAAGTCTGCGCCGCTGTCACCTTGGTGCAAGATCCTTTGAGAGGAGAAATTGATGATCCTTTATGTAAAAGGGGCCTGGGAAAGGGCCCTTGTACGACCATAAGGTGATTAGGTCTTAACGAACCTGTAATACGAGGAAAAAGAAAAAGGAAGGGGTTGAGGTCAAAATAGGGTTGAACCGCACTATAGACCCTATCCGCATTTTGCTTCCGTCATTGCCCAAGGTATTTTAAGTGCGTAGTTATGCAAATGTGGTACATATGTTGTGGTTAGCTTGGGCGATCGACGGAGGTGGAACTGCTAGTCCATCTCTGGATTCACCGAGCTATCATTCTGCAGGGTAGGCCGGACTCGTTTAACAGTGTTCGGGGGCTTGATGGCCGATGAAGTGTTTGACTTGACGAGGCTGATATGCACCATAGCCGCAAGGGCCGCGGCATGCTCCTCGATGCGGAATTTTGGCGTGTTGCATTGCTTTGACGAGCGTGCTTTCTTGGCCCATAGATGGACCTAACTGGGCCATCCTTTTGATGTGAATCCTTAGGCGGATCGCATATTGGCTTATGTGCAGCACCATTCGCCGCTCTCTTTTTGCCATGAGGTCGTCCATCCGACCGGGTGGCCTTCTTGCTTTTTAATTGTGGGGGCTCTAAGGTCTCCTCGTCGAATTCGGGCAGTAGCTTTCTTTTCGGGTAGCTCTTTGTTCGGTGACTATCGCCGTGCTTATTTGCGGTGCTGAATACTTTGCTCCATCTAATCCACAGAGTGCATCTTCCGCTGTTTTGAGCTTCCATACGCTTTTTTGAGGCTCGCCGCGGTGGCGGCGAGCCTTTTCGAAGATCATTTTGTTCCAATGGTTTGTCCGTGTGAGATCGTCCGGACTGTTGTCTTCGCCGGGGACAGATAGTTTATCAAGTTGTCTTGTTGGACGATTGCTCGATAGCTTGTTCGTTGTCCACGGTTCGCCCTGCTCTATGGCTGGGTCTTTGTTGGCGGGACTTTGTTCGGCGTTTACGTTGCCGTTTTGACTGCTTTTGAGGATTTATCCTTTGTGGCGTCCGTTGTTCCTCGTCTTCATTTCCTTTAGGTGTATCCACCATGTATACATCGTGGGATGAGGTTGTCCGACATCCTATAGGTGCTGGTTCATTATTGTCTCCTACATACGTCGTCCATACCGTCGATGTCTTGAATCAAAATCGAGCACGTCGTGTAAGCTTTCGGCAGTGGCTATGAAGTGGGTGGTGGGTGGGCATTGAGTTTCTTCATCATCCGCATCCCAACCTTCCTGTTAAGTAGTCGGACAGGCTCTCGGGATAAAGAGAGTCTTTAGTGAATTCAGGATGTCGCCGAAGGCGAGTCTTGAAAAGATGTCATGACCGTGAACTCCATAACGGGCCCAATCGGATTCGATTGGCAAGGCGCGGAGGGTTGGTCCGGAGAGGAGTCCGGCACCACAGAGTCGAGTCTTCGCAAGGACAGGGATGGAGTTCGGCTCGATCGCCGTGAGATTAAAGCCCCGGGCGGTGTCCAACCACTCGTCCTCAATCGGGAATCCGGCTCCGGATTAGGGTCGGGCGGATTCAGTGCAGCCTCCGAGCACCTTTGTTAAATCTGAGCTAGATCATGCCCATCGAGGACGGTCTGGCGGCGCTTGGCTGCGGCTCGAATCCGTCCAAGATCAAGTCTCCGCGGATATCGGCCGTATAGTTTAAACTTCAAATCTGACTGACGCCGGGCGTAGCTTCGATCTGCTCCGGATGGCCAGCGAATTGGCCCGATGCAAAGCCGCCGAAGGCGAAAATCTGTCCGGGAGAAAAGTCTCACCACTGGACGCGTCGTTGTTGATGATCAAAGGAGCCATCGGACTGTTGGTGACGACGAGGAACTCTCAATGAAAGCACCAATGTCGGTGTCAAAACCGGCGGATCTCGGGTAGGGGTCCCGAATCAGGCGTCTAGGCGGATGGTAACGGAGACAAGGGACACGATATTTTACCCAGTTCGGGCCCTCTTGATGGAGGTAAAACCCTACGTCCTGCTTGATTAATATTGATGATGTGTGTTACAAGAGTGGATCTACCACGAGATCAAAGAGGCTAAACCTAGAAGCTAGCCTATGGTATGATTGTTGTTAGTCCTATGGACTACTGACCATCCGGTTTATATAGACACGGAGAGGGCTAGGGTTACACAAAGTCGGTTACAAAGGTAGGAGATCTACATATCTGTATCGCCAAGCTTGCCTTCCACGCCAAGGAAAGTCCTATCCGGACACGGGACGAAGTCTTCAATCTTGTATCTTCGTAGTCTTGGAGTCCGGCCGATGATGATAGTTCGGCTATCAGGACACCCCCTAGTCCGGGACTCCCTCAGTAGCCCCTGAACCAGGCTTCAATGACGATTCGTCCGGCGCGTTGATTGTCTTCGGCATTGCGAGGCGGGTTCCTCCTCTGAATACTTCATAGAAGGTTTTGAACACAAGGATAGTGTCCGGCTCTGCAAAAAAAGTTTCACATGACACCGTAGAGAGAATAATTTTTGCACAGATCTGCTGACGTATTCCGCGACGTGACATCACACCACGGCCAGGCCTTTATATGAATCGTTTTTTATTGTTCCACCTCAGCGTGTTTAGCGAGGCGGTTTCCTTGGCACGTCTTACCAAAGCGTAGATCGTGCCCCCTTATTCCGGGATTCTCACCAATACGGACGTGGGTAACCCAACCATGCACGTTGGCCTGCCTTCTCTATCGAAGGCGTGTCCTAATCGACCACGGGGTGGGCTCTTGGTATTCAAGCTCTTTATGATGAGACCAAGGCCCTCTTCTTCTTTACACCCTCCATCGAGTTCGCCTCGCGCGAGTTCCAACACCCAAAGCTTGATTCAGCGCCGGACTTTCGGCGATGTCCGGCTCCGACCAACACGGCCGATGGATGTCTTCCTCCGTCCACGAAAGAAGATGCGCTAAAGCTGCGAGGCGCCGGTATCTAACGGCGAGATCTCGCCTGAGCTGCCTGCTCGAGGGCAGGTCATTACCACTCTGAGCCCGGCGAGAACGTGGTGTTCGTGTCCCACTTCCTTGGGGTTTAGGCTTCCCGACGGACCCCTTTGTGTGGGGGCTCATGTTTTATTATGGGCTTGATTTCCATGACTTGAATCAGTCCATCCTCCATATCTCGTCATTCATTGTCGTATGTGAGGCCTTCCTCCATATTACCCCCACTTTGGATTGTGGCTCAAGACCTTCAAGGTGGAGCCAAAGATGATCAAGGGGTAGCAAGCGGAGTCGGAGGAGCGGTCATAAGCAAATGTCTTGATGCTCCGTGGCCGAGGCTCTTTTCAAGAGGAGCTTGGTTGGCAGCGGGAGTGGTTTTATATCACCGCTCCCAGGGGCACCAAATGGGCGGCGCTCCCGTCCTTCCGCTCAGGTCCACCACAGTGGCTGGCATCATGGGTCAATAAGGGGCTCGACTGGGGGCCGTCCAAGGACGTTCCCCTGCTGCAGGGCCGTATCCGAGATCTCCGGGAAAGAGGGATCAATTTGGTTGTAGTGGCGCAGGTTATGGTGATCCGGCGCCTTCAGCCCTGCAAACGTCGCCCCCTCCGCCTGTGGGAACTCAATCCGGAGGGACCACGAGCTCTCCAAAATTTTATGGGCACGGCCTTGTGGAGATGTATAAACTATTCTTGGATCACAAGAGAAGTGTCGGATTTGACCGAGGACGCAGCAGTACTAAGCTGCAATTGCCCGAGATACTCAAGTAAGTAGTCACTGTAACGGACAAGCTGTTCATTCATTTATTTCATATATATATATATGCCCTTTAAAGGAGCCGTTTCTTGAACTGGAGTGGATAGCCAAGGCAAAGTTAATAAGGTGTCGGCTCCCTCCGAGAGACCACGGGATCCCATGTTGACCAAGATGTTGAAGGTCGCGCTTTTGAAGAAGGTGAAGGGGGCGGGGAAGCAACCGCCTCTGCGAAGGATGATATCAAGGAAGGAGGATTAAGAGTCCGCCTTCCTAGGAGAGAAGAGGACGCTTTGGAAGATCTGGAGGTCAAGGCCTCAAAGAGGGAAGGAATCTTGGCGGAGAGTCCGTGCTGGAAGTAACCCAGCCGCATTATTTCCCCAAGGGATCAGCCCTCCACCAGCCGTAAGTAAAAAGAAGGGTCTTGTAAATAAGGAACATCCATGTATTTATTCATGAGGATAACGAAATTGTACCTTGTAGTTCGGACTTCAGCCCTTCTCGTGAGCTCGTCTTGAGGATCTTCTTAGGAGATGATGGAGGCAACGCCTCCACTGTCGCACCCTCATGTGAGGCGGATGACCGGGGTGTCATCGCGGAGGTTCCCCAAGTCCGGCAGGGCGGAAGGTCCGCGCCAAGTGGCGTGCGGTCGGAGGACTGAAGGATCTGCTCGGCGGCGGCTATTTGAGAGGATCACCGTGCTCTAATGGCTACGGTGATTGAAAGAATTGCATCCGCGGAGAGCGGATTGCATGAAGCCGTCGAAGCTTCTTGACGGGTTTTAAATGCATAAAAATGATGTACCTTCGGCAGTTATGCATATCAAATCGCCTGTATAGATAGTAGCCCACGAGACTTGGTATGTTGTCAAAATTGACAATGTGCGAGATCAAATTCTCGATTATAACATATCGCCGCTCTGAACAGGTGGCGGGCGTCCGAGGCCAGCCGGACTGCTGAATATGCCGAACTAAAGCGGCAACTTGACGAGGCGGATCACGGACATCGCTGGTCAATAAGCGGTTTGACGAGTCACAAGGTATCGACCTCTATGTGGATACCTTGTAAGGGAGCTTGACTCCCATGTCTTCTTGTTTGTATGCTTAATGCAGATGGTGCCGCTGCCGTGGAGGAGCTGCGGGCAGAACTTCGCCCGGCGAAAGAGCAAGCCAGAATTAGTAATGTCGGCGGCTGTAAAAGGCGGCTAAAGAGCTAGGGGCTGAACAGGCTGCTCCTTTGCCGAAGCAAGAGGAGATGGCGATATGGCCAAAAGTTAAGGAATACTACCGATCGCTGCGCGTTCTTGAAAAGGAACGTCAAAGCGGAACAAGAGGGCCTAAAGAAGGCCGCCGAATCCAAGATTGCCCGATCGGCTTTGAGAGCTGCCAAGGAGGAGCTGAGTTAGGCGGGGCAATTGCGGCTGGAAAACCGTTTACGCTGCGGAGAAATATCTGAGATCAAAGTATGCTCGGTTGGATAAATTGTGGAGTTCGGAGGATTCTTATCTGGACTTGGCGGCGACCGCTGTGGGCGCGGTTGAGCACTTCCGGGACGACGAAGGGGCACGAAGGAAGAGCTATATTGGTGCAATTCCATAGTTGGGCGTCCTCTGCGGCTGACCGATCGGTTGGCGAATGGGCGAGCTGAATCGATTGTCGGATTCGCCATGAAGCATGTCTTGACTCACTTGTGGCGGATGGACCCCAGCCAAGAGCTATTTTGGTTTAGTGCAGCGGTTTCTTGGTGCGGTGCAGCGTGTCGGCGCAATGAAGCGATCAGCGTGTATTGAGGGAGCGCGGATGGCTCTTGCCGTGTCAAGACATCTTGGGCAGAGATGAAGGCCAGCGTTGCATCCCGAGATTGGACGAGGCGAGTACCGCCGAGCACTACTTTGAAGAAGTCTGCGGGCGCTCGTTTATCTGGTAGCGATGCTCGAAGGATATTATGTTTAAATGACATGTATGATTTGTGAAAACAATGTTTCAATGTAATATAAGTGCTTTTTATATTTGTGCGTTCAAGTAGTAAACTACTCCAATGCGGCGTTTATGTATATGTGTATATAACTTTGAAAGATGGCAGTCCTTGGCTTCAGCCCCACGCACATATTGCGAGGGTGTTTGCAAAAAAGCGCTTTTCACATAATCCAACGTCTTGGTCCTGTTAAGGAGGTGATAGCGTAGCAAACCGAGCAACGGACTATAATGCTTTATCACTTTCACTTAGCCATAGGAGTTCGAGGTGGGGCTACTATATAGCCCACAGAACACCGCACTCTCCCAAATTCGAAGTGCGTATGTGCGACCGAAAACCGGTCCTTCGTTAATCTTGAAGGAATCGTAAACATTCTGTGAGTCATCAGTGGTTGACCAGTCTCTCGCTATATCATGACGGTCAGTTTTGGCTTTCTCTCTTGAGGTGCTCGCCCGGCGAACCGGGCACAATCGCAGATAGTTCTCCTCGTGCTTAGCGTTAGCCGTGAAAATGGAGCGTAAGGCAGCAAAACACGAGGCCGGGCAGCCCAACATTTGACCAAAGACATGATTCGAGCTGATGCATATAAGGCCTAACTCGAGGCGCGAATACTCCCTAAGGTATTCGGTCTTTTATGAAAATGGGAAAATAATGCCCTAAGCCCCTTGTGTCCAGGTACGCGCAAAAATTCTGGTGCGGCCAATGCCAAAGCACCAGCCTCCTCCTCGGTTATATTAAGGAACCGGGGGAATGTATATCAACAAGAGACAGTGAAAAAAAGTTTACGCAGGGTCTTAATCTGAAAAGAATCCTTGCAATGGGTCCCTGCTGCACGTCTGCGCCTGTGTCTCCGTTGTGCCGTATCCTGGACGGGTGTAGCACGTTGTTCATCTGTAAAAGAGAGGAACTTAGTTTGAAAGAAAAAGGATCGTGCGAAAGATGTACTTAATATTAAATGAGCAGTGCAGTTCGAAGAATAAAATTGAGCTCTATTGTCTCTTGTTATACATGCATGTAGCCCCTCGTATGGGGGTATGCGCTAGTAAGCGCCAGACTCGTCTAGCCGTGTCCGGGTTTGAATGACCAATTTCAGGTTTTTGCCTAGGTGGAGCGGATAGGCGTGGGCTGTCGATGCAGTCTCCCTTCTTCCGTGCTCGAGTAACATAATACTTCCTTTTAACGAGATGATGCGCGTTGACCGGCATTTTAAGTGTTAGAGGCGCATAATGCGGTATTGCGTTAAAAGCGGGCGAAAGCTTAGCGTCCCAAATAGTGCTTGATGGCTACTTTTGAAGGGGCGACATGGAAGAGTAACCTTTCGACGGAAGTTGTCGGATGAACCAAACACAACTTCTAGCGATATGGAGCCCGTGCAAAGGCGTATGGGCTGGCGATACTCCTTTAAAGGAGGTGTTGCTCTGGCGAATTTTGGTTGGGTTTATCCCCATCCTGCGGATTGTGTCTGATATATCGGGTTTATGTCACTTGCCGCCATCCATGAGGACATGTGTAAATTGGAATCCGTCGATTATAGGATCCAATATCAAGGCAGTCCATCCTGCGTTACGGATATTATCGGAATAGTCCGATGGTGAAGGTTATTGGTTTTGACAACCGGTGTCGGCGGCGCCTTTTAGAAGCGCCGCTCTTTTTCCTTTTGATCACGTGAAGTGAGTTTACTGTTTTGATCTCCTGTGGGAAAGTTTTTTGTTTTCGAGGCTCGCTTGCGGTGCTTTTGGGTTTCGTCACTTTCACTTGGTGTGTCGAGCCATTGTGTTGGCGTTAAGTCGGCGGACTGCTTGAAGACCCAACAATCTCTGTGGGTATGGTTTGCGAGCTTCCGGAGGTACCATGTATTTGACACGATCTATCCGAATCTTGTTTAGGTTAGATAGCTCGTCCTTTGTTATCCTTTAGGGGCGGTGTTTTGTTGTTCGGCGAGAGCTTTTGAATCCGGCGTTGACCGCCGTACTATTTGGGCCGTTTTCCTTATTCCGGCGCTGATCTTTTTTGCGTCGTGATTTCCCATTTCCATCCCTGATTTGGATGTACTCGGGTTCGGTGGTCTGCATCTAGCCAGCCAGCTATCTTCCCTAGCATAAGCGGGTCATGAGGCTTGTTAATGCGGCCATTGTTCTTGGCTTTTCTTGGCTGAGGTGTCTGGCGAGCCATTCGTCTCTAACGTTGTGTTTGAAAGCTTCTAAGGCTTGGCGTCCGGACGATCGACTATTTGGTTCTTTTAGTAAGGAACCTGTTCGAAATTTCGAGTGACTCTCCGGGCTGTTGAGTTATGTGACTTAGATAAATCTGCGTCCGGAGGGCGGACGTAGGTCCCCAAAATTTGCGAAATGCATCCTCGAGCTCTTCCCAGCTTCCAATGGTATTTTCGGGAGGCTCTTAAGCCAATGCCGAGCTGGCCCTTTGAGTTTAAGGGTAAGTATTTTATGGCGTGGAGATCATCTCCTCTGGCCATGTGTATGTGGAGGATGTAATCCTCAATCCAGACTCCAGGGTGTGTTGTTCCGTCGTATGCCTCTATGTTTACGGGTTTGAATCCCGCTGGAAATTCATGATCCAGCACCTCATCGGTGAAACATAGGGGGGGTGCGGCGCCCCTATATTTGGGTGTGCCATGGTTTTGAATTTTGGCGTGTTGCATTGCTTTGTGGCGTGCTTTCTTGGCCCATAGATGGAGCTAACTGGGCCATCCTTTTGATGTGAATCCTTAGGCGGATCGCATATTGGCTTGTGTGCGACACCATTCTCCGCTCTCTTTTTGCCGTGAGGTCATCCATCCGACCGGGTGGCCTTCTTGCTTTTTAATTGTGGGGGCTCTAAGGCCTCCTCGTCGAATTCGGGCAGTAGCTTTCTTTTCGGGTAGCTCTTTGTTCGGCGACTATCGCCGTACTTATCTGCGGTGCTGAATACTTTGCTCCATCTAATCCTGAGTGCATCTTCCGCTGTTTTGAGCTTCCGCTTCTGCTTTTTCAGGCTACGCGCAGTGGCGACGAGCCTTTTCTGGAGATCATTTTGTTCCAATGGTTTGTCCGGCGTGAGATTGTCCGGACTGTTGTCTTCGTCGGGGACAGATAGTTTATCCAAGTTGTCTTGTTCGGACGATTGCTCGATAGCTTGTTCGTTGTCCACCGGTTCACCCTGCTCTATGGCTGGGTCTTTGTTGAGGCGGGACTTTGTTCGGCGTTTACGTTGCCGTTTTGACTGATTTTCGAGGGATTTATCCTTCGTGGCGTCCCGTTGTTCCTCGTCTTCATTTCCTTTAGGTGTATCCACCATGTATACATCATGGGATGAGGTTGTCCAGCATCCTATAGGTGCTGGTTCATTGTTGTCTCCTACATCGTCGTCCATACCGTCGATGTCTTGAATCGAAATCGAGCACGTCGTGTAAGCTTTTCGGCGGTGGCTATGAAGTGGGTGGTGGGTGGGCATTGAGTTTCTTCATCATCCGCATCCCAACCTTCATGTTCGTAGTCCGGCCAGGGCTCTCCGGATAAAGAGAGACTTTAGTGAATTCAGGATGTCGTCGAAGGCGAGTCTTTGAAAGATGTCATGACGTGAACTTCATAGCAGGCCAATCGGATTCGATTGGCAAGGCGCGGAGGTTGGTCCGGAGAGAGTCCGACACCACAGAGTCGAGTATTCGCAAAGGACAGGGATGGAGTTGGCTCGATCGCCGTAGAGATTAAAGCCCGGCGGTGTCCAACCACTCGTCCTCGATCGGGAATCCGGCTCCGGATTAGGGGTCGGGCGGATTCGATGCGGCCTCGAGGCCTTTGTTGGCTGCGAGCTAGATCATGCCCATCGAGACAAGGTCTGGCGGCGCGCTTGCGCGCTCGAATCCGTCGAAGATCAAGTCTTCGCGGATATCGGCCGTATAGTTTAAACTTCAAATCTGACACGGCGGCCAGGGCGTAGCTTCGATCTGCTCCGGATGGCCAGCGAATTGGCCCGATGCAAAAGCCGCCGATCACGAAGATCTGTCCGGGAGAAAAGTCTCACCTGGACCACGTCGTTGTTGATGATCAAAGGAGCCATCAGGCCTGTTGGTGACGACACGAGGAACTCTCAATGAAAGCACCGATGTCGGTGTCAAAACCGGCGGATCTCGGGTAGGGGTCCCGAACGTGCGTCTAGGCGGATGGTAACGGAGACAAGGGACACGATGGTTTACCCAGTTGGGCCCTCTTGATGGAGGTAAAACCCTACGTCCTGCTTGATTAATATTGATGATGTGTGTTACAAGAGTGGATCTACCATGAGATCAAAGAGGCTAAACCCTAGAAGCTAGCCTATGGTATGATTGTTGTTCGTCCTATGGACTACAGCCATCCGGTTTATATAGACACCGGAGAGGGCTAGGGTTACACAAAGTCGGTTACAAAGGTAGGAGATCTACATATCCGTATCGCCAAGCTTGCCTTCCACGCCAAGGAAAGTCCCATCCGGACACGGGACGAAGTCTTCAATCTTGTATCTTCATAGTCTTGGAGTCCGGCCGATGATGATAGTTCGGCTATCCGGACACCCCCTAGTCCGGGACTCCCTCAGCCAGTATCGTACTGGTCCCTTTAGCTTTATGGGGAGGTATTTAATGGCGTGGAGATCATCACCTCGGGAGATGTGAATATGGAGAAGAAAATCTTCAATCCATACCGCGGGATCTGTCGTTCCAACGTATGCTTCGATGTTTACGGGTTTAAACCCTTCTGGAAACGTGTGCTGCATTACCTCATCGGTGCAGCATAAGGGGTGTGCGACGCCTCTGTATCGGGCAACATCACGACGAAGTTCGGATGACATCCGTGTTCGGTTTTCAGCCCGGGTGAGGTTATGCTTATCGCACCAAACTTGATGGCCGTCATCTCGTATTGGAGCACGCCCTGTCGGTGTCAAAACTGGCCGATCTCGGGTAGGGGGTCCTGAACTGTGCGTCTGAGGATCCAAGGTAACAGGAGACAAAGGGGACACGATGTTTACCCAGGTTCGGGCCCTCTTAATGGAGGTAAAACCCTACTTCCTGCTTGACTGTCTTTGATGAGTATAAGGGTTACAAGAGTTGATCTACCTCGAGATCGTAATGGGTAAACCCTAGAAGTCTAGCTATATAAATTATGATGATTGCTACCTCTTAAGCACTGCGTTGGTTTTCCCTTGAAGAGGAAAGGGTGATGCAGTAAAGTAGCGTAAGTATTTCCCTCAGTTTTTGAGAACCAAGGTATCAATCCAGTAGGAGACCACGCTCAAGTCCCACGCACCTACACAAAGAAATAAGAACCTTGCAACCAACACGATAAAGGGATTGTCAATCCCATCACGACCACTTGCAAAAGTGAGATCTGATAGAGATGATAAGATAATATTTTTGGTATTTTTATGATAAAGACTAAAAGTAAAGAAAGCAAAATAAACGGTAATAGAAATAACTTGTTGAGGGAGATTAATATGATGGAAAATAGACCCGGGGGCCATAGGTTTCACTAGTGGCTTCTCTCAAGATACCATAAGTATTATGGTGGGTGAACAAATTACTGTCGAGCAATCGATAGAACTGAGCATAGTTATGAGAATATCTAGGTATGATCATGTATATAGGCATCACGTCCGTGACAAGTAGACCGACTCCTGCCTGCATCTACTACTATTACTCCACACATCGACCGCTATCCAGTATGCATCTAGAGTATTAAGTTCATAAGAGCAGATGTAAGCTTTAAGCAAGATGACATGATGTAGAGGGATAAACTCATGCAATATGATATAAACCCCATCTTTTTATCCTTGATGGCAACAATACAATACGTGTCGTTTCCCCTACTGTCACTGGGATTGAGCACCGCAAGATTGAACCCAAAGATAAACACTTCTCCCATTGCAAGAAAGATCAATCTAGTAGGCCAAACCAAACTGATAATTCAAAGAGACTTGCAAAGATAACCAAGCATACATAAAAGAATTCAGAGGAGATTCAAATATTGTTCATAGATAATCTTGATCATAAACCCACAATTCATCGGATCTCGACAAACACACGACAAAAGAAGATTACATCGAATAGATCTCCAAGAGAATCGAGGAGAACTTTGTATTGAGATCAAAGAGAGAAAAGCCATCTAGCTAATAACTATGGACCCGAAGGTCTGAGGTAAACTACTCACACATCATCAGAGAGGCTATGGTGTTGGTGTAGAAGCCCTCCGTGATCGATGCCCCCTCCGACGGAGCCGGAAAAGGCCCCAAGATGGGATATCACGGGTACAGAAGGTTGCGGCGGTGGAAATAGGGTTTTGCTACGTATCTGATGTTTTCGGGGTACGTAGGTATATATAGGAGGAAGAAGTAGGTCGGTGGAGCTACGAGGGGCCCACGAGGGTGGAGGGCACGCCCAGGGGGGGTAGGCGCACCCCCTGCCTCGTGGCCTCCTCGTTGATTGCTGGACGTCCACTCCAAGTCCTATGGATCACGTTTGTTCAGAAAATCACGTTCCCGAAGGTTTCATTCCGTTTGGACTCCGTTTGATATTCCTTTCCTTCGAAACACTGAAATAGGCAAAAAAAACTGGAATTTGGGTTGGGCCTCCGGTTAATAGGTTAGTCCCAAAAATAATATAAAATTGTATAATAAAGCCCATTAAACGTCCAAAACAGAATATATAATAGCATGGAACAATAAAAAATTATAGATACGTTGGAGACGTATCAAGCATCCCCAAGCTTAATTCCTGCTCGTCCTCGAGTAGGTAAATGATAAAAACAGAATTTTTGATGTGGAATGCTACTTAGCATAATTTTCAATGTAATTCTCTTAATTGTGGCATGAATATTCAGATCCGAAAGATTCAAGATAAAAGTTTAATATTGACAAAAAAATAATAATACTTCAAGCATACTAACAAAGCAACCATGTCTTCTCAAAATAACATGCCAAAGAAAGATATCCCTACAAAATCATATAGTCTGGCTATGCTCTATCTTCATCACACAAAGTATTTAATCATGCACAACCCCGATGACAAGCCAAGCAATCGTTTCATACTTTTGATGTTCTCAAACCTTTTCAATCTTCACGTAATACATGAGCGTGAGCCATGGACATAGCACTATATGCGTAATTGAATGGTGGTTGTGGAGAAGACAAAAAAGAAGAAGATAGTCTCACATCAACTAGGCGTATCAATAGGCTATGGAGATGCCCATCAATAGATATCAATGTGAGTGAGTAGTGATTGCCATGCAACGGATGCACTAGAGCTATAAGTGTATGAAAGCTCAACAAAAGAAACTAAGTGGGTGTGCGTCCAACTCGCTTCCTCACGAAGACCTAGGGCATTTTGAGGAAGCCCATTATTGGAATATACAAGCCAAGTTCTATAATGTAAAATTCCCACTAGTATATGAAAGTGACAATATAGGAGACTCTCTATCATGAAGATCATGGTGCTACTTTGAAGCACAAGTGTGGTAAAAGAATAGTAACATTGTCCCTTCTCTCTTTTTCTCTCATTTTTTTTTATTTGGGCTTTTTCTCTTTTTTTATGGCCTCTTTTTTTCGTCTGGAGTCTCATTCCGACTTGTGGGGGAATCATAGTCTCCATCATCCTTTCCTCACTGGGACAATGCTCTAATAATGATGATCATCACACTTTTATTTACTTACAACTCAAGAATTACAACTCAATACTTAGAACAAAGATACGACTCTATGGGAATGCCTCCGGCGGAGTACCGGGATATGCAATGAATCAAGAGTGAAATGTATGAAAATTATGAATGGTGGCTTCCACAAATACGGTGTCAACTACATGATCATAAAAAGCAGTATGACAATGATGGAACGTGTCATAGTAAACGGAACGGTGGTAAGTTGCATGGCAATATATCTCGGAATGGCTATGGAAATGCCATAATAGGTAGGTATGGTGGCTGTTTTGAGGAATGTAATGGTGGGTGTATGGTACCGGTGAAAGTTGCGCAATACTAGAGAGGCTAGCAATGGTGGAAGAGTGAGAGTGCGTATAATCCATGGACTCGACATTAGTCATAAAGAACTCACATACTTATTGCAAAAATCTATTAGTTATTGAAACAAAGTACTACGCGCATGCTCCTATGGGGATAGATTGGTAGGAAAAGACCATCGCTCGTCCCCGACCGCCACTCATAAGACAATCACTAAATAAATCATGCTCCGACTTCATCACATAACGGTTCACCATACGTGCATCCTACGGGAATCACAAACTTTAACACAAGTATTTCTCAAATTCATAACTACTCAACTAGAATGACTCTAATATCACCATCTTCATATCTCAAAACAATTATCAAGTATCAAACTTCTCCTAGTATTCAACGCACTTATAAGAAAAAATTTACTAATCTTGGATGCCTATCATATTAGGACTAATTTCAGAATTTAAGCAAATTACCATGCTGTTTTGTAGGACTCTCAAAATAATATAAGTGAAGCATGAGAGAACAATAATTTCTATAAAATAAAACCAGCACCGTGCTCCAAAAGATATAAGTGAAGCACTAGAGCAAAAACTATATAGCTCAAAACATATAAGTGAAGCACATAGAGTATTCTAATAAATTTTGAATCATGTGTGTCTCTCTCAAAAGGTGTGTACAGCGAAGATGATTGTGTTAAACTAAAAAGCAAAGACTCAAATCATACAAGAAGCTCCAAGCAAAACACATATCATGTGGTGAATAAAAATATAGTCCCAAGTAAAGTTACCGATAGACGAGGACGAAAGAGGGGATGCCTTCCGGGGCATCCCCAAGCTTAGGCTTTTCGTGGTCCTTGGATTTTACCTTGGGGTGCCTTGGGAATCCCCAAGCTTAGGCTCTCGCCAATCCTTGTTCCATAATCCATCAAATCTTTACCCAAAACTTGAAAACTTCACAACACAAAACTTAACAGAAAATCTCGTGAGCTCCGTTAGCGAAAGAAAACAAAACACCACTTCAAGATACTGTAATTAACTCATTATTTATTTATATTGGTGTTAAACCTGCTGTATTCCAACTTCTCTATGGTTTATAAACTCTTTTACTAGCCATAGATTCATCAAAATAAGCAAACAACACGCGAAAAACAGAATCTGTCAAAAACAGAACATTCTGTAGTAATCTGTATCTAACGCAAACTTCTTTAACTCAGAAACAACTACCAAAATAGGAAGACCTGGATAATTTGTTTATTGGTCTACTGCAATTGGAATCGGTATTTTATCACGTTCTGGTGATTTTAAACAATTGTTTTCGTGAACAGAAAGTTTCTGGAATTTTCAGCAAGATCAAATAACTATCATCCAAGAAGATCCTATAGGTTTCACTTGGCACAAACACTAATTAAAACATAAAAACACATCTAACCAGAGGCTAGATCAAATATTTATTACTAAACAGAACCAATAAAGCAAGAAAATAAAATAAAACTGGGTTGCCTCCCAACAAGCGCTATCGTTTAACGCCCCTAGCTAGGCATGAAAGCAAGGATAGATCTAAGTATTGCCATCTTTGGTAGGCAATCCATAAGTGGCTCTCATAATAGATTCATAAGGTAATTTAATATTATTTCTAGGGAAGTGTTCCATGCCTTTCCTTAATGGAAATTGGAATCTAATATTCCCTTCCTTCATATCAATAATTGCACCAATTGTTCTAAGGAAAGGTCTACCAAGAATAATAGGACATGAAGGATTGCAATCTATATCAAGAACAATAAAATATACGGGCACATAGTTCCTATTTTAAACAATAAGAACATCATTAATTATTCCCATAGGCTTCTTGATAGTGGAATCCGCAAGATGCAAGTTTAAAGAACAATCATCAAAATCACGGAAGCCTAGCAAATCACACAAAGTTTTTGGAATCGTGGAAACACTAGCACCCAAATCACACAAAGCATAGCATTCATGATATTTAATTTTAATTTTAATTATAGGTTCCCACTCATCATAAATTTTTGTAGGGATAGAAACTTCCAACTCAGGTTTTTCTTCATAAGATTGCATCAAAGCATCAACGATATGTTCAGTAAAGGCTTTATTTTAGCTATAAGCATGAGGAGAATTTAGAACGGATTGCAACAAGGAAATACAATCTATCAAAGAGCAATTATCATAATTAAATTCCTTGAAATCCAAAATAGTGGGTTCATTGCTATCTAAAGTTTTAACCTCTTCAATCCCACTTTTACCAATTTTTGCATCAAGATCTAAACCTCCGAATTTTTGGGACGCCTTTTAACTAAAGTTGACTCATCTCCAGTCCCATCATTATCAAGATTCATATTGCAAGACAAATATTTAATAGGATACACATCAATAACTTTTAGATCTTCATCTTTATTCTCATAAAAACTAGAAGAACACGCCTTCACAAAGCAATATTTCTTAGCACGCATCCTAGCGGTTCTTTCTTTGCACTCATCAATGGAAATTCTCATGGCTTTGAGAGACTCATTGATATCATGCTTAGGTGGAATGGATCTAAGTTTCAAAGAATCAAAATCAAGAGAAATTCTATCCACGTTCCTAGCCAATTCGTCAACCTTAACCAATTTTTCTTCAAGCAGAGCATTGAAATTCTTTTGTGAATTCATAAACTCTTTAACACTATTCTTAAATTCAGAGGGCATCTTATTAAAATTTCCATAAGAATTGTTGTACGAATTACCATAATTATTAGAGGAATTACTAGGGAACGGCCTAGGATTAAAGTTTCTTCTATACGCGTTGTTACCAAAATTATTCCTACCAACAAAATTCACATCCATATATTCATTATTTCTCAATCAAAGTAGATAAAGTCATATCATTAGGATAAGAAGAAACACTCTTATTAGCAAACAATTTCATAAGTTCATCCATCTTTCCACTCAAAACATTAATTTCTTCTATCCCATGCACTTTTTTACTAGTAGATCTTTCGATGTGCCATTGAGAATAATTAACCATAATATTATCTAGGAGTTTAGTAGGTTCTCCTAAAGTGATTTCCATAAAAGTGCCTCCCGCAGCCGAATCTAAAAGATTTCTAGAAGCAAAATTCAATCTGGCATAAATTTTTTGTATAATCATCCACAAATTCAAACCATGAGTAGGGCAATTACGTATCATTAATTTCATCCTCTCCCAAGCTTGTGCAACATGTTCATGATCAAGTTGCTTAAAATTCATAATATCTTTTCTAAGAGAGACGATCTTAGCGGGACGAAAATACTTAGAGATAAAAGCATCTTTGCATTTATTCCATGAATCAATACTATTTTTAGGCAAAGACGAAAACCAAGTTTTAGCACGATCTCTAAGAGAAAACGGAAATAGCTTTAATTTAACAATATCATTATCCACGTCTTTCTTCTTTTGCATATCACACAAATCAACAAAGCTATTTAGATGGGAAGCGGCATCTTCACTAGGAAGGTCGGCGAATTGATCTTTCATGACAAGATTCAGCAAAGCAACATTAATTTCACAAGATTCAGCTTCGGTAAGAGGAGCAATCGGAGTGCTAAGAAAATCATTGTTGTTGGTATTGGAAAAGTCACACAATTTAGTATTCCCTTGAGACATCGTGACGAACGATCCAACAAACAAGCACACACAAGAAGCAAGCGAAAAATAGGCGGACGGAAAAGAGGGCGAATAAAACGGCAAGGGTGAAGTGGGGGAGAGGAAAACGAGAGGCAAATGGCAAATAATGTAATGCGAGGGATAAGAGTTTTTGATGGGTACTTGGTATGTCTTGACTTGTCGTAGACTCCCGACAGCGGCGCCGTAAATCCTTCTTGCTACCTCTTGAGCACTGCGTTAGTTTTCCCTTGAAGAGGAAAGGGTGATGTAGTAAAGTAGCGTAAGTATTTCCCTCAGTTTTTGAGAACCAAGGTATCAATCCAAGAGGGGACCATGCTCAAGTCCCACACACCTA